>JAUIMM010001861.1:0-539274 GCA_031769625.1 Taudactylus pleione
GGGGCCGGCAATGAATTAGTATTAATATCCAGGCTGGGAGTTCCTATTGCTGCGGGTGCCGAGTTACGCATCCCCCTTCTCTATATTATTTACTTTAAGCAACCCGGCCCGTTCATCTCTGGCAACAATGAGCCGGCGCTAACGCAAACCGCCCAGACAAATAAGAGAATGCGAGCAGGGCCCCGACTCCCGGCATCAGCACAGCTGCCATCAGCCGGGATCATCAGGGGATTTAGGGCCCGGTCTAAGCCAGGATCCTGGGAAAGAGGAGAGACCTGTGTTCTAGGACACGGTTTATGGGGATACGTCACAATAGCAGAGAATCCAGAGGCCCACGGTTTATGGGGATACGTCACAATAGCAGAGAATCCAGAGGCCTGGACGGGGTAAAACGTACTACGGGGGTATAAAATATTAAAGGTGATTTCTATCTTCATATGTCCAATCACTGTAGGCGGTTACTGAAATGATGGCGATAAAAAGCGTTCCCGTTTATAAAACTCTATAGCGGACGCTGGGGCACGGCGTAAATAAAACAATACGATTTCTGAAGCACAACTAAAGGTTTCTGGAATTACTGTAGGCATAGCGCAGGTACGACTTTCTTATATGCTGCCCCTATGAACTGCGCATAACCATCAGCGAGGGACCAATGACGCCCGTCCCTGCTTTATTTAGTCGTTCGGTATACAAGTCATGGGACGTACCTTAAAATCACCAGAAATCAACTGGTCTAAATAAGAACATCGCTCCGCTACTCTGCGTCCCAGGAACCAAAAACAGATTGAAAGCTGAACGGAGCAGGCAAAGTGCGCCTGACGGGTATAGGGTGTAAGCGTGTGAGTATTACTGTTCAATATCTACAGTTCTATTAGAGCCAAAAACGACATCTCTGGGGTACTGGATAGGGAGAGGGACCCTGAGATTTCATTACTTGCTACAATTCATAATCCAGCGCTCATGCTCTCTAAGCTGATGGCGGAATTTTGTTCATCTGTCAAATTTTAAGATTATTCTTCGCTAAATCGGCGGCTCGGAATCTCTCAGCACCGGGTAACACCATCAAAGGGCCCCAAGATGGCAGCGGCCCAGATCAGATCCCTGGGGGGCTCCGTGACTAGTAATACTTCTCATTTATGCCAGCTGAAGGGCTACTCATCATTGTTACACACATTTAATTTGGATTTTCAGAAATGGCTGTCACTCAGCCTGTCCTGGCTGGGGTGCGTTAACGCAATTAGGGTGAAAATTTTACTGCAGACCCTCCCAATCAGTATCCCGCAAGTCCTGTGTCGGGGGAACCTCTGGGAGCCTTAGGGGGGCTTTGTCTGGATGGGTTTGGAGGTCCGGTTGTATCGCACCTTTGAAAGAGGTCAAGTGGAGTTGTCCGTTCTTTTGTAGAGTGTAACTGATATATATATATACACACACACACACCCCTCCCCCTCAGGAAGTCCAAAGAGCAAGCACAGAGCAGTCAAATTCATTCCCTTAGTTATTATTCAGCCGCCTCACGCAGGTAGTGGTGATGTCACATGAGCGCGCAGTTACACAATGCCTCCTCACTGAGGGACACTCGCTATGGATCTCAGCTCACATTGTTACGTGGCGGACATGGTCACGGGAAGGGGTGCTGAGGCTCGGCCAGCTGGTGGGCATGGGCAACGTACAATCCTTTTCAGACCCTCAGGTTGCCATTAACCTCCCAGCCCTCTCTTTTTGGCGTTACTTGACAACTTATATGCTCACTCCGCCATCTCCGGCCGCTCTATAGAGCGCCATATCCCTGTTTGTACCTTTGTTGTGCAAAACAAACCAATAAAAGTATAATTTGTGCCAATGCAGCAAAAAAAAAAAAAAAAAAAAAAAACTACTAAATGATTTTGATGTTGGACAACAACAAGTGCAAACGTAAAAAAGTGCTCAGCACAGCAGTGAGCAAACCCTCAGCAACAAGTGCAAACGTAAAAAAGTGCTCAGCACAGCAGTGAGCAAACCCTCAGCAACAAGTGCAAACGTAAAAAAGTGCTCAGCACAGCAGTGAGCAAACCCTCAGCAACAAGTGCAAACGTAAAAAAGTGCTCAGCACAGCAGTGAGCAAACCCTCAGCAACAAGTGCAAACGTAAAAAAGTGCTCAGCACAGCAGTGAGCAAACCCTCAACAACAAGTGCAAACGTAAAAAAGTGCTCAGCACAGCAGTGAGCAAACCCTCAGCAACAAGTGCAAACGTAAAAAAGTGCTCAGCACAGCAGTGAGCAAACCCTCAGCAACAAGTGCAAACGTAAAAAAGTGCTCAGCACAGCAGTGAGCAAACCCTCAACAACAAGTGCAAACGTAAAAAAGTGCTCAGCACAGCAGTGAGCAAACCCTCAGCAACAAGTGCAAACGTAAAAAAGTGCTCAGCACAGCAGTGAGCAAACCCTCACCAACAAGTGCAAACGTAAAAAAGTGCTCAGCACAGCAGTGAGCAAACCCTCAACAACAAGTGCAAACGTAAAAAAGTGCTCAGCACAGCAGTGAGCAAACCCTCAGCAACAAGTGCAAACGTAAAAAAGTGCTCAGCACAGCAGTGAGCAAACCCTCAGCAACAAGTGCAAACGTAAAAAAGTGCTCAGCACAGCAGTGAGCAAACCCTCAGCAACAAGTGCAAACGTAAAAAAGTGCTCAGCACAGCAGTGAGCAAACCCTCAGCAACAAGTGCAAACGTAAAAAAGTGCTCAGCACAGCAGTGAGCAAACCCTCAGCAACAAGTGCAAACGTAAAAAAGTGCTCAGCACAGCAGTGAGCAAACCCTCAGCAACAAGTGCAAACGTAAAAAAGTGCTCAGCACAGCAGTGAGCAAACCCTCAGCAACAAGTGCAAACGTAAAAAAGTGCTCAGCACAGCAGTGAGCAAACCCTCAACAACAAGTGCAAACGTAAAAAAGTGCTCAGCACAGCAGTGAGCAAACCCTCAGCAACAAGTGCAAACGTAAAAAAGTGCTCAGCACAGCAGTGAGCAAACCCTCAACAACAAGTGCAAACGTAAAAAAGTGCTCAGCACAGCAGTGAGCAAACCCTCAACAACAAGTGCAAACGTAAAAAAGTGCTCAGCACAGCAGTGAGCAAACCCTCAACAACAAGTGCAAACGTAAAAAAGTGCTCAGCACAGCAGTGAGCAAACCCTCAACAACAAGTGCAAACGTAAAAAAGTGCTCAGCACAGCAGTGAGCAAACCCTCAGCAACAAGTGCAAACGTAAAAAAGTGCTCAGCACAGCAGTGAGCAAACCCTCAGCAACAAGTGCAAACGTAAAAAAGTGCTCAGCACAGCAGTGAGCAAACCCTCAGCAACAAGTGCAAACGTAAAAAAGTGCTCAGCACAGCAGTGAGCAAACCCTCAGCAACAAGTGCAAACGTAAAAAAGTGCTCAGCACAGCAGTGAGCAAACCCTCAGCAACAAGTGCAAACGTAAAAAAGTGCTCAGCACAGCAGTGAGCAAACCCTCAGCAACAAGTGCAAACGTAAAAAAGTGCTCAGCACAGCAGTGAGCAAACCCTCAGCAACAAGTGCAAACGTAAAAAAGTGCTCAGCACAGCAGTGAGCAAACCCTCAGCAACAAGTGCAAACGTAAAAAAGTGCTCAGCACAGCAGTGAGCAAACCCTCAGCAACAAGTGCAAACGTAAAAAAGTGCTCAGCACAGCAGTGAGCAAACCCTCAGCAACAAGTGCAAACGTAAAAAAGTGCTCAGCACAGCAGTGAGCAAACCCTCAGCAACAAGTGCAAACGTAAAAAAGTGCTCAGCACAGCAGTGAGCAAACCCTCAGCAACAAGTGCAAACGTAAAAAAGTGCTCAGCACAGCAGTGAGCAAACCCTCAGCAACAAGTGCAAACGTAAAAAAGTGCTCAGCACAGCAGTGAGCAAACCCTCAACAACAAGTGCAAACGTAAAAAAGTGCTCAGCACAGCAGTGAGCAAACCCTCAGCAACAAGTGCAAACGTAAAAAAGTGCTCAGCACAGCAGTGAGCAAACCCTCAGCAACAAGTGCAAACGTAAAAAAGTGCTCAGCACAGCAGTGAGCAAACCCTCAGCAACAAGTGCAAACGTAAAAAAGTGCTCAGCACAGCAGTGAGCAAACCCTCAGCAACAAGTGCAAACGTAAAAAAGTGCTCAGCACAGCAGTGAGCAAACCCTCAGCAACAAGTGCAAACGTAAAAAAGTGCTCAGCACAGCAGTGAGCAAACCCTCAGCAACAAGTGCAAACGTAAAAAAGTGCTCAGCACAGCAGTGAGCAAACCCTCAACAACAAGTGCAAACGTAAAAAAGTGCTCAGCACAGCAGTGAGCAAACCCTCAGCAACAAGTGCAAACGTAAAAAAGTGCTCAGCACAGCAGTGAGCAAACCCTCAACAACAAGTGCAAACGTAAAAAAGTGCTCAGCACAGCAGTGAGCAAACCCTCAGCAACAAGTGCAAACGTAAAAAAGTGCTCAGCACAGCAGTGAGCAAACCCTCAGCAACAAGTGCAAACGTAAAAAAGTGCTCAGCACAGCAGTGAGCAAACCCTCAGCAACAAGTGCAAACGTAAAAAAGTGCTCAGCACAGCAGTGAGCAAACCCTCAGCAACAAGTGCAAACGTAAAAAAGTGCTCAGCACAGCAGTGAGCAAACCCTCAGCAACAAGTGCAAACGTAAAAAAGTGCTCAGCACAGCAGTGAGCAAACCCTCAGCAACAAGTGCAAACGTAAAAAAGTGCTCAGCACAGCAGTGAGCAAACCCTCAGCAACAAGTGCAAACGTAAAAAAGTGCTCAGCACAGCAGTGAGCAAACCCTCAGCAACAAGTGCAAACGTAAAAAAGTGCTCAGCACAGCAGTGAGCAAACCCTCAGCAACAAGTGCAAACGTAAAAAAGTGCTCAGCACAGCAGTGAGCAAACCCTCAGCAACAAGTGCAAACGTAAAAAAGTGCTCAGCACAGCAGTGAGCAAACCCTCAACAACAAGTGCAAACGTAAAAAAGTGCTCAGCACAGCAGTGAGCAAACCCTCAACAACAAGTGCAAACGTAAAAAAGTGCTCAGCACAGCAGTGAGCAAACCCTCAACAACAAGTGCAAACGTAAAAAAGTGCTCAGCACAGCAGTGAGCAAACCCTCAGCAACAAGTGCAAACGTAAAAAGTGCTCAGCACAGCAGTGAGCAAACCCTCAGCAACAAGTGCAAACGTAAAAAAGTGCTCAGCACAGCAGTGAGCAAACCCTCAGCAACAAGTGCAAACGTAAAAAGTGCTCAGCACAGCAGTGAGCAAACCCTCAGCAACAAGTGCAAACGTAAAAAAGTGCTCAGCACAGCAGTGAGCAAACCCTCAACAACAAGTGCAAACGTAAAAAAGTGCTCAGCACAGCAGTGAGCAAACCCTCAACAACAAGTGCAAACGTAAAAAAGTGCTCAGCACAGCAGTGAGCAAACCCTCAGCAACAAGTGCAAACGTAAAAAAGTGCTCAGCACAGCAGTGAGCAAACCCTCAGCAACAAGTGCAAACGTAAAAAAGTGCTCAGCACAGCAGTGAGCAAACCCTCAGCAACAAGTGCAAACGTAAAAAAGTGCTCAGCACAGCAGTGAGCAAACCCTCAGCAACAAGTGCAAACGTAAAAAAGTGCTCAGCACAGCAGTGAGCAAACCCTCAGCAACAAGTGCAAACGTAAAAAAGTGCTCAGCACAGCAGTGAGCAAACCCTCAGCAACAAGTGCAAACGTAAAAAAGTGCTCAGTACAGCAGTGAGCAAACCCTCAACAACAAGTGCAAACGTAAAAAAGTGCTCAGCACAGCAGTGAGCAAACCCTCAGCAACAAGTGCAAACGTAAAAAAGTGCTAAGCACAGCAGTGAGCAAACCCTCAGCAACAAGTGCAAACGTAAAAAAGTGCTCAGCACAGCAGTGAGCAAACCCTCAGCAACAAGTGCAAACGTAAAAAAGTGCTCAGCACAGCAGTGAGCAAACCCTCAGCAACAAGTGCAAACGTAAAAAAGTGCTCAGCACAGCAGTGAGCAACCCTCAGCAACAATGGCAAACGTAAAAAAGTGCTCAGCACAGCAGTGAGCAAACCCTCAGCAACAAGTGCAAACGTAAAAAAGTGCTCAGCACAGCAGTGAGCAAACCCTCAGCAACAAGTGCAAACGTAAAAAAGTGCTCAGCACAGCAGTGAGCAAACCCTCAGCAACAAGTGCAAACGTAAAAAAGTGCTCAGCACAGCAGTGAGCAAACCCTCAGCAACAAGTGCAAACGTAAAAAAGTGCTCAGCACAGCAGTGAGCAAACCCTCAGCAACAAGTGCAAACGTAAAAAAGTGCTCAGCACAGCAGTGAGCAAACCCTCAGCAACAAGTGCAAACGTAAAAAAGTGCTCAGCACAGCAGTGAGCAAACCCTCAACAACAAGTGCAAACGTAAAAAAGTGCTCAGCACAGCAGTGAGCAAACCCTCAGCAACAAGTGCAAACGTAAAAAAGTGCTCAGCACAGCAGTGAGCAAACCCTCAACAACAAGTGCAAACGTAAAAAAGTGCTCAGCACAGCAGTGAGCAAACCCTCAACAACAAGTGCAAACGTAAAAAAGTGCTCAGCACAGCAGTGAGCAAACCCTCAACAACAAGTGCAAACGTAAAAAAGTGCTCAGCACAGCAGTGAGCAAACCCTCAGCAACAAGTGCAAACGTAAAAAAGTGCTCAGCACAGCAGTGAGCAAACCCTCAGCAACAAGTGCAAACGTAAAAAAGTGCTCAGCACAGCAGTGAGCAAACCCTCAGCAACAAGTGCAAACGTAAAAAAGTGCTCAGCACAGCAGTGAGCAAACCCTCAGCAACAAGTGCAAACGTAAAAAAGTGCTCAGCACAGCAGTGAGCAAACCCTCAGCAACAAGTGCAAACGTAAAAAAGTGCTCAGCACAGCAGTGAGCAAACCCTCAGCAACAAGTGCAAACGTAAAAAAGTGCTCAGCACAGCAGTGAGCAAACCCTCAGCAACAAGTGCAAACGTAAAAAAGTGCTCAGCACAGCAGTGAGCAAACCCTCAGCAACAAGTGCAAACGTAAAAAAGTGCTCAGCACAGCAGTGAGCAAACCCTCAGCAACAAGTGCAAACGTAAAAAAGTGCTCAGCACAGCAGTGAGCAAACCCTCAACAACAAGTGCAAACGTAAAAAAGTGCTCAGCACAGCAGTGAGCAAACCCTCAACAACAAGTGCAAACGTAAAAAAGTGCTCAGCACAGCAGTGAGCAAACCCTCAACAACAAGTGCAAACGTAAAAAAGTGCTCAGCACAGCAGTGAGCAAACCCTCAGCAACAAGTGCAAACGTAAAAAAGTGCTCAGCACAGCAGTGAGCAAACACTCAGCAACAAGTGCAAACGTAAAAAAGTGCTCAGCACAGCAGTGAGCAAACCCTCAACAACAAGTGCAAACGTAAAAAAGTGCTCAGCACAGCAGTGAGCAAACCCTCAGCAACAAGTGCAAACGTAAAAAAGTGCTCAGCACAGCAGTGAGCAAACCCTCAGCAACAAGTGCAAACGTAAAAAAGTGCTCAGCACAGCAGTGAGCAAACCCTCAACAAGTGCAAACGTAAAAAAGTGCTCAGCACAGCAGTGAGCAAACCCTCAGCAACAAGTGCAAACGTAAAAAAGTGCTCAGCACAGCAGTGAGCAAACCCTCAGCAACAAGTGCAAACGTAAAAAAGTGCTCAGCACAGCAGTGAGCAAACCCTCAACAACAAGTGCAAACGTAAAAAAGTGCTCAGCACAGCAGTGAGCAAACCCTCAGCAACAAGTGCAAGCACAGCAGTGCTCAGCACAGCAGTGAGCAAACCCTCAGCAACAAGTGCAAACGTAAAAAAGTGCTCAGCACAGCAGTGAGCAAACCCTCAGCAACAAGTGCAAACGTAAAAAAGTGCTCAGCACAGCAGTGAGCAAACCCTCAACAACAAGTGCAAACGTAAAAAAGTGCTCAGCACAGCAGTGAGCAAACCCTCAACAACAAGTGCAAACGTAAAAAAGTGCTCAGCACAGCAGTGAGCAAACCCTCAGCAACAAGTGCAAACGTAAAAAAGTGCTCAGCACAGCAGTGAGCAAACCCTCAGCAACAAGGGGGTCCGGCGTATTAATCTTTACATGAGCACCAAGGATTTATCTTCTGCCCTTCATAAGAACTTAGAATATATCTGTACACGGTATGACTGGTTACGTTTTACAGATTCCGATACCCATTAATCGCCTTTGGTACTAATCGCTGACGTTGGTTCTCCCTCAGCGGAAGTGACGATCTTAGTGTCACTGTGGTGACCTCTGAGACCAATTGCTGCTGTAAATCTTGCAGCTATATATTCGCTGGCTATTACATTTGCACCCTGCCGTTGTTATGCATTATGTTATAGGAGAGGGCTATGGGCCTGATTCAGAGCCGGTCGCTATTTGCGGTCGTTCGTTCAACAAAAAGGGGTGGCTATTCAAATGATCCGTTCGCTCTTTGCGGTCTGTTGACGCCTCTATGTCTGAATGAGCGAACAAAACTTGCGGTTGTAATTTTGAAAAAGACGCCCCCTGGCCGCTCGCACCATACGTCATATCCGCTATTTATTAGATTAATCGAGTACATCGAACAGCCTTATGAACTGCTCGCTATTCTTGTGGCTGGTGTTTGCTACCACAAATTTGCGAGCAGTTCTGGCTATAAAATAACCCAGTGACGTGGTCAATGACGCTGCTGTTTTAATTATGCACACCCATAAAACGCCCGTTTTGACCTTTAAGCACGCCTGCGTTCTGATTTCCACTCCCCGTTTTCAAGCACCTTCCCCTGTTGCCACCCACATACGCCTCCTCCTGTCACTCATATTAGCAGGCATTCGCAATTTAGCGAACAAACGATTTTCGCCGCACTGACTGGTTCGCGCATGCGTATTACGATCCGCACGCATGCGCAGTTGGGCAAACATCGCTCGGAGCGAACGAGCGGCCGCTTACGAGCGCCTCTGAATCAGGCCCCATGTGTCTATCTAGTCACTGACTTGGATCAATAAATAAGTTTTCCTGCTAATAACAATGTTTTCGATACATATCACAAGAAAAAAAAGAGCGCACCATTGCAGTTACCAAATCATGTACCCTCAATATATACAATACAGCAGCGTCCAGTTCCATAGATGTCAGCATGGCAGCTCCTAGTCGGTGAAGATTATGGAGCTAATTAATATGTATTATTTTCATCTGTAAGAATACCACTCGACCACTACACCTATAAAGATAAACGCACCGGAGGTGATGCTGACAAGAGCTGAAAGTACACTAGCGCCATAAAACTCAGCGCAAGCTCATGCGCACACACGTCACGTTCATCTAAAATAAAAAACCTCTGCTGCACTAGATACCAATCTACACACCCAGCACTTCTAAAGAGCAAAACTGGATTCTTCAATATAAACAAAATCCTCGCACTCAATTTACTGGACTTTAATTAGAAGTTTATAATTGAATGAATAAGTCATCTCTGCAAAATTATCCGGCAGCAGCTGGAAATTTCAATACAGCCGCCGTCATTAGGATCAACAGAAATATATGTTTCATTTTCAGTATTTAAGAATACCCCCCCCATCCCAAGTTCATTGGAGGTGGCCATTTTGCGGACTGAACCAATATTATACCGCTTTTCCACCAAAAACCCAGGTCCGACCTGGGTTTTTGGACATGGTTCCAACCCTGGTCAGACCCATTTACACTGCACCTTTGATCTGGGTTACTCCCAGGTCAGCCCTGTTCACACTGAACTCAGGTCTGCCCCGCTAAACCTGTAAGGTCATAAAAACTGGGAGGTGAATGCTCGACAACCACCAATACGCTCATTTTAGGCATGATCCAGGTCAGATAACCTGGGCTACACCGTTTACACTGCACCATTACCTGGGTCCATCCTGGGTCCAACCCTGGTAGCTACCTGGGTTGGATTGCAAGGTCACTTGACCCAGGTTATTTTTCAGGGACCCTTTTACACTGAGCTGCGACCCGGGTAGACCCAGCAAAAACCCAGGTTTTTGCTCTGGTGTAAAAGGGGTATTACTGAAAGCGTAGGGACATCACTGAGGCCTTTTTGTTTACTTAACAAATATACAGGAAAACGGGGGGCGATCAATACACTAGGAACCTGTGACATCATTGAGCCACATGGCGAGGGCAGCCATTTTGTAGGTTGGCTAAACTTGAATGATAAATGCAGTCAATGAAAACATAAAAGATGCCTCAACGATGTTCCTGGTTCAAAATGAATTGGTCCTCTGTGCTTTTCTAACGTATCCGTGTATTGGTCACGCCCACAAAATGGCTGTCTCCCCACATTAATAGTGACCGATGAGCCTTAATTGCAGCAGAATTGTGGTAAAGAGGTTGGTGTTATAGTTACCATTATATTTATTACCAGTTATTTATATAGCGCACACATATTCCGCAGCACTGTACAGAGAAAAGTTGGCCATTCACATCAGTGAGCTTACAATCATCACATGCACGCATACATACACATACAATCACCACATGCACGCATACATACACATACAATCATCACATGCACGCATACATACACATACAATCACCACATGCACGCATACATACACATACAATCACCACATGCACGCATACATACACATACAATCACCACATGCACGCATACATACACATACAATCACCACATGCACGCATACATACACATACAATCACCACATGCACGCATACATACAATCATCACATGCACGCATACATACACATACAATCACCACATGCACGCATACATACAATCACCACATGCACGCACACATACAATCACCACATGCACGCATACATACACATACAATCACCACATGCACGCATACATACAATCATCACATGCACGCATACATACACATACAATCACCACATGCACGCATACATACACATACAATCACCACATGCACGCATACATACACATACAATCACCACATGCACGCATACATACACATACAATCACCACATGCACGCATACATACAATCACCACATGCACGCACACATACAATCACCACATGCACGCATACATACACATACAATCACCACATGCACGCATACATACAATCATCACATGCACGCATACATACACATACAATCACCACATGCACGCATACATACACATACAATCACCACATGCACGCATACATACACATACAATCACCACATGCACGCATACATACAATCACCACATGCACGCATACATACACATACAATCACCACATGCACGCATACATACACATACAATCACCACATGCACGCATACATACACACTAGGGTTAATTTGTGTTGGGAGCCAATTAACCTACCAGTATATTTTTGGAGTGTGGGAGGAAACCGGAGCACCCGGAGGAAACCCTCGCAAGCACAGGGGGAACATACAAACTCCACACAGTTAGGGCCGTGGTGGGAATTGAACCCGTGACCTCAGTGCTGTCAGGCAGTAACGCTAACCATTACACCGTCTGTGCTGCCATTATATAGCATTACTACCTTACAGCACTGAGGTTGTGGCTTTGTTTCCTACCACAACCCTATCTGTGCGGAGTTTGTATGTCCCCAGCCCCCCCATGCTTGTGTGGGTTTCCTCAGTGGCATCACGAGGGGGATGTGGGCGGCACCCGTGTGTCCCCCCCCGAGGGGTGACACCAAATTGCCGACTCCTCCTTAGTGATAGAAGCCGGGTGCTGTACTGTAACATTACGGCAGCACTTGGCTCCTGACACAGTGAGGGAGCCGGCACTACACACAGACTGGTCCCCGGGGACCGACCACATCTCCGGGACCCCCGGAGTGAGTAAAACAAGGGTTTGGGACCCGAGGCCACGCCCCCTACCCGCGAGGCCATGCCCCATTTTTTCTGGCACACGGCTTTGCCGAACGCACTGCAATCCTATGCGCATCGGTTGTCACCATGGGGATGGACACCACTGGGTTTCCGCCAACAATCAAAAATATACTGGTAGGTTAACTGGCTCCAGACAAAATTAACCCATGTGTGTAAGTATGTGCATGTACATGTGATAGGGAACATAGAGTGTAAGCACTGGGGCAGGGAGTGATGTGACCCCTAGTGTATGTGTGTGACCATGTGATGGGGAATATAGAGTGTAAGCACTGGGGCAGGGAGTGATGTGACCCCTAGTGTGTATGTGTGTGACCATGTGACGGGGAATATAGAGTGTAAGCACTGGGGCAGGGAGTGATGTGACCCCTAGTGTGTACGTGTGTGACCATGTGATGGGGAATATAGAGTGTAAGCACTGGGGCAGGGAGTGATGTGATCCCTAGTGTGTATGTGTGTGACCATGTGATAGGGAATATAGAGTGTAAGCACTGGGGCAGGGAGTGATGTGATCCCTAGTGTGTATGTGTGTGACCATGTGATGGGGAATATAGAGTGTAAGCACTGGGGCAGGGAGTGATGTGATCCCTAGTGTGTATGTGTGTGACCATGTGATGGGGAATATAGAGTGTAAGCACTGGGGCAGGGAGTGATGTGACCCCTAGTATGTATGTGTGTGACCATGTGATGGGGAATATAGAGTGTAAGCACTGGGGCAGGGAGTGATGTGACCCCTAGTGTGTATGTGTGTGACCACGTGATAGGGAATATAGAGTGTAAGCACTGGGGCAGGGAGTGATGTGACCCCTAGTGTGTATGTGTGTGACCATGTGATGAGGAATATAGAGTGTAAGCACTGGGGCAGGGAGTGATGTGACCCCTAGTGTGTATGTGTGTGACCATGTGATGGGGAATATAGAGTGTAAGCACTGGGGCAGGGAGTGATGTGACCCCTACTGTGTACGTGTGAGACCATGTGATGGGGAATATAGAGTGTAAGCACTGGGGCACGGAGTGATGTGATCCCTAGTGTGTATGTGTGTGACCATGTGATAGGGAATATAGAGTGTGAGCACTGGGGCAGGGAGTGATGTGACCCCTAGTGTGTATGTGTGTGACCATGTGATGGGGAATATAGAGTGTAAGCACTGGGGCAGGGAGTGATGTGACTCCTAGTGTGTATGTGTGTGACCATGTGATGGGGAATATAGAGTGTAAGCTCCACTGGGGCAGGGACTGATGTGTAAGTATGTATGTATGTATGTATGTGTGTAAGTATGTGCATGTACATGTGATAGGGAACATTGGCCCTGATTCAGAGCCGGACGCTATACATGGCAGATTACTGGGGTCACTACATACTCTGCGAGCATTCCCTTTTCTGTTACATTGTCCTTTATTATACATGGGAGATTACTGGGGCCACTACATACTCTGCGAGCATTCCCTTTTCTGTTACATTGTCCTTTAGTATACATGGCAGATTACTGGGGTCACAACATACTCCGCGAGCATTCCCTTTTCTGTTACATTGTCCTTTATTATACATGGCAGATTACTGGGGTCACAACATACTCCGTGAGCATTCCCTTTTCTGTTACATTGTCCTTTATTATACATGGCAGATTACTGGGGACACAACATACTCCGCGAGCATTCCCTTTTCTGTTACATTGTCCTTTATTGCACATGGCAGATTACTGGGGTCACTACATACTCCGCGAGCATTCCCTTTTCTGTTACATTGTCCTTTATTACATATGGCAGATTACTGGGGTCACAACATACTCCGCGAGCATTCCCTTTTCTGTTACATTGTCCTTTATTATACATGGGAGATTACTGGGGTCACTACATACTCCGCGAGCATTCCCTTTTCTGTTACATTGTCCTTTATTATACATGGGAGATTACTGGGGTCACTACATACTCCGTGAGCATTCCCTTTTCTGTTACATTGTCCTTTATTATACATGGCAGATTACTGGGGTCACAACATACTCCGCGAGCATTCCCTTTTCTGTTACATTGTCCTTTATTATACATGGCAGATTACTGGGGTCACTACATACTCCGCGAGCATTCCCTTTTCTGTTACATTGTCCTTTATTATACATGGCAGATTACTGGGGTCACAACATACTCCGCGAGCATTCCCTTTTCTGTTACATTGTCCTTTATTATACATGGCAGATTACTGGGGTCACTACATACTCCGCGAGCATTCCCTTTTCTGTTACATTGTCCTTTATTATACATGGCAGATTACTGGGGTCACAACATACTCCGTGAGCATTCCCTTTTCTGTTACATTGTCCTTTATTACACATGGCAGATTACTGGGGTCATGACATACTCCGTGAGCATTCCCTTTTGGGGATTGGTATGAGAGTACTCGCAGGTCCTATTTTCGCATTAGATCTTCGCTATAGCTGAATTTTCTCCAGTTTTTAAATTAATTAAAAATTATAAAATTCAATAAATTTCTCCATGTGATGTACCTTACTAGTCTAGGCCGCTTTACTTAAAAAAGCAAAACTAAGTTGATTCTGTTAACTACCACCCTCTTTCAACAATAAGGGGGCATACACACACACAACGATTTTGTAAATGAACAATTTTCGTTCATTTTTTCAAGGGAAAAATTAACGAAAATTGTTTACTAAAATCGTCGATTTACTAAATGTCATGAACGATTTTTTTAAACTACAAACGATTTTTGCATATTCCCCTAATGAAAATCGTTGAGTTGCTCAGTCTGACTGAACTACAAACGTGAACGTGCATGAACGATAATCATAGGTCATCGTTTCAACAAAGTGAACAATTTTTTCAACGATTTCAACCAAATTCCCGCCGTTTGGGCTTGTTTTGTTCAGTACGTCCTCAGCTTTTGTTGGGAGTTAGCTCTGAATGTTTGAAATAAAACGTTTTTGCCGTAAATATGAGTTCTTCTCAGAGTGTACTAACAACCCTGATGTTTTTTGTTATATTTGTTGCAAATATAGTGTTGCAAAAGAAAGAAAATATATAACTGTATTCGTAAAACAAGCGTATCCGAATTATTTTGGCCTCACAAAGTTTGTAAAACCTGTGTGGAATCACTCCGCAATTGGACTAAAGGTGATGGAAAAGGACTTAATTTCAGCATACCTATGATGTGATGTGAGCCAAAAGATCAGCTGAGTGACTGCCATTTTGTGCTGTAAATGATAAGGGTATGAATCGATTTAAGAAACGCAAATGGGAATTCTGCAAAACAACCGATACCACATAGCAAAGATTTACCTGTACCGTCATACAGTTCTTTGTGCGAAGTTGAATGTGATGATGTGGAAATGTTCATTTCATCCAGTGCAAGTGACAAAACAGATGAAAGGGAGTTTGAAGAAAGTTCCTCTAATCCAAACAAATTTTCTCAAAAGGAACTAAACGATTCATTTGTGACTTGAATTTATCAAAAAAAGGAACTGAGCTTTTAGCATCCAGACTTCAAGAAAAGCTCTGTCCTGAGCCAGATGTTACTATAACGTCGTATCGAAATAGAGAGAAAGCCATACTGCCGTTCTTTAGCCAAGATAACAATCTTGTGTATTGCAACAATATTCCGGAACGTCTCCAGGTGATGGGCTTACCAGAATATCGAGCAGAAGACTGGCGGCTCTTTTTGGATAGTTCTAAAAGTAGCTAAAAATGCGTATTACTGCACAATGGGAATACATTTGCTTTGATTCCTATCAATCATTCAACAAAACTTAAAGAACAGTGTGAAAATATCAAGTTAGTCTTAGAAAAAAAATACTTATTCTCAGCATCGGTGTCTGTTTGTGTTGATTTAAAAATGGTAAAAACGTTCTTCTTTGGCAGTAAAGTGGATATACTAAGTATCCTTGTCACATATGCTTATATGATAGTCGTGCAAAACAAAAGCACTGGCAGCAAACCATATGGCCTCCAAGAGAAGTTATAGCTGTAGGAGAAGCCAACAACATTCATGAGTCCTTAATTGGCAGGAAAAGAATCATCCTGCCGCCTCTCCATATCACACTGGGTTTAATTAAACAATTTGTAAAAGCTTTGGACAGATCAGGTGATTGTTTCACGTATATTTGTCGAACATTTCCATCTCTTAGTATTGAAAAATTAAAGGCAGGAAGTTTTGACGGCCCACAGATACGGAAACTGGTGAAGGATCCAAATTTTACCACGTCTATGAGGCCGAATCTGAAGCATGGCTGAGTTATGTGTCTGTCATTCAAAAAGTTTTTAGGCAATCACAAGGCAGACAACTATCATGAATTCGTCCACAACATGCTAAAATGTTTCTAGAAAGTAGGTATGAGAATTAAGTGAACAACAGGGTGAACGGTTCCACCAGGATATTCAGGTAGTGGAAGAAAGATATCGGGGAAGGTGGGATCGTCACATGATGGCCGATTACTGTTGGGGTCTGCAGAGGGACTGTCCGCAACAAGAATACAACAGGAAATCCGACAATAAACGGTTCTCATAGCTTCCCAACACTTATGTAATTATCCTGTGTCTTTTTATAACATTTTACGAATCAAATTTAATCAGAATAAAAAATATAGATTTTTATCCATTTTTAACATTGTTTAATTTAATTTTTCATAAATATTAAAGACATATGCATCTCTCAAAAACTAGAGGCAATTGAAAAATAAGCGTATTCATGATCAGGAGCACAAAATGAATCGTAATCGCCTCTTAAATCCCCGGCAACAGACTGACAGTTCCCCAGTGTTATACACGGCAGATTAGTGGGGTCGCGATAGTTAGGAGCAGAATGGCGTAGTTACAGGTGCTGACGACTTGCGCATGTAAACTACAGAAGGCAGTATATGGAGGAGCAAGCAGAATCCGCCTCCTGTAATAGGCAGATAAATGCGCAATGCGAGCTGCCATGGCGGCCTGATGAATCCGCTCCTTAGTGTAACTCACATCCTGGGGTGTTTGTTTTTGCCATATTACCATGGTCATTGTTACCAGGCTGCTTAGTGTTAGTTTATATAATACCATATAATAATAAGTAACAGAACAGATGAGCCCCTGGTTACCATGGAACCTCTAATGGTCTGTAAGGGCCAAAGAGCGGTCTTGCGCCCGTCGCCGTCTCGCAGCACTAACAGCTACTGTCCGCACAGAGGAGCCTCAGCATCACAGGCTATGACCAGACTGAATCCACAACACATAACAGGCCCTATGGTTACAGTTAACAGCACCATCTCCTATTAATTAGCACACACTGAGGCTGAAACTCTGGAGCTAAACAGTGTTTGTGGGTTTAGCAGCTTTCACGGAGTTTTCTATAAATTACTGATTAATGAGTCATTTACCACACAGGCTCCAGACGCGATTCCTGGAGTATAAACCAGAGCTAGGCGAGCACCATCCAGGCCACTTCAACGTAACCTCCCATTCGATTGTAAGCTCTAATGCCCTCATTATGTCTCAGGTTTTATTATCGACGTATGTTTTATTGCATCCCAATATCAGAGCAAGGTGAAGGTGCCACTGTCTACACACTTACCGATTCGCTCACGATCCGACATCGTCAGCAATTTCCCTTGTGACTCTCCCCGGCAGCCCGGTACACGATTTGGTCCAATGTGACAAACGATCCTCACTTTGTTCAGTGCATCGTGTTCCAGATTGTCAGATCTGCCCTAAAGCTGCACATACATGTAAAGATTTCTGTCCAACCAGAAAACTAGGTGATTGGTTGGAATGAGAATCTGGTAACGTATGGGAGTAACTGATGATCAGCAATTTGCTCCTAAATGCCAGAAAACAGATGAAAATGGCGTCAGACAAAATGTTTGATCTAAACAATTTGTTCAAACAACAGTTTTTGTCCATTTACCAGCATTTGGGAGCAAATTGCTGACTGGTTGGAATGAAAATCTGGTAAGGTATGAAAGCCAATGACAATCATCTAGTTGGATGGTTGGACAGATAATCTTTACGTGTGTGTGCAGCTCTACAGCACGGCAGATCTGACGATGCGATGTGCAACCTACGGGGACGCGCATCGCATCGTGATTGTGAGTGGGGACTCACGATTTTGGCATATTTTACACGATCTGTCGTTCCGTTGCGTCGGAATCAGCCAGATCGAGTAAAATATCGCCAAGTGTGTAGGTACCTTAAATATGATTTACAAATAAAAGATGATGTATTAGGCAGCGAGCTAGTGTAAAAGTAACCACCACCAGCCAAATCTAGAACACGAGAGGGGTCCTGGGTTACGCTTGTTTTATCACCAGTTTTTCCTGACCTGTGAGGTGCTCCTGGGCTGCGGATCGCCAGCGTGCACCAGTGGGGGACCCTGCGAAGTGTCTATGACGATTACGAGCCGCATGAGCTTTGGACACCCCACACATGTGGCCCTGGGAGTGAAGTGGACAAATTACCTACAGACCGCTGGGGTGCGTCAATTAGAACCAATATTCACTGGCTGCGGGTAAATGGAGACTGTGCCCACTGTAGCAAGTGCGTACATGAGTGCCCACTTAGTGAATGCAGAAAACCTAGCTGTGTGTGCCAACTCACATGAAGTTTAATAGGCGTGAGGCTGGTTGTGTGTAAGACACACTGGGAACACCTTCCTCTCTAACATATGTACAATCACTTCCCAGCTTGTACCAAACAACAGGACCAAACGCTTTAAATCAAACTGCAGAACAGCGCTCTGCATCCTGCAAACGGCTCACAGATTCCTCCATAAACAGGAGCGGAGACAGTGTCAGGCTCACTCTGAACCGTGAAATATGGCTCCATTAAAGTGTTGTCATTTTGTACTGGCAGCAATCCCAGTTTAACCAGTTAACCGACACCACAGGGGAGTTTTCGCAGCTATAAGTCTGCAGGTTGCTAACCAGTAGAGTGTCTTGCTGTGTGAGGTCTAAGGAGGAGGAGGAGGGGGAGGAAGATTTTGGAAGTACAGTTACCCCACTTGTAACTGTAAAAGCAATGATTAGCATAAGATGAACTTCTGCTGCCATCTAGTGTTCATACAACGCAAACACTGTATGTTCAAGGTTTATCCATTCACAGGAGGTTATCAGATAGAGCTGGACACCTGATACGATGAGATAAGGACATGATTAGGGTCTATTGTATACAGACAATAACGGTTACATGTGCAGCTCATGGTGACAATGCATCATATCCTTAACCTGCTTCATTTAGCGCCTGGGTATAAGCGTTGATAAAGGTAAGATGAAGTTGGGCAAAGTTAAGCAGTTTAATGGCTGGTGCGGGAGCTGCAGTCAGGTAATGGCAGCCACTTATCTGCAGACGTAAGCCATTATGTAATGGTGCGTACACATGTAGCGATCAGCCAGCGATACGATATTGCTGGCTGATCAGTATGCACTCTCCCTGGTTTGTTTGATGATTGATATCGATCATCCAGTACACCACCCATTACAAACGACTATATACGTGGGTCCCTATAGTAACTTGCTCGACATGGAGCAAGTTCACCGGCTTGCACGGCCGATATCGCCATCATCCATACGTGGCCGCGTATCACTGGTCAATGGTAAGTTGGTAGGGTCATTTTAAATGAGCGATTTGAATGAAAACGGTAAAGAGAACGTTATCGTTATCATTCAAATCTTTCTTTTAAATCACTATGTGTGTACGCACCATAAGAGATGACTAAGGATCCAAGCCCAGACACACTATCTAGTTGGGGGTGTTTGTCTGAATTAAAATCACAAATATCTGGGTACCCAGTATTGAGAAAGTGCCAAAAGGTAAAAGAAAAGGTGTGTGACAGTATCATATGTACAGATACTGAGAGGAGCTCTGATACACAGGGATGAGCAGAGTCCGTCATACACCCAGCCATGATCACTGAGTGCCTCTTATTACAGTCACTGAGAGAAGCTCTGATACACAAGGATGAGCAGAGTCCGTCATACACCCAGCCATGATCACTGAGTGCCTCTTATTACAGTCACTGAGAGAAGCTCTGATACACAAGGATGAGCAGAGTCCGTCATACACCCAGCCATGATCACTGAGTGCCTCTTATTACAGTCACTGAGAGAAGCTCTGATACACAGGGATGAGCAGAGTCCGTCATACACCCAGCCATGATCACTGAGTGCCTCTTATTACAGTCACTGAGAGAAGCTCTGATACACAAGGATGAGCAGAGTCCGTCATACACCCAGCCATGATCACTGAGTGCCTCTTATTACAGTCACTGAGAGAAGCTCTGATACACAAGGATGAGCAGAGACAATCATACACCCAGCCATGATCACTGAGTGCCTCTTATTACAGTCACTGAGAGAAGCTCTGATACACAAGGATGAGCAGAGTCCGTCATACACCCAGCCATGATCACTGAGTGCCTCTTATTACAGTCACTGAGAGAAGCTCTGATACACAAGGATGAGCAGAGTCCGTCATACACCCAGCCATGATCACTGAGTGCCTCTTATTACAGTCACTGAGAGAAGCTCTGATACACAAGGATGAGCAGAGTCCGTCATACACCCAGCCATGATCACTGAGTGCCTCTTATTACAGTCACTGAGAGAAGCTCTGATACACAAGGATGAGCAGAGTCCGTCATACACCCAGCCATGATCACTGAGTGCCTCTTATTACAGTCACTGAGAGAAGCTCTGATACACAAGGATGAGCAGAGTCCGTCATACACCCAGCCATGATCACTGAGTGCCTCTTATTACAGTCACTGAGAGAAGCTCTGATACACAAGGATGAGCAGAGTCCGTCATACACCCAGCCATGATCACTGAGTGCCTCTTATTACAGTCACTGAGAGGAGCTCTGATACACAAGGATGAGGAGAGACAATCATACACCCAGCCATGATCACTGAGTGCCTCTTATTACAGTCACTGAGAGGAGCTCTGATACACAGGGATGAGCAGACAGTCATACACCCAGCCATGATCACTGAGTGCCTCCTATTACAGTCACTGAGGGAAGCTCTGATACACAAGGATGAGCAGAGACAATCATACACCCAGCCATGATCACTGAGTGCCTCTTATTACAGTCACTGAGAGGAGCTCTGATACACAGGGATGAGCAGAGACAGTCATACACCCAGCCATGATCACTGAGTGCCTCCTATTACAGTCACTGAGAGAAGCTCTGATACACAAGGATGAGCAGAGACAATCATACACCCAGCCATGATCACTGAGTGCCTCCTATTACAGTCACTGAGAGGAGCTCTGATACACAGGGATGAGCAGAGACAGTCATACACCCAGCCATGATCACTGAGTGCCTCCTATTACAGTCACTGAGAGGAGCTCTGATACACAAGGATGAGCAGAGACAATCATACACCCAGCCATGATCACTGAGTGCCTCTTATTACAGTCACTGAGAGGAGCTCTGATACACAAGGATTAGCAGAGACAGTCATACACCCAGCCATGATCACTGAGTGCCTCTTATTACAGTCACTGAGAGGAGCTCTGATACACAAGGATGAGAGGAATCATACACCCAGCCATGATCACTGAGTGCCTCTTATTACAGTCACTGAGAGGAGCTCAGGTATTAAGTTGGAGGAGCTCATACACCCACATATGATCAGTTACTGTGAGGAGCGCAGCTACAGAAGGTAACAAGGAAGGCTATATGTTAAGAATACCTAGGTGCATCATTAAAGCATTTATGTGATTAAAAACAAACCTCCCCTGTATGTCGGTGACACGGGCATTTTAGGGTACAAAAAAGTGAGTAACCGTGTGTTTATAATTCACGCTGTAAAGTGGTTAATCTCATTCTTCACATTCAGGTCAATTGTGGAGATATATTTGTAAGAGAAACATATAATTGTTTGGCTGCAAGCAATATCCCCCACAGCACATCCGTGTATGTGATTGATGCTATACAAACACACGCTGGCTGGACTACTTAGCGCAGTGCATTAGGAGTGCTCTGATGACATGGAAATCTGCTTTCTAAAAGCAATTTAAACGTAATTCCATTTTTTCCTCTTTATCTCACCTAGAGTGTCTCTAAGACATCCAGCCCACTGACATAGACTGAATATTGTCTGGGGCCTGTTTATGTGGAACCTGAGATAGCATTATTATACGTTTATATGACCCAACACAACTCTCCTCACCGGTATCCTGCAAAGCGCACAATCTCCTACACACAGACGTCTTCTCTACTGTGCGATATCCGTATGCCTGGGGCCTATTAATTCACCAGGAACTAGTGACATCACCTTGTGCCCCCTCAGTGATGTCACCGACTCCTCTGTGTACATGGCTCAGCAGGTAACTGAATCCTAGTGAATTTCTAGGATGCATTCTCATGTATATGGCTCAGCAGGTGAAACGTCTACTTCCACCGAGCGCAGACAACGGGTCACTTTAATCGTATCATACACTTATAATACTGCCATTATCTTATAGACATCCCAAACACTCCCCACCTCGCCTGCTCAGCAGTCAGTAGTTCTACCGAATGAGGGAGAGGTGTAGGTGCGTGGGTAAATCACAAACGGCGGAGAAGGTGGGGGCCCTGTGCAGCACAGTAGGGTCTGTTTCGGGGTGTTTTGCAGCTTAATTCTTGTTGAATAACATATCATATGTGTGAGCCATGGCTTTGTCCAAAACTCGCTGTAGCATTTCCACTGACAATTTGGCCACAAACTGACCATGTTAGCAGACAGCGATCGCCATCCAACCACATTACCAACAATATTTCGATCACCCTCTCCCCCCAAATATTAATGGACACTGTGGAGGCTTTGGGGCCCAGGAGAACTGCACTAGAGGCCTATGGAAGCCCCAATGTATACAGTACATCACTGCTGTTCTATCAGGCATATTTACCATGAGTTTTACCAATATGTCCTTCCATAGCGATCATAAAACTCTATTTTTAGCTCAGTTCAAGCTGGGTTCAAACTCTACTGTAGAACCAGGAGCATGGCAGCGCCCCGGGAGCACCTTGGATATTTGTGTATACTGCCCCTGTTAGCTCAGGTGAACAATCAACAAACAGACACCAAGTGCCAACCCCCCCCCCCCCCCCCCACCGTGCGGAGTAAATGTCAGGGAGGGGTGGAGCGGGATCTCCTGAGGTAATGTAAACACCAACTGCTGCTGGCACGGGAATAAAAGGGACTAATGCTCGGAGGTTGTGGAAACGCCTTGCCCAAACACACAGGATTCGGGAGCACCCGGAGTTAACCCCTAACCATGCACTCTGCTGCATAGAGAAACATGGGGATAATAAAAGGACATATAGACGACAGTAATGTACTTACTACACCCAGGCACTACCAGTAATGTACTTACTACACCCAGGCACTACCAGTAATGTATTTACTACACCCAGGCACTACCAGTAATGTATTTACTACACCCAGGCACTACCACTAATGTATTTACTACACCCAGGCACTACCACTAATGTATTTACTACACCCAGGCACTACCAGTAATGTATTTACTACACCCAGGCACTACCAGTAATGTATTTACTACACCCAGGCACTACCAGTAATGTATTTACTACACCCAGGCACTACCACTAATGTATTTACTACACCCAGGCACTACCAGTAATGTATTTACTACACCCAGGCACTACCACTAATGTACTTACTACACCCAGGCACTACCAGTAATGTATTTACTACACCCAGGCACTACTACTAATGTACTTACTACACCCAGGCACTACCACTAATGTACTTACTACACCCAGGCACTACCACTAATGTACTTACTACACCCAGGCACTACCACTAATGTATTTACTACACCCAGGCACTACCACGGCACTTACAGAAGGCAGGTCTCGGTTTTTAAACTACTACAATGTCTAATGAATCTCTTCTATAAATCCAATGTTCATGTTGTCATTATATTATGCTGTGTAAAAAAATATGTCAGTTATTATAACCCATGGCAACCAATCACATCTCCTAGTCCACACTAGAGACATGACCGCCATATTGGAGGGATTACAGAACCAACTCACAAGGAACGAACAGACCTCTCCTTTATGGTAACCATATTTGTCTCCCTACTGAGGCCGATATTTTACACAAAGTACAAAGGAGATACAATGAGCAGGCATTATAACAGTTTTAAAATATAGATACTCCAGTAACTTTGGAAGAACAAAACCACTTGTGTCCTCACACATCTAGCCTGAATATGCCACGTAGCGCGACTTGCCTGGCATGAGTGAGCCGCCAGGTCCTGTGCTACTCTGCTAGCATTGGGCGTCTTTCTAAATTCCCAATACCATGTGACTAGGACACACCAGCAGACTGCGCTGAGTAATGTGATATGTGACACCTGTATATCTGTGTGCTCCTGAGTCTGTATATGGGAGACTGCGCTGAGTAATGTGAGGTGTGACACCTGTATATCTGTGTGCTCCTGAGTCTGTATATAGGAGACTGCGCTGAGTAATGTGATATGTGACACCTGTATATCTGTGTGCTCCTGAGTCTGTATATAGGAGACTGCGCTGAGTAATGTGATATGTGACACCTGTATAACTGTGTGCTCCTGAGTCTGTATATGGGAGACTGCGCTGAGTAATGTGACACCTGTATAACTGTGTGCTCCTGAGTCTGTATATAGGAGACTGCGCTGAGTAATATGATATGTGACACTTGTTTATCTGTGTGCTCCTGAGTCTGTATATAGGAGACTGCGCTGAGTAATGTGATATGTGACACCTGTATATCTGTGTACCTGAGTCTGTATATAGGAGACTGCGCTGAGTAATGTGATATGTGACACCTGTATATCTGTGTGCTCCTGAGTCTGTATATGGGAGACTGTGCTGAGTAATGTGATATGTGACACCTGTATATCTGTGTGCTCCTGAGTCTGTATATGGGAGACTGCGCTGAGTAATGTGATATGTGACACCTGTATATCTGTGTGCTCCTGAGTCTGTATATGGGAGACTGCGCTGAGTAATGTGATAGGTGACACCTGTATATCTGTGTGCTCCTGAGTCTGTATATAGGAGACTGCGCTGAGTAATGTGATAGGTGACACCTGTATATCTGTGTGCTCCTGAGTCTGTATATAGGAGACTGTGCTGAGTAATGTGATATGTGACACCTGTATATCTGTGTGCTCCTGAGTCTGTATATGGGAGACTGCGCTGAGTAATGTGATATGTGACACCTGTATATCTGTGTGCTCCTGAGTCTGTATATGGGAGACTGCGCTGAGTAATGTGATATGTGACACCTGTATATCTGTGTGCTCCTGAGTCTGTATATGGGAGACTGCGCTGAGTAATGTGATATGTGACACCTGTATATCTGTGTGCTCCTGAGTCTGTATATGGGAGACTGCGCTGAGTAATGTGATATGTGACACCTGTATATCTGTGTGCTCCTGAGTCTGTATATGGGAGACTGCGCTGAGTAATGTGATATGTGACACCTGTATATCTGTGTGCTCCTGAGTCTGTATATAGGAGACTGTGCTGAGTAATGTGATATGTGACACCTGTATATCTGTGTGCTCCTGAGTCTGTATATGGGAGACTGCGCTGAGTAATGTGATATGTGACACCTGTATATCTGTGTGCTCCTGAGTCTGTATATAGGAGACTGCGCTGAGTAATGTGATATGTGACACCTGTATATCTGTGTGCTCCTGAGTCTGTATATGGGAGACTGCGCTGAGTAATGTGATATGTGACACCTGTATATCTGTGTGCTCCTGAGTCTGTATATGGGAGACTGCGCTGAGTAATGTGATATGTGACACCTGTATATCTGTGTGCTCCTGAGTCTGTATATGGGAGACTGCGCTGAGTAATGTGATATGTGACACCTGTATATCTGTGTGCTCCTGAGTCTGTATATGGGAGACTGCGCTGAGTAATGTGATATGTGACACCTGTATATCTGTGTGCTCCTGAGTCTGTATATAGGAGACTGCGCTGAGTAATGTGATATGTGACACCTGTATATCTGTGTGCTCCTGAGTCTGTATATGGGAGACTGCGCTGAGTAATGTGATATGTGACACCTGTATATCTGTGTGCTCCTGAGCCTGTATATGGGAGACTGCGCTGAGTAATGTGATATGTGACACCTGTATATCTGTGTGATCCTGAGTCTGTATATGGGAGACTGCGCTGAGTAATGTGATATGTGACACCTGTATATCTGTGTGCTCCTGAGTCTGTATATTGGATAATGTGCTGAGTAATGTGATATGTGACACCTGTATATCTGTGTGCTCCTGAGTCTGTATATTGGATAATGTGCTGAGTAATGTGATATGTGACACCTGAGTCTGTATATGAAGCATAACATAACTTGGCATAAAAAAAAAGCTGCGGCCGCTAAATTGTAGCACTTTGTATACAGATTCAGGAACTCAGTCACACACAGATATACTAGTGTCACATATCACATTAATCAGTACAGTCTGTTGATGTGTAGTGGTCACATCACATTGTGACAGACACATTTAAAAAACATAAAAATAAAAAATAGACGCAAATAAAACGCCCGGCAGTAGCAGAGTCTCACGGGGCCTGTCGCGCAGAGAGGGGCTTTTTGGCGAGACTGCAGCAAAGCTGTATAAGGAGACATCTGTAGAAAAGTTCCCAGCGAACAGTGGGCCTGATTCAGAGGCGCTCGCTGTTTGTTTTTTAGTTTCAAGCCTCCAGGCCACTCGGCCTAGCTATGGTCGCAATTATCGCGACCATCTGGCTTGCGTCGAGACCCTGCGGGAGGGTCTTGGCTCCCGCAAGCCCGGGTGGACTTCCTGCTCTAATAGAGCAGGAAGTCCACTACTGACATCACGAGTGATGTCAGTAGGGCCGCCCAGAAACGGCAGGCGTTCCTAAGGGAACGCCTGCGTTTGTGCAGTCACCCCCTCTTCCCGCCTACAAAACGGGGCGAGCTGTCAATCAACATCGACAGCAACCCCGTCTTGTAGCGAGACCCGGAGCTGCAGTCGTTCGCTGAGGCTCGCATATGCGCACGCCGGTGGCGGAGCATGCGCAGTGGGGGAAAATCAACCCACTCGCGAGCACTATGCGTTAGCGAACGGGTCTGAATCAGGCCCAGTGTTTTACACAGACAAATAAGGTTCAATGTGGGATTTTGTATATTAGGGGTAGGCTACCCTTGGCACTAGTGGGACTTGTTAATGTTCAGAGGGCACCAGGGGGTCTCTGCTAGAAACTCTAATCTTCCGCTACAGAATGGAAAAGTGGTTCTATTGCTTAGCGTGAGCAAAGCCTTCACCAGATATAAAACCTAACTTATCTCAAGAAAAAGAAAAGATAAAGTGGGAAAAATATTTTAATATTTGCGCTTTGCCCTTTCTTGAGTTCTCATATATTTTATTACTTTATCACTTATTTTATGAACATTGTACATGTTCTTGAGTAGTATGCCTCTAGAGCATTAACAGGATACTCCGGAATTACTTAGAAATAATAAACATAAGATGTAATATAATAAGGTATAAAACAATTGCAGTACATCACATCAGGCTGTTCCTCTGTGTAGGTTTGAGGTTTTTACAACAGATTTCAACTTCATACTATAAAAGCCCTCACAAGGCATGTTTAGGACTTTAATATATTATCCATCCCCTGGTATATACCTGCACCAGCACTGTGCCACTAGGACTGTCTATATAATACCTCCTACATACAGTTTGGGAGCACTATTTGTATTAGAATGCACAGGTAAGACATGGATTCCTGTGTGCTTATACAGTACTTGTGGAAACCAGTGCAGTCTCCTAGGAGCAATGTAACCAGGGACTGGCGATCAGAATAACACTTACAGTACTTCATCTTATTCCTCCCGCATGGAATAATAAAGCACAATGTAAATACCACCGACTGCAGCGGTGGCTAATTATTAACAGAAGGAGCCCACATCCGGGGCATTCCGACACTTGGTTGAAGCTTGTTATTCTCACTGTCCTACTTGTGGGTGTTATTGATATTTTTATTGTGTATAATCAGATTGTTTACATTTAATATTTTATTTCTAAAGTAATGTACTGCACTCCATGGTGGTGAAAATATATATTTTTTTATTTATTTATTTATTTTTTATTTGTGTCCCTCTTATCTCCAAGTTAAGCACGCATTTACTACTTTTATCAATGTTTGTATACATTGGAATGGTGCTGTCACTCCGGGACCTGTTGGCTGGTAATAATGAACGTCCAGCACCCAGAGAGAACAGTGTCATTACATCCTGCACTATACACTGGGTATACTGCACAGCAACCTATAATCGTCTACCAGACATCTATACAGGTTGAGTCTCCCATATCCAAAATGCTTAATACCAAGGGGATTTGGGAATAATTACATACCATATTGAAATGTCATAGGAATAGGGCCCAAATCTAAACACAGAATGCATTTATGATTCATATACACCTTACACACACAGCCTGAAGGTAATTGTATACAATATTGTCAATAATAGATACATGAAATTCATTTATATATCATATACACCTTATACACACAGCCCATAGGTCATTTTATACTTTAGTTTAATAATTTTGTGCATTAAATAAACTTTGTGTTCATTGAACCATCAAAAATCAAAGGTTTCACTATCTCGCTCATGCTAAAAATATTAAATTTTTTGGAATATTCCGTTTTCGGAATATTTGGATATGGGAGACTCGACCTGTATATATTTCGGGACTGGAGATCAGACAGTCAGAATAGCTGTGTGTAAGGAGTAGAACACAAGAAGACAAATTATCAGGGACACAGCAGACCTGTGTATATGCAACAGATTCATTCATATTCTCACCAAAACATTGAAGCTTGCAGCCCAATATCGAGGTTGAGTCTCCCATATCCAAAATGCTTGGGACCAGGAGTTTTTTGGATATCAGAATATTCTGTATTTTGGAATAACTGCATACTGTTGTGAAATATCCTGGGATTGGGACTGGTGGATCAGATGTACACTAGGCACAGTAATGCTGTGATTACAGACAGCAGAGGATAGGAGATACATACATCATATAGTGTGTACCCAGCATAAGATGTGATAGTGACATATAACTGATAGATCAGATGTACACTAGGCACAGTAATGCTGTGATTACATACAGCAGAGGATAGGAGATACATACATCATATAGTGTGTACCCAGCATAAGATGTGACAGTGACATATAACTGATAGATCAGATGTACACTAGGCACAGTAATGCTGTGATTACAGACAGCAGAGGATAGGAGATACATACATCATATAGTGTGTACCCAGCATAAGATGTGATAGTGACATATAACTGATAGATCAGATGTACACTAGGCACAGTAATGCTGTGATTACATACAGCAGAGGATAGGAGATACATACATCATATAGTGTGTACCCAGCATAAGATGTGATAGTGACATATAACTGATAGATCAGATGTACACTAGGCACAGTAATGCTGTGATTACATACAGCAGAGGATAGGAGATACATACATCATATAGTGTGTACCCAGCATAAGATGTGATAGTGACATATAACTGATAGATCAGATGTACACTAGGCACAGTAATGCTGTGATTACAGACAGCAGAGGATAGGAGATACATACATCATATAGTGTGTACCCAGCATAAGATGTGATAGTGACATATAACTGATAGATCAGATGTACACTAGGCACAGTAATGCTGTGATTACATACAGCAGAGGATAGGAGATACATACATCATATAGTGTGTACCCAGCATAAGATGTGATAGTGACATATAACTGATGGATCAGATGTACACTAGGCACAGTAATGCTGTGATTACATACAGCAGAGGATAGGAGATACATACATCATATAGTGTGTACCCAGCATAAGATGTGATAGTGACATATAACTGATGGATCAGATGTACACTAGGCACAGTAATGCTGTGATTACATACAGCAGAGGATAGGAGATACATACATCATATAGTGTGTACCCAGCATAAGATGTGATAGTGACATATAACTGATAGATCAGATGTACACTAGGCACAGTAATGCTGTGATTACAGACAGCAGAGGATAGGAGATACATACATCATATAGTGTGTACCCAGCATAAGATGTGATAGTGACATATAACTGAGAGATCAGATGTACACTAGGCACAGTAATGCTGTGATTACATACAGCAGAGGATAGGAGATACATACATCATATAGTGTGTACCCAGCATAAGATGTGATAGTGACATATAACTGATAGATCAGATGTACACTAGGCACAGTAATGCTGTGATTACATACAGCAGAGGATAGGAGATACATACATCATATAGTGTGTACCCAGCATAAGATGTGATAGTGACATATAACTGATGGATCAGATGTACACTAGGCACAGTAATGCTGTGATTACAGACAGCAGAGGATAGGAGATACATACATCATATAGTGTGTACCCAGCATAAGATGTGATAGTGACATATAACTGAGAGATCAGATGTACACTAGGCACAGTAATGCTGTGATTACATACAGCAGAGGATAGGAGATACATACATCATATAGTGTGTACCCAGCATAAGATGTGATAGTGACATATAACTGATAGATCAGATGTACACTAGGCACAGTAATGCTGTGATTACAGACAGCAGAGGATAGGAGATACATACATCATATAGTGTGTACCCAGCATAAGATGTGACAGTGACATATAACTGATAGATCAGATGTACACTAGGCACAGTAATGCTGTGATTACAGACAGCAGAGGATAGGAGATACATACATCATATAGTGTGTACCCAGCATAAGATGTGATAGTGACATATAACTGATAGATCAGATGTACACTAGGCACAGTAATGCTGTGATTACATACAGCAGAGGATAGGAGATACATACATCATATAGTGTGTACCCAGCATAAGATGTGATAGTGACATATAACTGATAGATCAGATGTACACTAGGCACAGTAATGCTGTGATTACAGACAGCAGAGGATAGGAGATACATACATCATATAGTGTGTACCCAGCATAAGATGTGATAGTGACATATAACTGATAGATCAGATGTACACTAGGCACAGTAATGCTGTGATTACATACAGCAGAGGATAGGAGATACATACATCATATAGTGTGTACCCAGCATAAGATGTGACAGTGACATATAACTGATGGATCAGATGTACACTAGGCACAGTAATGCTGTGATTACAGACAGCAGAGGATAGGAGATACATACATCATATAGTGTGTACCCAGCATAAGATGTGACAGTGACATATAACTGATAGATCAGATGTACACTAGGCACAGTAATGCTGTGATTACAGACAGCAGAGGATAGGAGATACATACATCATATAGTGTGTACCCAGCATAAGATGTGATAGTGACATATAACTGATAGATCAGATGTACACTAGGCACAGTAATGCTGTGATTACATACAGCAGAGGATAGGAGATACATACATCATATAGTGTGTACCCAGCATAAGATGTGATAGTGATATATAACTGATAGATCAGATGTACACTAGGCACAGTAATGCTGTGATTACATACAGCAGAGGATAGGAGATACATACATCATATAGTGTGTACCCAGCATAAGATGTGATAGTGACATAATATGAGATATGGTAAGAACTTACCCTTGTTATCTCTATTTCTACGAAGTCCATAGGGTTCCACAGGATACCTTGGGGTATAGGTGTGACGTCAGTCGCAGGGCACCAAAGAGTTAAGCTTTCAGCCTCCCAGGATGCACTAGGTCCCCCTCCTATACCCCGCCCCCGGGCCAAGGCACCTCAGTTAGTTACCAAGCCATAGGCCGGAGGAGGAGAAGGAAGAGAGAGAACAAAGATCTGGACACATACAAGAATCACATTCTCACCAGAGGGAGACGGAAAACCGGTGACCAGAGCAAAGCCCATCTGCAGCACAGGTGCGACAGGGCGGGAGTCCTGTGGAACCCTATGGACTTCGTAGAAATAGAGATAACAAGGGTAAGTTCTTACCATATCTCATATTTTCTACTTCAGGGTCCATAGGGTATCCACAGGATACCTTGGGGATGTCCCAAAGCAGTATCCTTTAAGGGTGGGGACGCTCCTGTGCAGAAAGGAGAATCCGCCGCCCGAAGGAAGCATCCTGAGAGGCGAAGGTGTCAAACCTGTAATACCTCACGAAGGTATGGACAGAAGACCACGTAGCAGCCTTGCAGATCTGAACTGCCGAGGCACCACGTCGAGCTGCCCACGAAGGACCCACAGACCTAGTGGAATGAGCCTTCAGAGAAGGAGGGACCGGTAGGCCTTCATGAAGATAAGCTTCAGAAATAGCCATACGGATCCAGGCTGCCAAAGTTTGCTTTGAAGCAGGCCAACCCTTTTTACAGAAGCCATAGAGGACAACAAAGCGTCCGACTTCCTAAACAAAGAAGTGCGGTCAACATAAGTCCTTAAGGCCCGCACAACATCCAAAGAGGCCTCACCCACGGAAAGACCCGGTGATTTAAAGGCCGGAACAACTATTTCCTCGTTAACATGAAACTGGGAAACAACTTTGGGAAGAAACTCGGGCCGAGTGCGGAGCACTGCCCTGTTCCCATGAAAAACCAAGAAAGGGGGTCTACAAGAAAGAGCCCCTAACTCAGAAACTCGTCTGGCTGAAGCAACGGCCAGAAGGAAAACAGTCTTAGCTGTTAGCCATTTAATATCCACTGAGCCCAGTGGTTCAAACGGCGGTCCTTGGAGAGCCCTCAGGACCACAGCCAAATCCCAAGGCGCCACAGGTGGAACAAAGGGCGGCTGAATACGGAGAACACCTTGCATAAAGGTGCGCACATCTGGGATTGTAGCAATCCTACGGTGAAACCAGACAGATAGGGCCGAAACCTGTACCTTCAAAGAAGCAAGGCGAAGCCCATGATCTAGTCCCACTTGCAGGAAGGCGAGAATCCGAGACAGACGAAACTCCCGCGGTGCATAACCTCTCGGTCGACACCACTGGAAGAACGTATGCCACACGCGATGGTATATCCTCGCGGAAGACGGTTTCCGAGCTCGTAACATGGTACGCACCACAGAGCTGGAAAACCCCCAGGACCTCAGCATGGCCGTCTCAACAGCCACGCCGCCAAAGACAGCCGAGTCAGGTCCGGGTGAAGACAAGGACCCTGAGACAGAAGGTCCGGTCGTAGCGGCAACAGCAGAGGACTGTCCACGGACAGACCCTGAAGGTCTGAGAACCAGTGCCGTCTGGGCCACGCGGGAGCTATCAACAGGAGCGTCCCTCCTTCCTGTTTGAATTTCCGGATTACCCGTGGAAGAAGGGAGACCGGAGGGAACAGGTATGCGAACCTGAACGTCCACCGGACGGACAGAGCATCCACCAGAGACGCCCCTTCGTCTCTTGTGCGAGACCCGTACACCGGCAACTTGTTGTTGTGCCGGGACGCCATGAGGTCGATTTCTGGAAGACCCCACCTGTCCACCAGTAGTTGAAAAACGTCCGGGTGCAGGGACCATTCCCCTGGATGAACGTCCTGGCGACTTAGAAAGTCTGCCTCCCAATTTAGCACTCCCGGGATGAAGACCGCTGATATGGCCGGAAGATTGCGCTCCGCCCAAACCAGGATCCGAGAGACCTCTACGAGAGCCGCCCGACTGCGAGTTCCTCCTTGCCTGTTTATGTAGGCCACGGTGGTAGCATTGTCCGACTGGACCTGCACCGGGTGACCCTGGAGAAACCGCTGTGCCTGCAGGAGAGCATTGAAGACCGCACGGAGTTCCAAGATATTTATTGGAAGCTCCGCTTCTGTCGGCGTCCATCTGCCCTGGAACAAGTGTGGACCCGAAACTGCTCCCCAGCCCCGAAGACTGGCGTCCGTTGTCAACAGGACCCAATTTGGAACCCAGAACGGACGTCCCTTGTTGAGGTGGGTCGTCTTTAACCACCACGCAAGGGACAGGCGAACCTCCGGGGTGAGCACAATCGTCTGGAACTTCAGAGACTGAGGCAGCCCGTTCCACTTGGACAGGATCAGGTGCTGCAGAGGTCTGGAGTGAAACTGGGCGTATTCCACCATGTCGAACACCGACACCATGGAGCCCAGTAACCTCATCGCAGAGTGTAAGGACACCCGGCGGCTGTGCAGACAACTGCGCACCCTTGACTGTAAAGCAGAGATCTTGTCCTCCGTCACGAAGATCCTTTGCTGTCCCGAGTCCAATAAGGCTCCAAGATGCAGAATCCTCCGAGACGGGATTAGAGTGGACTTCTGCCAGTTGATTAGCCAGCCGTGCCGTTGCAGCAGTGCAATGGTCAGGTCCAAGTGGTGTAACAGGAGCTCTGGAGATCCTGCCACCAATAACAGGTCGTCCAAGTACGGCAACATGCGGACTCCTTGCAGCCGCAGAGAAGCCGCCATGACCACCATAGCGTCCTGTATGTCCAATGACACCATGTAGTCCCCAGGTTCCAGCGCCAGAATGATGGACCGTAGGGTCTCCATCCGAAACTTCGGGACCTGCAAAGACTTGTTGAGTGCTTTGAGGTTGAGAATCGGACGATATGACCCATTGGGTTTCTGTACCAAAAATAGATTTGAATAGAAACCCTGGCCCCTCTGGGAGAATGGAACAGGCACTATAACTCCAGCCTGGAGCATAGTGTGCAATACCTTCCGCAGCTCCGTAGCCTTGTTCCGGTCTGATGGTAGACCCGTGGTGAAGAATCGAGCCGGGGGTCTGTGCCGGAAGGAGAGGGCGTACCCGTGAGAGACCACCTCCAGAACCCAAGTGTCTGTCGTAGTGAACGACCAACACCGGGAGAACTGCAGCAGGCGGCCTCCCACCCTGGGATCCCCCAAGGGGAGACCCGGACCGTCAGGCCGCAGGCTTGTCATCTGGCTTGGGGGCCGGACGTCTGGTACTCCATGCCTGTTTCCGGGGCTTGACCGATTTCTTAGGGCCAGCCTGTCGAGGAAACGACTGTGGTTTGGGTCTGCCCTGGGCCCTAGATGACCGAAAGGACGATGGTCCAGAACCAGAAGGAGCAGCGGCCGACGGGAGACAAGCAGATTTGGCTGCCGCCAGCGTGGCCACAATCTTATCCAGATCCGGACCGAAGAGAACTTCTCCGGTAAACGGCAACGCTTCCAGACCTTTCTTGGATCTGCGTCCGCCTTCCAGGATCGCAGCCACAAGGTGCGACGAGCAGCTACCGCTGCTGAAGAAATTCTAGACACCAGAGTACTAATGTCTAGAGCCGCCTCGTTGATGTAGGTGGCCGAATCACGGAGATTGCCAATCAACTCCGCCTGTTCGGCCGGACAGTCGGATTCAAAAGAAGCCTCTAATGAATCCGCCCAGCGCTCCATCGCTCTGGCAACCCAGCAAATGGCCATAGCCGGCCGTGCTGCCCCCCCTGCAAGGGAATAAGCGGACTTCAGGCAGATTTCTACCTTGCGGTCCGTAGCATCCTTAAGGGAGGACATGGATGGCATCGGCAATGTGGCACTACGGACAAGACGGGTCACGTGAGAATCCACCTGTGGAGGGGATTCACACTTAGCAAAATAATTATCCGCGAACGGATAAGCCACCGCCAGGCGTCTCTGCGGCTGGTATCTTTTGCCAGGTTGTTTCCACGCCTCCTCTAAATGGTCCACCAACTGACCCGAAAGAGGAAAGACTGTGGCATCGCCCTTCACATCTTTGAAAAAGGCATACTTAGATTTAGCCGCTGGGGGAACTTCGTCCTCAATCACCAAGGCTGTGCGGACCGCCCGAATAAGTCCAGGAATATATACTTTGGACTTAGCATCAGCGTCCTTAGTATGGAGAGGTTCCTGATCGTAAGGATCCAGAATCTCCCCATCATCAGACGTCCCTTCGTCATCCTCATAAGGAGCGGACAGAGACGCCACCGGCCTTTTATGAGGCCGCATCACAGACTCCCCTTGCAACACATCCGACAAGTGCTGTACAGAACTCGTCAGGGAGTTAACCCACGCTGGCTCCTGAGAACCCGGGAGCGGGGAAATAGGGAGACTGTGGGGTACCACCAATTGTCGTGGGAACCCCTGCATGGGTGACGACACCACAGACTGCTGGGACAAACCCATCGGAGTAAACGCGGGCTGCGGAGCTAACTGGCCCACTAAAGCTGTTAACGCCTGAGCGAAACAAGCCCAGGGCGGCTCCTGTACCGGTGCTGTAACCGTAATAGGCCGCGCCATGGACAAACACTGCCGGCAAAGGCCCTCCGCGCTACCCTCCCCCTCCGCTAACGGTACTTTGCACGTGGTACACTGTAGCCGGAGGGGAAAATCACTTTCAGACATGATGGCACCACGTATGTGACCTCTCTCACCAATTAAGTATTAAATAGGCGAGAGACCACCCTGCAGCACCGCACCGCAAGGGCTTTAGCAGAAAGAACAGGGACAGTAATAAAGCTGACAGTTTAGAGAAGAATAGTTACAGGCAGCGCTAGCACAGTCACATACAATGCAAAGAAAATCAATTCCTGCACTAACAGCGCTGATCACTCAACTACACAGACACAGGGCCTGGTAGGACACAGCGCTGCATACACAGACCTGAGCCACAGCGGAGGAGAGGTATGCGGGGGGACCCAGACCACGATGCTTCCTTCCAGACTTCCAGCAGCGTTCACCATGCGTTGCAGAGAAGATGGCCGCCGAGGAGCAGAGAGAAGCTGGCCTGGGGGAGGAGCGCTGACACAGGACCAGTCAGCACAGTGCAGAGAGGGCTGTGTGCAGCGGGGGAGGCGCCGGCTGTGAGACAGGGAAGGCGCGCTCCCCTGGCATGCATTTAACCCCTGGGACGCTGCAGCGCTACTGCTCTGCTGCGGTCCGCTGTCCCAGGGGGTAGTGGAAGCGCAGGTTGGTCGCCTGGCTCCACGCTGCAGCCAGTCCCCAGGGAGCCCCCTGCCTGGGGACTTAGGACCATGTGATCAGCGGGGACCCACCGCGGGACCCCGCTGCTTACCTCTGTCCCCCTTGAATCCGGCCATGGTCCGGAGCATCTGGGGTCACCGCTAGCTGTGACCCCAGACGCCCACCAGCATCCCCGGATCAGTACCGGCGTTCTGGTACCGGCGGGGTGTAGGGAAGACAGCATGGACGTCAGGACTGACTGTCCATGCTGTTCATCCAGATGTGCAGCCACAGCTGCATGAAGAAAAAGCTTCAGGGGCTCTTCTAGCCCCCACTCCAACAGGTGCACCCGACTCCGGCCGGGCACCAAACTAAACTGAGGTGCCTTGGCCCGGGGGCGGGGTATAGGAGGGGGACCTAGTGCATCCTGGGAGGCTGAAAGCTTAACTCTTTGGTGCCCTGCGACTGACGTCACACCTATACCCCAAGGTATCCTGTGGATACCCTATGGACCCTGAAGTAGAAATAACTGATAGATCAGATGTACACTAGGCACAGTAATGCTGTGATTACATACAGCAGAGGATAGGAGATACATACATCATATAGTGTGTACCCAGCATAAGATGTGATAGTGACATATAACTGATAGATCAGATGTACACTAGGCACAGTAATGCTGTGATTACATACAGCAGAGGATAGGAGATACATACATCATATAGTGTGTACCCAGCATAAGATGTGATAGTGACATATAACTGATAGATCAGATGTACACTAGGCACAGTAATGCTGTGATTACAGACAGCAGAGGATAGGAGATACATACATCATATAGTGTGTACCCAGCATAAGATGTGATAGTGACATATAACTGATAGATCAGATGTACACTAGGCACAGTAATGCTGTGATTACAGACAGCAGAGGATAGGAGATACATACATCATATAGTGTGTACCCAGCATAAGATGTGATAGTGACATATAACTGATGGATCAGATGTACACTAGGCACAGTAATGCTGTGATTACATACAGCAGAGGATAGGAGATACATACATCATATAGTGTGTACCCAGCATAAGATGTGATAGTGACATATAACTGATAGATCAGATGTACACTAGGCACAGTAATGCTGTGATTACAGACAGCAGAGGATAGGAGATACATACATCATATAGTGTGTACCCAGCATAAGATGTGATAGTGACATATAACTGATAGATCAGATGTACACTAGGCACAGTAATGCTGTGATTACAGACAGCAGACGATAGGAGATACATACATCATATAGTGTGTACCCAGCATAAGATGTGACAGTGACATATAACTGATGGATCAGATGTACACTAGGCACAGGGACTATGGATTAGCTGGGTAGGGTAGTGGCACTGTATTACGCTACGTTCATATTCTGCAGAATGTCCTCTATTAAAGGTGCGCCCAGCAGACCGGATGAAGTTCATAACTAAACACTTATAGGCTCCCAATACATAACTGCAGCCCTGCGGATAGTACCAGACCTGGCAGCTATGGGACATACAGAAGACCAGACCTAGCAAGACCCTCAGAACTGCCTTGAGTGGAGAGAACCATAGTTATATCATGGTGATGCCATGGGGGACCCTAAGCACTGTACAGTGGCGTACAGATCACTAAACACAGTATCTCATAGTATAAAATGTAACAAAACTCAACATGCTCATTAAAAGCAGACGTGGTTATTATTGCACAGTATTACAAAGGACACGCACGTCATGACAGTGAAAGGGCTGAATGTAACCTGACAACGTATAACACATCGTGATCCATTCGACTCCAGTACTCACCAGTTGCTCTCTTGGAACCCTTTTGTCATTAGCCAGCGATGGACCACTCTGGAAAAGAGGAAATAAAGCACATAAGTGAGGTCAGCGTAGATGGCGCCCGGGGTGTGCGTGTTAGGAAGCAGCAGTTTGCTACGTAAGTGACCTAGGAGGAGTCATTTGTAAGCCAGGGACAAGGGACCTGGTGATGGAAGGGAACTGTTAGAGTATATGAAGGGACGCTACCGGTCTATTACACACACACAAAAAAAGGACATATTTTGTAAACAATTAAATTATTTCCATATTCACTTTCTGTATCCCACAAATTAGGTCATAGATGAAGCAACATTAATCATAAATATAATGTTGGAATCTACATTATTAAGTAGAGAGAATAATCTGTAAACTGAACATAATTCTAAAGAAGAAAATGTTGATAAAGGATACAATTTAATGTCTCAATTTCCCACAATGCAAATGGAAGTTCCACAATTTATCACTAGGTGGTGTTACTATTAGTATATGGTGATTACCACATGTTCACATCAGTGTCTGAAGCTGAATACTGAAGGCAAACATCAGTATAACTAACTAGTAACTTTAGTTACAAAACATGAATAAAGTTTCCTTCAGCTCTGTAATATGTATAATTTTTAGATACTATAAAAGGTATATGAGGATCTAGACATCTAACCAATACCTCAATGTCCACTGATTGCCTTTAAATAAAACAGCTTATCTTATAAATGGTAACCAACGTTACACATTTTCTCTGTAACCAACGTTACGGTCTTCTGTCACTATTGTTACATGTATATTTAAGTAAATATCATAGGCTATATCAATGTTATTATCTCCTACTTTGTCCTTTTTTATAACCTACTAGGAGTAAAACACATTGGGAAGAATTTACGAAGCTTTCCGGCACATATTTAAAACGACACTCGCAGTCAGTGTAAAGCCCCTGCGTCAAAGTTCTGCCCAGTGTACATCAACGGGGAGGTCCGATCGGGACCTCATCCCCCTAGTATGTCTTCTGGGATTCAAAATAAAATACATTTTAATACTGAGGGCTTTTTAATCATTCATGGCATGTAATACTAACTTTTAAACAAAAGTGTGAGAAACATTATTTCTCTGATTTACTAAGTATAATTGAGTTTATTGTTATTATACTATACAGAGAACAATGTTTCCTGTATTATATTCTGTGTAATATTAGTTACATGTGTGTAACGTTAGTTATAAGAACATCTATTTTATAAATATGAAACACAATTGAAACTCAAGAATTTCATTAATAAATATACCCACAGATCATATTTAGTGCTGTAATAAAGAAAAAAAAAAAATGCCATTTACATCAACTTTATAGAGAAGCACAAAATTAAATTGTAACATAGGCTATTACTTTTAATCACTCATTACATGTAACGTTAATTACAGCAAGCTGGACCACATTGTTTCATTAAATGCCAACCTCAGTTTTATAGCAAGAAAGTAAATCCATCTATTTGGAAGCTATGCAAAATTATTCACGTAACGGACAGCAGTTATGTAACGTTAGTTACTTTGAAATGTCCCTGCCTTATCCAGGAGAGGCTTTATTACAGAGTAATCTTACACTGGGGTCAGACTGGGAAACACAGATGTAAATGATCCTCTCGGAATTGGTATGTAATACAGACAGCGGCAGCCCGACGGGTTGAAATCCCAACAGGTGAAGGTAAGTACCCTACCCCTCCCCTCCTCCCCTTCCTAACCCTCCCCTTAGGGGTGCCTGACCCTAACCTCCCCACGTAGTGTCTAACCGTAAACACCCCCCGTTAGTGCCTAAACCTAACCCCCCCTCCCCGCACTCTATAACTAACCCTCCCAGGGGGTGCCTAACCCTAACCCCCCCTTCCCCTGCCCTAACCCTCCCGAGGGGTGCCTAACCCTAAATCCCCCCGGAGGTCCCTAACCCACCCCCCTCCCCCCCCCGCTAGACGCTAAGATACCCGGCATACCTTCGTTCGGTATGCCGGGTGTCGGGATTCCATATTGGGGCTAATGATAGGTGTCGGTATTTCAACGCCTATCTTTAGTCCCATGTCGGGATGTAAGTGTCGGGATATTGGCGGGCAGGATAGCGCTCGCCGGTATCCTGACTGCATCCCATCCTCTCGGTAGCAGTACCAGTGATGCAGCATTACTGTATGTATAGAGTATATACAGGGCGATTTAATCTTCCCAGAAAATGATGAATGAGTGAGCTGTGACCCAAATGCCCTGATAATTACCCTTTCAACTATATCATCACCATTATATTACCTTTAAGTCTTGTGAATAGTATTCTGCATAAAACTGCCTCAGAGTATATTTATTATATTTAACCTTGCAACCCAATGCCATAAAATAAGGCAGAAAAGTATATTAAAGAGAGAGTAAACAAACTGTGAAGATAATAAATATTTCAGTCTATCAGCCTACTAGGAACCAGTGACATCACTGAGAGTGCAGCCTATCCATTCACTAGGAGCCAGTGACATCACTGAGAGTGCAGCCTATCCATTCACTAGGAGCCAGTGATATCATTGAGAGTGCAGCCTATTCAGTCACTAGTAACCAGTGACATCACTGAGAATGCAGCCTATCCAGTCACTAGTAACCAGTGACATCACTGAGAGTGCAGCCTATCCATTCACTAGTAACCAGTGACATCACTGAGAGTGCAGCCTATCCATTCACTAGGAACCAGTGACATCACTGAGAGCGCAGCTACACATTCACTAGGAACCAGTGACAACACTGAGAGCGCAGCTACACATTCACAAGGAACTAGTGACATCACTGAGAATGCATCCTACCCAGTGACATCACTTAGAATGCAGATAAGTAAAGGGTCTTGAGGGTAATCAGCACATTTTAAAAATGATTCACACTGCAGAATTTTGGATACACTAAACTGAGAAAGATGGGAGGTAGGGTGCCTGCTTGTGGTAAGTTACAGAAGTCCACAGAGGAAGAGAGCGATCTACAAATTTTCATCTCTTTGCATGGAGTAAATTGTGGAGGCAGAAGCTGTAAGAGGACGGTCGACAGGGAACCACTGTGATTAGTATCTACCATGTCTATAAAGTGGTCCGCAAAGGCTTGTGCTAAATGCAAGACAGAGATGGAGGCAGAGGACTGGAGAGTCATACAGATTAAGAAGAGCTGTTGTGGGTTGTACTGGTTAATTATCAACATAAAAAATTATGATTGGCCAGGACAATCCGAAAGCAGGTGTAGAGTCCTACTGATGGAATATACATAGCGTTCCCGCTAGGCTGAAACAGCCTGCGGGTTCTGTCCTCCACCCACGGACCGCAGTGTCCCGCGGGTGGGAAACCGGCAGAGAAGCGGTCACCACCATTGAATGAACGCCGGGTGCATGTGCCCGGCATCCATTCACAGTGACTGCAGCGCTTGGGGGCTGCCCAGCATGTCCGCGTCATTAAGACACCAGCCCTATTCATTGGCCATGCCCCGTTTTTGGGCGCGCGCAGATGTGCCCTAGCTCTAGGTCCGGCGTCCTGCCTGCCGCCGGGCCTAGAGTAAACACTATATAAACCTGTATGTCTTAGCAGGTTCTAGAGATAAAGCACATCTAAAATAGAAGATAATAAAAACTTGAGATAGTGAATGTCAACTAACAGAACTCTGACAAAGATGTAGGAGGTGGACGTTATCACTCTATATTGTATAACTATAGTTCTTTCATTGTGTTGGTGCTTACCATAAGATAAAGTACTTATGGAGCACAAGCTTGGCCTTCTAGTCATACATTTTACTGCTAGTCACCTACAATCACCCATGTGCAGGAGTCTCCTAGTCATCCATCTCATCTATAGTCACTTATGTGCAGGCGCCTCCTAGTTATACATCTCATCTATGGTCACTTATGTGCAGGAGCCTACTAGTCATCTCATTTATAGTCACTTATGTTCAGGAGCCTCCAAGTCATCCATCTCCTCTATAGTCACTTATGTGCAGGAGCCTCCTAGTTATACATATCATCTATAGTCACTTATGTGCAGTAGCCTCCTAGTTATACATATCATCTATAGTCATTTATGTGCAGGAGCCTCCTAGTTATACATATCATCTATAGTCACTTATGTGCAGTAGCCTCCTAGTTATACATCTCATCTATAGTCACTTATGTGCAGGAGCCTGCTAGTCATCTCCTCTATAGTCACTTATGTGCAGGAGCCTCCTAGTTATACATATCATCTATAGTCACTTATGTGCAGTAGCCTCCTAGTTATACATATCATCTATAGTCATTTATGTGCAGGAGCCTACTAGTCATCTCCTCTATAGTCACTTATGTGCAGGAGACTCCTAGTTATACATATCATCTATAGTCACTTATGTGCAGGAGCCTCCTAGTTATACATATCATTTATAGTCACTTACGTGCAGGAGCCTACTAGTCATCCATGTTATCTATAGTCATTTATGTGCAGTAGCCTCCTAGTTATACATCTCATCTATAGTCACTTATGTGCAGGAGCCTGCTAGTCACCCATGTTATCTATAGTCACTTATGTGCAGGAGCCTACTAGTCATCCATCTCCTCTATAGTCACTTATGTGCAGTAGCCTCCTAGTTATACATCTCATCTATAGTCACTTATGTGCAGGAGACTCCTAGTTATACATATCATCTATAGTCACTTATGTGCAGGAGCCTCCTAGTTATACATATCATTTATAGTCACTTACGTGCAGGAGCCTACTAGTCATCCATGTTATCTATAGTCATTTATGTGCAGGAGCCTACTAGTCATCCATCTCCTCTATAGTCACTTATGTGCAGTAGCCTCCTAGTTATACATCTCATTTATAGTCACTTATGTGCAGGAGCCTGCTAGTCACCCATGTTATCTATAGTCACTTATGTGCAGGAGCCTACTAGTCATCCATCTCCTCTATAGTCACTTATGTGCAGTAGCCTCCTAGTTATACATCTCATCTATAGTCACTTATGTGCAGGAGCCTGCTAGTCACCCATGTTATCTATAGTCATTTATGTGCAGGAGCCTACTAGTCATTCATCTCCTCTATAGTCACTTATGTGCAGTAGCCTCCTAGTTATACATATCATCTATAGTCACTTATGTGCAGGAGCCTCCTAGTTACACATATCATCTAAAGTCACTTATGTGCAGGAGCCTCCTAGTTATACATATTATTTATAGTCACTTATGTGCAGGAGCCTACTAGTCATCCATGTTATCTATAGTCATTTATGTGCAGGAGCCTACTAGTCATCCATCTCCTCTATAGTCACTTATGTGCAGTAGCCTCCTAGTTATACATCTCATCTATAGTCACTTATGTGCAGGAGCCTACTAGTCATCTCATCTATAGTCACTTATGTGCAGGAGCCTCCTAATTATACGTATCATCTATAGTTACTTATGTGCAGGAGCCTCCTAGTTATACATATCATTTATAGTCACTTATGTGCAGGAGCCTACAAGTCATCTCATCTATAGTCACTTATGTGCAGGAGCCTCCTAGTTATACGTATCATCTATAGTTACTTATGTGCAGGAGCCTCCTAGTTATACATATCATTTATAGTCACTTATGTGCAGGAGCCTACTAGTCATCCATGTTATCTATAGTCATTTATGTGCAGGAGCCTACTAGTCATCCATCTCCTCTATAGTCATTTATGTGCAGTAGCCTCCTAGTTATACATCTCATCTATAGTCACTTATGTGCAGTAGCCGCCTAGTTATACATCTCATCTATAGTCACTTATGTGCAGGAGCCTACTAGTCACCCATGTTATCTATAGTCACTTATGTGCAGGAGCCTACTAGTCATCTTATCTATGGTCACTTATGTGCAGGAGCCTACTAGTCACCCATGTTATCTATAGTCACTTATGTGCAGGAGCCTACTAGTCATCTTATCTATGGTCACTTATGTGCAGGAGCCTCCTAGTCATCCATCTCCTCTATAGTCACTTATGTGCAGGAGCCTCCTAGTTATACATATCATCTATAGTCACTTATGTGCAGGAGCCTCCTAGTTATACATCTAATCTATAGTCATGTACAGTCAGGTCCATAAATATTGGGACATTGACAGAATTTTCATACTTTGGCCTCTATTCACCACCACAATGGCTTTGAAATGAAACAAACAAGAAGTACTTTAACTGCAGACTTTCAGATGTAATTTGAGGGTAATTACATCCAAATCAGGTGAACGGTGTAGGAATTACAACGGTTTCTATATGTGCCTCCCACTTTTTAAAGGGGTCAATAACATGGTACAGTTACTCAGTGACATCTGCACCCCCAGCCAATAACATGGTACAGTTACTCAGTGACATCTGCACCCCTGAAGGGGGTAACAAGTATGGCTGCCAGACAAACACACAGACCTCTCAGTTGGAATTGCTTTCCATAGCTTCCATTCCTGCTGTGACCACACACCAGTGTTGTGTACTGTGCAGGAAGCTCCTTGTTACATGTAGATAGGGGAGGAGGAACGCAAAGATTTTACAGTGCATGAGCATACAGAGCTCAGATGGACATTTCAAAGCCTCTCTGCTTACTTTGTCATGTGACAGGTGATTATAGTTGCACTGGCAGTTACATAACATTGTACAGAATTCTAAATCATAGTGGTCTCAAGAAACAAACAAAGGATACATGTTTATTGCCAATATTCTCCTTACAGCCTGCCACAGCGATTTATTTAAAAAAATAATAATAATAATTTTTCATGGGATTGTTGCTCTGAGTATTTTCACATTTTTACCAGAATAATAAACATCTAGTGGGATTTGGTAGAGGAAATGTAGCTCATTTTGGATGGCAAAAAAGGCCCTAGCCCCCCAGTGATGTCAATTCTTCAGAGCCAAACAGGTTCAAACACTGAGCCGGGATTCCAAAACATCAGCAGGAGTGGTCTGCGCTTTTCTACAGCAAGCATTTATCCATTACATCCCTACTCACTAGTGAAGCTTTAAATCCATACTTTAAGATTCAGGCAAAAACTGGATCCTGCATCCCTGTAACTGCACACGTAACTGAGCATGTCAGAGGGCAAAGATCATACATGGCACAACAGGAGGGGTGTGGAGTCAAAGTACAAATGCACACGGCTGAAGAGTTCAAAAATCAAAAGTGAAGAAGCAGGGGAAGGGGCACAGAAACATTGTGTAAAGGTTCAAGTAGACCACAAGCACACAAATAAAGTAATTTTAATAAGGAGGGGGCACAGGGAGACTCAACACTGAGGAGGCACAGTGAGGCACTGTATAGGGGGCAGTATAGTGAGTAAGGGGCACAGTGAGACACTGTATATAGAGGGTACAGGGTGACACTGTATAGGGGCAGTATAGGGAGGAGAGGGTACAGGGAGACACTGTATAGGGGGCAGTATAGTGAGGAGAGGGTACAGGGAGACAATATACAGGGGGCAGTATAGTGAGGAGAGGGTACAGGGAGGCACTGTATAGGGAGCAGTATAGTGAGGAGGGGTACAGGGAGACACTGTATAGGGGTCAGTATAGTGAGAGTGTACGGGGAGACACTGTATAGGGGGCAGTATGGTGAGGGGGTACAGGGAGACACTGTATAGGGGGCAGTATAGTGAGGAGGGCTACAGGGAGACACTGTATAGGGGGCAGTATAGTGAGGAGGGGTACAGGGAGACACTGTATAGGGAGCAGTATAGTGAGGAGGGGGTACAGGGTGACACTGTATAGGGGGCAGTATAGTGAGGAGAGGGTACAGTGAGACACTGTATAGGGGTCAGTATAGTGAGGAGGGGGCACACGGTGACACTGTATAGGGGGAAGTATAGTGAGGAGAGGGTACAGGGAGTCACTGTATAGGGGGCAGTATAGTGAGGAGAGGGTACAGGGTGACACTGTATAGGGAGCAGTATAGTGAGGAGAGGGTACAGGAAGACACTGTATAGGGGGCAGTATAGTGAGGAGGGGTACAGGGAGACACTGTATAGGGAGCAGTATAGTGAGGAGGGGTACAGGGAGACACTGTATAGGGAGTTGGATAGTGGGGAGGGGTACAGGGAGACACTGTATAGGGGGCAGTATAGTGAGGAGGGGTACAGGGAGACACTGTATAGGGAGTTGGATAGTGGAGAGGGGTACAGGTTGACACTGTATAGGGGGCAGTATAGTGAGGAAGGGGCACAGGGTGACACTGTATATGGTTAATATAGTGAGGAGGGGGTACAGGGAGACACTGTATAGGGAGCAGTATAGTGAGGAAGGGGCACAGTGAGACACTGTAGAGGGGCAGTATAGTGAGGAGGGGGTACAGGGAAACACTGAATAGGGGGCAGTATAGTGAGGAGAGGGTACAGGGTGACACTGTATAAGGGGCAGTATAGTGAGGAAGGGGCACAGTGAGACACTGTATAGGGGGCAATATAGTGAGGAAAGGGTACAGGGAGCCACTGTATAGGGGGCAGTATGGCGAGGAAGGGGCACAGTGAGACACTGTAGAGGGGCAGTATAGTGAGGAGGGGGCACAGGGTGACACTGTATAGGGGGCAGTATAGTGAGGAGAGGGTACAGAGAGACACTGTATAGGGGGCAGTATGGTGAGGGGGTACAGGGAGTCACTGTATAGGGGGCAGTATAGTGAGGAGAGGGTACAGGGTGACACTGTATAGGGGGCAGTATGGTGAGGAGGGGTACAGGGAGACACTGTATAGGGGTCAGTATAGTGAGGAGGACTACAGAGAGACACTGTATAGGGGGCAGTATGGTGAGGGGGTACAGGGAGTCACTGTATAGGGGGCAGTATAGTGAGGAGAGGGTACAGGGTGACACTGTATAGGGGGCAGTATGGTGAGGAGGGGTACAGGGTGACACTGTATAGGGGTCAGTATAGTGAGGAGGACTACAGAGAGACACTGTATAGGGGGCAGTATGGTGAGGAAGGGGCACAGTGAGACACTGTAGAGGGGCAGTTTAGTGAGGAGGGGGCACAGGATGACACTGTATAGGGGGCAGTCTAGTGAGGAGAGGGTACAGGGAGACACTGTATAGGGGGCAGTATGGTGAGGGGGTACAGGGAGACACTGTATAGGGGTCAGTATAGTGAGGAGAGGGTACAGGGAGACACTGTATAGGGGTCAGTATAGTGAGGAGGGGTACAGGGAGACACTGTATAGGGGTCAGTATAGTGAGGAGAGGGTACAGGGAGACACTGTATAGGGGTCAGTATAGTGAGGAGGGCTACAGGGAGACACTGTATAGGGGGCAGTATAGTGAGGAGAGGGTAGAGGGAGACACTGTATAGGGGTCAGTATAGTGAGGAGAGGGTACAGGGAAACACTGTATAGGGGGCACTATAGTGAGGAGGGGTACAGGGAGACACTGTATAGGGGCAGTATAGTGAGGAGGGGTACAGGGAGACACTGTATAGGGGGCAGTATGGTGAGGAGAGGGTAGAGGGAGACACTGTATAGGGGGCAGTATTGTGAGGAAGGGGCACAGTTAGACACTGTATAGGGGTCAGTATAGTGAGGAGAGGGTAGAGGGAGACACTGTATAGGGGGCAGTATGGTGAGGAAGGGGCACAGGGAGGGAGACATTGTAGGGTGCAAGATACTGAGGAGGGGGTACAGGGTGCAGGCTGTGCTGTTGTTGTAGCAGGTGCAGTAATCACCCCCGATGGGTCAGGTCACCCTATAAGAGGGACGGGGGGTCTGGCCATCTCCCGGTTTCAGGACCCCAACCCCGAACCTCCCGGAGACCGAGCCCCGCGCTCACCTGGACAGGAGGCTCAGCCTGATCCGAGGAGGCCATTTTCTCAGACCCCATCAATCAACTGACGAGCTTACAACATCAACCAGGCGAGCTCAGGCAAGGCATAGCAGCCGAGTTCCGATCTTAGTCAGACTGAGAGGTAAATTTACTAAAGTGAGAGTTTTTAGAAGTGAGTTTTAGAAGTGATGTTGCCCATAGCAACCAATCAGATTCTACTTAACATTTAACTAGCACCTCCTAGAAAAGAATAGCTAGAATCTGATTGGTTGCTATTGGCAACATCACTTTTAAAACTCACTTCTAAAAACTCTCACTTTAGTAAATTTACCTCTCAGTGTCACAGCCTGTATTGGACTCGTCGTTGTCAGGGGTGCACATGTGTGTGTGTGTACTGGGCTCAGTCTCAGGGCTGCACGTGAGTGTGTGTACTAGTCTCAGGGCCGCACATGTGTGTGTAATAGTCTCAAGGGTGCACATGTGTGTGTACTGGGCTCAGTCTCAGGGGTGCACATGTGTGTGTTCTGGGCTCAGTCTCGGGTGCACGTGTGTATGTACTGGGCTCAGTCTCAGGGGTGCACGTGTGTGTGTGTTCTGGGCTCAGTCTCGGGTGCACGTCTGTATGTACTGGGCTCAGACTCAGGGATGCACATGTGTGTGTGTGTGTGTGTGTGTGTGTGTGTGTGTTCTGGGCTCAGTCTCAGGGGTGCACATGTGTATGTACTGGGCTCAGTCTCAGGGGTGCACATGTGTGTGTGTGTGTACTGGGCTCAGTCTCAGGGGTGCACATGTGTGTGTGTGTACTGGGCTCAGTCTCAGGGGTGCACATGTGTGTGTGTGTGTGTTCTGGGCTCAGTCTCAGGGGTGCACATGTGTGTGTATGTACTGGGCTCAGACTCAGGGGTGCACATGTGTGTGTGTGTGTACTGGGCTCAGTCTCAGGGGTGCACATGTGTGTGTGTGTGAGAGTACTGGGCTCAGTCTCCGGGGTGCACATGTATGTGTGTGTGTGTACTGGGCTCAGTCTCACAGGTGTGAGTGTGTGCTAAGCTCGGTGTCAGGGTTGCATATGTGTATGAGTAGGTTTGAGTATAAAGAGTGCATATGTATGTGCTGGGCTCAATGTAAGGGGTGCACATGTGTGTTCTGCGCTGTAACTGTCATATACAGACACACAGCAGACTATATGTTACTGTATATGGTAATAACAGTGTATATGGGGATACAGGAGCTCATGGTGTTACTATATGCAGTAATAACAGTGTATATGGGGGATACAGGAGCTCATGGTGTTACTATATGCAGTAATAACAGTGTATATGGGGGATACAGGAGCTCAGGGTGTTACTATATGCAGTAATAACAGTGTATATGGGGGATACAGGAGCTCAGGGTGTTACTATATACGGTAATAGTGTATATGGGGTATACAGGAGCTCAGGGTGTTACTATAGGCGGTAATAACAGTGTCTATGGGGATACAGGAGCTCAGGGTGTTACTATATGTGGTAATAACACTGTATATGGGGACACAGGAGCTCAGGCTGTTACTATATGCTGTAATAATAGTGTATATGGGGATACAGGAGCTCAGGCTGTTACTATATGCTGTAATAATAGTGTATATGGGGATACAGGAGCTCAGGGTGTTACTATATGCTTAACAGTGTATATGGGGGATACAGGAGCTCAGGGTGTTACTATATGCGGTAATAACAGTGTATATGGGGATACAGGAGTTCAGGGTGTTACTATATGCGGTAATAACAGTGTATATGGGGACACAGGAGCTCAGGGTGTTACTATATGTGGTAATAACAGTGTTTATGGGGATACAGGAGCTCAGGGTATTACTATATACGGTAATAACAGTGTATATGGGGATACAGGAGCTCAGGGTGTTACTATATGCGGTAATAACAGTGTATATTGGGGACACAGGAGCTAAGGATGTTACTATATACGGTAAGTGTATATGGGGTATACAGGAGCTCAGGGTATTACTATATATGGAAATAGTGTATATGGGGATGGAGGAGCTCGGGTGTTACTATATACGGTAATAGTGTATATGGGGATGGAGGAGCTCAGGGTGTTACTATATGCGGTAATAACAGTGTATATGGGGACACAGGAGCTCAGAGTGTTACTATATGCGGTAATAACAGTGTATATGGGGCACAGTAGCTCAGGGTGTTACTATATGCTGTAATAACAGTGTATATGGGGGATACAGGAGCTCAGGGTGTTACTATATGTGGTAATAACAGTGTATATGGGGGGTACAGGAGCTCAGGGTGTTACTAAATGTGGTAATAACAGTGTATATGGGAATACAGGAACTCAGGGTGTTGCTATATGTGGTAATAACAGTGTATATGGGGATACAGGAGCTCAGGGTGTTTCTATATGTGGTAATAATACTGTATATGGGGATGGAGGAGCTCAGGGTGTTACTATATGCTGTAATAGTGTATATGGGGGGTACAGGAGCTCAGGGTGTTACTATATGTGGTAATAACAGTGTATATGGGGGATACAGGAGCTCAGGGTGTTACTATATGTGGTAATAACAGTGTATATGGGGATACAGGAGCTCAGGGTATTACTATATGTGGTAATAACAGTGTAAATGGGGATACAGGAGCTCAGGGTGTTACTATATGTCGTAATAATAGTGTATATGGGGATGGAGGAGCTCAGGGTGTTACTATATGCTGTAATAACAGTGTATATGGGGGATACAGGAGCTCAGGGTGTTTCTATATGCGGTAATAACAGTGTATATGGTGGATACAGGAGCTCAGGGTGTTACTATATGCTGTAATAACAGTGTATATGGGGGATACAGGAGCTCAGGGTGTTACCATATGTGGTAATAACAGTGTATATGGGGGTACAGGAGATCAGGGTGTTACTATATGTGGTAATAACAGTGTATATGGGGAATACAGGAGCTCAGGGTGTTACTATATGTGGTAATAACAGTGTATATGGGGATACAGGAACTCAGGGTGTTACTATATGTGGTAATAACAGTGTATATGGGGACACAGGAACTCAGGGTGTTACTATATGTGGTAATAACAGTGTATATGGGGATACAGGAGCTCAGAGTGTTACTATATGTGGTAATACCAGTGTATATGGGGATGGACGAGCTCAGGGTGTTACTATATACGGTGATAGTGTATATGGGGATAAAGGAGCTCAGGGTGTTACTATATGCGGTAATAAAAGTGTATATGGGGATGGAGTAGCTCAGGGTGTTACTATATGCTGTAATAACAGTGTATATATGGGGGATACTGGAGCTCAGGGTGTTACTATATGTGGTAATAACAGTGTATATGGGGATACAGGAGCTCAGGGTGTTACTATATGTGGTAATAACAGTGCATATGGGGATACAGGAGCTCAGGATGTTACTATATGTCGTAATAATAGTGTATATGGGGATGGAGGAGCTCAGGGTGTTACTATATGCTGTAATAACAGTGTATATGGGGGATACAGGAGCTCAGGGTGTTTCTATATGCGGTAATAACAGTGTATATGGTGGATACAGGAGCTCAGGGTGTTACTATATGCTGTAATAACAGTGTATATGGGGGATACAGGAGCTCAGGGTGTTACTATATGTGGTAATAACAGTGTATATGGGGGTACAGGAGCTCAGGGTGTTACTATATGTGGTAATAACAGTGTATATGGGGGATACAGGAGCTCAGGGTGTTACTATATGTGGTAATAACAGTGTATATGGGGATACAGGAACTCAAGGTGTTACTATATGTGGTAATAACAGTGTATATGGGGATACAGGAGCTCAGAGTGTTACTATATGTGGTAATACCAGTGTACATGGGGATGGACGAGCTCAGGGTGTTACTATATACGGTGATAGTGTATATGGGGGATACAGGAGCTCAGGGTGTTTCTATATGCGGTAATAACAGTGTATATGGTGGATACAGGAGCTCAGGGTGTTACTATATGCTGTAATAACAGTGTATATGGGGGATACAGGAGCTCAGGGTGTTACTATATGTGGTAATAACAGTGTATATGGGGGTACAGGAGCTCAGGGTGTTACTATATGTGGTAATAACAGTGTATATGGGGGATACAGGAGCTCAGGGTGTTACTATATGTGGTAATAACAGTGTATATGGGGATACAGGAACTCAGGGTGTTACTATATGTGGTAATAACAGTGTATATGGGGATGGACGAGCTCAGGGTGTTACTATATACGGTGATAGTGTATATGGGGATAAAGGAGCTCAGGGTGTTACTTAATGCGGTAATAACAGTGTATATGGGGATACAGGAGCTCACGGTGTTACTATATGCGGTAATAACAGTGTATATGGGGATGGAGTAGCTCAGGGTGTTACTATATACGGTAATAACAGTGTATATGGGGGATACAGGAGCTCAGGGTGTTACTATATGTGGTAATAACAGTGTCTATGGGGATACAGGAGCTCAGGGTGTTACTATATGTGGTAACTGTATATGTGAATGGAGGAGCTTGTGTATATGGGGATACAGGAGCTCAGGGTGTTACTATGTGATAATAACAGTGTCTATGGGGATACAGGAGTTCAGGGTGTTACTATATACGGTAATAGTGTATATGGGGGTACAGGAGCTCAGGGTGTTACTATATGCGGTAATAACAGTGTATATGCGGCACAGTAGCTCAGGGTGTTACTATATGCTGTAATAACAGTGTATATGGGGGATACAGGAGCTCAGGGTGTTACTATATGCGGTAATAACAGTGTATATGGTGATACAGGAGCTCAGGGTGTTACTGTATGCTGTAATAACAGTGTATATGGGGGATACAGGAGCTCAGGGTGTTACTATATGTGGTAATAACAGTGTATATGGGGGGTACAGGAGCTCAGGGTGTTACTATATGTGGTAATAACAGTGTATATGGGGGATACAGGAGCTCAGGGTGTTACTATATGTGGTAATACCAGTGTATATGGGGATGGACGAGCTCAGGGTGTTACTATATACGGTGATAGTGTATATGGGGATAAAGGAGCTCAGGGTGTTACTATATGCGGTAATAACTGTATATGGGGATACAGGAGCTCACGGTGTTACTATATGCGGTAATAAAAGTGTATATGGGGATGGAGTACCTCAGGGTGTTACTATATACGGTAATTACAGTGTATATGGGGGATACAGGAGCTCAGGGTGTTACTATATGTGGTAATAATAGTGTATATGGGGATACAGGAGCTCAGGGTGTTACTATATGTGGTAATAATAGTGTATATGGGGATACAGGAGCTCAGGGTGTTACTATATGCGGTAATAACAATGTATATGGGGATGGAGGAGCTCAGGGTGTTACTATATACGGTAATAACAGTGTATATGGGGGATACAGGACCACAGGGTGTTACTATATGTGGTAATAATAGTGTATATGGGGATACAGGAGCTCAGGGTGTTACTATATGCGGTAATAACAGTGTATATGGGGATGGAGGAGCTCAGAGTGTTACTATATACGGTAATAGTGTATATGGGGATACAGGAGGTCAGGGTGTTACTATATGTGGTAATAACAGTGTATATGGGGATACAGGAGCTCAGGGTGTTACTATATGCGGTAATAATAGTGTATATGGAGATGGAGGAGCTCAGGGTGTTACTATATACGGTAATAACAGCGTATATGGGGGATACAGGAGCTCAGGGTGTTACTATATGTGGTAATAATAGTGTATATGGAGATGGAGGATCTCAGGGTGTTACTATATACGGTAATAACAGTGTATATGGGGGATACAGGAGCTCAGGGTGTTACTATATGCGGTAATAACAGTGTATATGGGGATAGAGGAGTCCAGGGTGTTACTATATACGGTAATAGTGTATATGGAGGAGCTCAGGGTGTTACTATATACTGTAATAACAGTGTATATGGGGATACAGGAGCTCAGGGTGTTACTATATGCGGTAATAACAGTGTATATGGTGATACAGGAGCTCAGGGTGTTACTATATGTGGTAATAATAGTGTATATGGGGATGCAGGAGCTCAGGGTGTTACTATATGTGGTAATAACAGTGTATATGGGGGATACAGGAGCTCAGGGTGTTACTATATGTGGTAATAACAGTGTAAATGGGGGATACAGGAGCTCAGGGTGTTACTATATGTGGTAATAATAGTGTATATGGAGATGGAGGAGCTCAGGGTGTTACTATATACGGTAATAACAGTGTATATGGGGGATACAGGAGCTCAGGGTGTTACTATATGTGGTAATAATAGTGTATATGGAGATGGAGGAGCTCAGGGTGTTACTATATACGGTAATAACAGTGTATATGGGGGATACAGGAGCTCAGGGTGTTACTATAAGCGGTAATAACAGTGTATATGGGGATGGAGGAGCCCAAGGTGTTACTATATACGGTAATAGTGTGTATGGAGGAGCTCAGGGTGTTACTATATACGGTAATAACAGTGTATATGGGGATACAGGAGCTCAGGGTGTTACTATATATGGTAATAACAGTGTATATGGGGATACAGGAGCTCAGGGTGTTACTATATGCGGTAATAACAGTGTATATGGTGATACAGGAGCTCAGGGTGTTACTCTATGTGGTAATAATAGTGTATATGGGGATGCAGGAGCTCAGGGTGTTACTATATGTGGTAATAACAGTGTATATGGGGGATACAGGAGCTCAGGGTGTTACTATATGTGGTAATAACAGTGTATATGGGGGATACAGGAACTCAGGGTGTTAGTATATACGGTAATAACAGTGTATATGGGGGATACAGGAGCTCAGGGTGTTACTATATGTGGTAATAATAGTGTATATGGAGATGGAGGAGCTCAGGGTGTTACTATATACGGTAATAACAGTGTATATGGGGGATACAGGAGCTCAGGGTGTTACTATATGTGGTAATAATAGTGTATATGGGGATGCAGGAGCTCAGGGTGTTACTATATGTGGTAATAACAGTGTATATGGGGGATACAGGAGCTCAGGGTGTTACTATATGTGGTAATAACAGTGTATGTGGGGGATACAGGAGCTCAGGGTGTTAGTATATGCTGTAATAACAGTGTATATGGGGATACAGGAGCTCAGGGTGTTTCTATATGCGGTAATAACAGTGTATATGGTGGATACAGGAGCTCAGGGTGTTACTGTATGCTGTAATAACAGTGTATATGGGGGATACAGGAGCTCAGGGTGTTACTATATGTGGTAATAACAGTGTATATGGGGATACAGGAGCTCAGGGTGTTACTATATGTGGTAATAACAGTGTATATGGGGATACAGGAGCTCAGGGTGTTACTATATGTGGTAATAACAGTGTATATGGGGGATACAGGAGCACAGGGTGTTACTATATGTGGTAATAATAGTGTATATGGGGATACAGGAGCTCAGGGTGTTACTATATGCGGTAATAACAGTGTATATGGGGATACAGGAGCTCAGGGTGTTACTATATGTGGTAATAACAGTGTATATGGGGGATACAGGAGCTCAGGGTGTTACTATATGTGGTAATAACAGTGTATATGGGGGACACAGGAGCTCAGGGTGTTACTATATACGGTAATAACAGTGTCTATGGGGAAACAGGAGCTCAGGGTGTTACTATATGTGGTAACTGTATATGTGAATGGAGGAGCTCGTGTATATGGGGATACAGGAGCTCAGGGTGTTACTATATGCGGTAATAACAGAGTATATGTGGCACAGTAGCTCAGGGTGTTACTATATGCTGTAATAACAGTGTATATGGGGGATACAGGAGCTCAGGGTGTTACTATATGCGGTAATAACAGTGTATATGGTGATACAGGAGCTCAGGGTGTTACTATATGCTGTAATAACAGTGTATATGGGGGATACAGTAGCTCATGGTGTTTCTATATGCGGTAATAACAGTGTATATGGTGGATACAGGAGCTCAGGGTGTTACTATATGCTGTAATAACAGTGTATATGGGGGATACAGGAGCTCAGGGTATTACTATACTATATGTGAATGGAGGAGCTCGTGTATATGGGGATACAGGAGCTCAGGGTGTTACTATATGCGGTAATAACAGAGTATATGTGGCACAGTAGCTCAGGGTGTTACTATATGCTGTAATAACAGTGTATATGGGGGATACAGGAGCTCAGGGTGTTACTATATGCGGTAATAACAGTGTATATGGTGATACAGGAGCTCAGGGTGTTACTATATGCTGTAATAACAGTGTATATGGGGGATACAGGAGCTCATGGTGTTTCTATATGCGGTAATAACAGTGTATATGGTGGATACAGGAGCTCAGGGTGTTACTATATGCTGTAATAACAGTGTATATGGGGGATACAGGAGCTCAGGGTATTACTATATACGGAAATAGTGTATATGGGGATGGAGGAGCTCGGGTGTTACTATATACGGTAATAGTGTATATGGGGATGGAGGAGCTCAGGGTGTTACTATATGCGGTAATAACAGTGTATATGGGGACACAGGAGCTCAGGGTGTTACTATATGCGGTAATAACAGTGTATATGGGGCACAGTAGCTCAGGGTGTTACTATATGCTGTAATAACAGTGTATATGGGGGATACAGGAGCTCAGGGTGTTACTATATGTGGTAATAACAGTGTATATGGGGGGTACAGGAGCTCAGGGTGTTACTAAATGTGGTAATAACAGTGTATATGGGAATACAGGAACTCAGGGTGTTGCTATATGTGGTAATAACAGTGTATATGGGGATACAGGAGCTCAGGGTGTTTCTATATGTGGTAATAATACTGTATATGGGGATGGAGGAGCTCAGGGTGTTACTATATGCTGTAATAACAGTGTATATGGGGGATACAGGAGCTCAGGGTGTTACTATATGTGGTAATAACAGTGTATATGGGGGGTACAGGAGCTCAGGGTGTTACTATATGTGGTAATACCAGTGTATATGGGGATACAGGAGCTCAGGGTGTTACTATATGTGGTAATAATAGTGTATATGGAGATGGAGGAGCTCAGGGTGTTACTATATACGGTAATAACAGTGTATATGGGGGATACAGGAGCTCAGGGTGTTACTATATGTGGTAATAATAGTGTATATGGAGATGGAGGAGCTCAGGGTGTTACTATATACAGTAATAACAGTGTATATGGGGATACAGGAGCTCAGGGTGTTACTATATACGGTAATAACAGTGTATATGGGGATACAGGAGCTCAGGGTGTTACTATATGCGGTAATAACAGTGTATATGGTGATACAGGAGCTCAGGGTGTTACTATATGTGGTAATAATAGTGTATATGGGGATGCAGGAGCTCAGGGTGTTACTATATGTGGTAATAACAGTGTATATGGGGGATACAGGAACTCAGGGTGTTACTATATGTGGTAATAACAGTGTATATGGGGATACAGGAGCTCAGGGTGTTTCTATATGCGGTAATAACAGTGTATATGGTGGATACAGGAGCTCAGGGTGTTACTATATGCTGTAATAACAGTGTGTATATGGGGGATACTGGAGCTCAGGGTGTTACCATATGTGGTAATAACAGTGTATCTGGGGATACAGGAGCTCAGGGTGTTACTATATGTGGTAATAACAGTGCATATGGGGATACAGGAGCTCAGGGTGTTACTATATGTGGTAATAACAGTGTATATGGGGGTACAGGAGCTCAGGGTGTTACTATATGTGGTAATAACAGTGTATATGGGGGATACAGGAGCTCAGGGTGTTACTATATGTGGTAATAACAGTGTATATGGGGATACAGGAACTCAGGGTGTTACTATATGTGGTAATAACAGTGTATATGGGGATACAGGAACTCAGGGTGTTACTATATGTGGTAATAACAGTGTATATGGGGATACAGGAGCTCAGAGTGTTACTATATGTGGTAATACCAGTGTATATGGGGATGGACGAGCTCAGGGTGTTACTATATACAGTGATAGTGTATATGGGGATAAAGGAGCTCAGGGTGTTACTTAATGCGGTAATAACAGTGTATATATTGGGATACAGGAGCTCACGGTGTTACTATATGCGGTAATAACAGTGTATATGGGGATGGAGTAGCTCAGGGTGTTACTATATACGGTAATAACAGTGTATATGGGGGATACAGGAGCTCAGCGTGTTACTATATGTGGTAATAACAGTGTCTATGGGGATACAGGAGCTCAGGGTGTTACTATATGTGGTAACTGTATATGTGAATGGAGGAGCTCGTGTATATGGGGATACAGGAGCTCAGGGTGTTACTATGTGATAATAACAGTGTCTATGCGGATACAGGAGTTCAGGGTGTTACTATATACGGTAATAGTGTATATGGGGGTACAGGAGCTCAGGGTGTTACTATATGCGGTAATAACAGTGTATATGGGGCACAGTAGCTCAGGGTGTTACTATATGTGGTAATAATAGTGTATATGGAGATGGAGGAGCTCAGGGTGTTACTATATGCTGTAATAACAGTGTATATGGGGGATACAGGAGCTCAGGGTGTTACTATATGCGGTAATAACAGTGTATATGGTGATACAGGAGCTCAGGGTGTTACTATATGCTGTAATAACAGTGTATATGGGGGATACAGGAGCTCAGGGTGTTACTATATGTGGTAATAACAGTGTATATGGGGGGTACAGGAGCTCAGGGTGTTACTATATGTGGTAATAACAGTGTATATGGGGGATACAGGAGCTCAGGGTGTTACTATATGTGGTAATACCAGTGTATATGGGGATGGACGAGCTCAGGGTGTTACTATATACGGTGATAGTGTATATGGGGATAAAGGAGCTCAGGGTGTTACTATATGCGGTAATAACTGTATATGGGGATACAGGAGCTCACGGTGTTACTATATGCGGTAATAAAAGTGTATATGGGGATGGAGTACCTCAGGGTGTTACTATATACGGTAATTACAGTGTATATGGGGGATACAGGAGCTCAGGGTGTTACTATATGTGGTAATAATAGTGTATATGGGGATACAGGAGCTCAGGGTGTTACTATATGTGGTAATAATAGTGTATATGGGGATACAGGAGCTCAGGGTGTTACTATATGCGGTAATAACAATGTATATGGGGATGGAGGAGCTCAGGGTGTTACTATATACGGTAATAACAGTGTATATGGGGGATACAGGACCACAGGGTGTTACTATATGTGGTAATAATAGTGTATATGGGGATACAGGAGCTCAGGGTGTTACTATATACGGTAATAACAGTGTATATGGGGGATACAGGAGCTCAGGGTGTTACTATATGTGGTAATAATAGTGTATATGGAGATGGAGGAGCTCAGGGTGTTACTATATACAGTAATAACAGTGTATATGGGGATACAGGAGCTCAGGGTGTTACTATATATGGTAATAACAGTGTATATGGGGATACAGGAGCTCAGGGTGTTACTATATGCGGTAATAACAGTGTATATGGTGATACAGGAGCTCAGGGTGTTACTATATGTGGTAATAATAGTGTATATGGGGATGGAGGAGCTCAGGGTGTTACTATATGTGGTAATAACAGTGTATATGGGGGATACAGGAGCTCAGGGTGTTACTATATGTGGTAATAACAGTGTATATGGGGATACAGGAGCTCAGGGTGTTTCTATATGCGGTAATAACAGTGTATATGGTGGATACAGGAGCTCAGGGTGTTACTATATGCTGTAATAACAGTGTATATATGGGGGATACTGGAGCTCAGGGTGTTACTATATGTGGTAATAACAGTGTATATGGGGATACAGGAGCTCAGGGTGTTACTATATGTGGTAATAACAGTGCATATGGGGATACAGGAGCTCAGGGTGTTACTATATGCTGTAATAACAGTGTATATGGGGGATACAGGAGCTCAGGGTGTTACTATATGTGGTAATAACAGTGTATATGGGGGTACAGGAGCTCAGGGTGTTACTATATGTGGTAATAACAGTGTATATGGGGGATACAGGAGCTCAGGGTGTTACTATATGTGGTAATAACAGTGTATATGGGGATACAGGAACTCAGGGTGTTACTATATGTGGTAATAACAGTGTATATGGGGATACAGGAGCTCAGAGTGTTACTATATGTGGTAATACCAGTGTATATGGGGATGGACGAGCTCAGGGTGTTACTATATACGGTGATAGTGTATATGGGGATAAAGGAGCTCAGGGTGTTACTTAATGCGGTAATAACAGTGTATATGGGGATACAGGAGCTCACGGTGTTACTATATGCGGTAATAACAGTGTATATGGGGATGGAGTAGCTCAGGGTGTTACTATATACGGTAATAACAGTGTATATGGGGGATACAGGAGCTCAGGGTGTTACTATATGTGGTAATAACAGTGTCTATGGGGATACAGGAGCTCAGGGTGTTACTATATGTGGTAACTGTATATGTGAATGGAGGAGCTCGTGTATATGGGGATACAGGAGCTCAGGGTGTTACTATGTGATAATAACAGTGTCTATGGGGATACAGGAGTTCAGGGTGTTACTATATACGGTAATAGTGTATATGGGGGTACAGGAGCTCAGGGTGTTACTATATGCGGTAATAACAGTGTATATGGGGCACAGTAGCTCAGGGTGTTACTATATGTGGTAATAATAGTGTATATGGAGATGGAGGAGCTCAGGGTGTTACTATATGCTGTAATAACAGTGTATATGGGGGATACAGGAGCTCAGGGTGTTACTATATGCGGTAATAACAGTGTATATGGGGCACAGTACCTCAGGGTGTTACTATATACGGTAATTACAGTGTATTTGGGGGATACAGGAACTCAGGGTGTTACTATATGTGGTAATAGTGTATATGGGGATACAGGAGCTCAGGGTGTTACTATATGTGGTAATAACAGTGTATATGGGGATACAGGAGCTCAGGGTGTTACTATATACGGTAATAATAGTGTATATGGGGATACAGGAGCTCAGGGTGTTACTATATGCGGTAATAACAGTGTATATGGTGATACAGGAGCTCAGGGTGTTACTATATGTGGTAATAATAGTGTATATGGGGATGCAGGAGCTCAGGGTGTTACTATATGTGGTAATAACAGTGTATATGGGGGATACAGGAGCTCAGGGTGTTACTATATACGGTAATAACAGTGTATATGGGGGATACAGGAGCTCAGGGTGTTACTATAAGCGGTAATAACAGTGTATATGGGGATGGAGGAGCCCAAGGTGTTACTATATACAGTAATAGTGTGTATGGAGGAGCTCAGGGTGTTACTATATACGGTAATAACAGTGTATATGGGGATACAGGAGCTCAGGGTGTTACTATATATGGTAATAACAGTGTATATGGGGATACAGGAGCTCAGGGTGTTACTATATGCTGTAATAACAGTGTATATGGGGGATACAGGAGCTCAGGGTGTTACTATATGTGGTAATAACAGTGTATATGGGGGGTACAGGAGCTCAGGGTGTTACTATATGTGGTAATAACAGTGTATATGGGGGATACAGGAGCTCAGGGTGTTACTATATGTGGTAATACCAGTGTATATGGGGATGGACGAGCTCAGGGTGTTATTATATACAGTAATAACAGTGTATATGGGGCACAGTAGCTCAGGGTGTTACTATATGTGGTAATAGTGTATATGGAGATGGAGGAGCTCAGGGTGTTACTATATGCTGTAATAACAGTGTATATGGGGGATACAGGAGCTCAGGGTGTTACTATATGCGGTAATAACAGTGTATATGGTGATACAGGAGCTCAGGGTGTTACTATATGCTGTAATAACAGTGTATATGGGGGATACAGGAGCTCAGGGTGTTACTATATGTGGTAATAACAGTGTATATGGGGGGTACAGGAGCTCAGGGTGTTACTATATGTGGTAATAACAGTGTATATGGGGGATACAGGAGCTCAGGGTGTTACTATATGTGGTAATACCAGTGTATATGGGGATGGACGAGCTCAGGGTGTTACTATATACGGTGATAGTGTATATGGGGATAAAGGAGCTCAGGGTGTTACTATATGCGGTAATAACTGTATATGGGGATACAGGAGCTCACGGTGTTACTATATGCGGTAATAAAAGTGTATATGGGGATGGAGTACCTCAGGGTGTTACTATATACGGTAATTACAGTGTATATGGGGGATACAGGAGCTCAGGGTGTTACTATATGTGGTAATAGTGTATATGGGGATACAGGAGCTCAGGGTGTTACTATATGTGGTAATAACAGTGTATATGGGGATACAGGAGCTCAGGGTGTTACTATATACGGTAATAATAGTGTATATGGGGATACAGGAGCTCAGGGTGTTACTATATGCGGTAATAACAGTGTATATGGTGATACAGGAGCTCAGGGAGTTACTATATGTGGTAATAATAGTGTATATGGGGATGCAGGAGCTCAGGGTGTTACTATATGTGGTAATAACAGTGTATATGGGGATACAGGAGCTCAGGGTGTTACTATATGTGGTAATAACAGTGTATATGGGGGATACAGGAGCTCAGGGTGTTACTATATGTGGTAATAATAGTGTATATGGAGATGGAGGAGCTCAGGGTGTTACTATATACGGTAATAACAGTGTATATGGGGGATACAGGAGCTCAGGGTGTTACTATATGTGGTAATAATAGTGTATATGGAGATGGAGGAGCTCAGGGTGTTACTATATACGGTAATAACAGTGTATATGGGGGATACAGGAGCTCAGGGTGTTACTATAAGCGGTAATAACAGTGTATATGGGGATGGAGGAGCCCAAGGTGTTACTATATACGGTAATAGTGTGTATGGAGGAGCTCAGGGTGTTACTATATACGGTAATAACAGTGCATATGGGGATACAGGAGCTCAGGGTGTTACTATATATGGTAATAACAGTGTATATGGGGATACAGGAGCTCAGGGTGTTACTATATGCGGTAATAACAGTGTATATGGTGATACAGGAGCTCAGGGTGTTACTATATGTGGTAATAATAGTGTATATGGGGATACAGGAGCTCAGGGTGTTACTATATGCGGTAATAACAGTGTATATGGTGATACAGGAGCTCAGGGTGTTACTATATGTGGTAATAATAGTGTATATGGGGATGCAGGAGCTCAGGGTGTTACTATATGTGGTAATAACAGTGTATATGGGGGATACAGGAGCTCAGGGTGTTACTATATGTGGTAATAACAGTGTATATGGGGGATACAGGAGCTCAGGGTGTTAGTATATGCTGTAATAACAGTGTATATGGGGATACAGGAGCTCAGGGTGTTACTATATGTGGTAATAACAGTGTATATGGGGGATACAAGAGCTCAGGGTGTTACTATATGTGGTAATAACAGTGTATATGGGGGATACAGGAGCTCAGGGTGTTAGTATATATGGTAATAACAGTGTATATGGGGGATACAGGAGCTCAGGGTGTTACTATATGTGGTAATAATAGTGTATATGGAGATGGAGGAGCTCAGGGTGTTACTATATACGGTAATAACAGTGTATATGGGGGATACAGGAGCTCAGGGTGTTACTATATGTGGTAATAATAGTGTATATGGGGATGCAGGAGCTCAGGGTGTTACTATATGTGGTAATAACAGTGTATATGGGGGATACAGGAGCTCAGGGTGTTACTATATGTGGTAATAACAGTGTATATGGGGGATACAGGAGCTCAGGGTGTTAGTATATGCTGTAATAACAGTGTATATGGGGATACAGGAGCTCAGGGTGTTTCTATATGCGGTAATAACAGTGTATATGGTGGATACAGGAGCTCAGGGTGTTACTGTATGCTGTAATAACAGTGTATATGGGGGATACAGGAGCTCAGGGTGTTACTATATGTGGTAATAACAGTGTATATGGGGGATACAGGAGCTCAGGGTGTTACTATATGTGGTAATAACAGTGTATATGGGATACAGGAGCTCAGGGTGTTACTATATGTGGTAATAACAGTGTATATGGGGGATACAGGAGCACAGGGTGTTACTATATGTGGTAATAATAGTGTATATGGGGGATACAGGAGCTCAGGGTGTTACTATATGCGGTAATAACAGTGTATATGGGGATACAGGAGCACAGGGTGTTACTATATGTGGTAATAACAGTGTATATGGGGGATACAGGAGCTCAGGGTGTTACTATATGTGGTAATAACAGTGTTATATGGGGGGACACAGGAGCTCAGGGGTGTTACTATATACGGTAATAACAGTGTCTATGAGGATACAGGAGCTCAGGGTGTTACTATATGTGGTAACTGTATATGTGAATGGAGGAGCTCGTGTATATGGGGGATACAGGAGCTCAGGGTGTTACTATATGCGGTAATAACAGTGTATATGGGGGATACAGGAGCTCAGGGTGTTACTATATGTGGTAATAACAGTGTATATGGGGGGTACAGGAACTCAGGGTGTTGCTATATGTGGTAATAACAGTGTATATGGGGATACAGGAGCTCAGGGTGTTTCTATATGTGGTAATAATACTGTATATGGGGATGGAGGAGCTCAGGGTGTTACTATATGCTGTAATAACAGTGTATATGGGGGATACAGGAGCTCAGGGTGTTACTATATGCGGTAATAACAGAGTATATGGGGCACAGTAGCTCAGGGTGTTACTATATGCTGTAATAACAGTGTATATGGGGGATACAGGAGCTCAGGGTGTTACTATATGCGGTAATAACAGTGTATATGGTGATACAGGAGCTCAGGGTGTTACTATATACTGTAATAACAGTGTATATGGGGATACAGGAGCTCAGGGTGTTTCTATATGCGGTAATAACAGTGTATATGGTGGATACAGGAGCTCAGGGTGTTACTATATGCTGTAATAACAGTGTATATGGGGGATACAGGAGCTCAGGGTGTTACTATATGTGGTAATAACAGTGTATATGGGGGGTACAGGAGCTCAGGGTGTTACTATATGTGGTAATAACAGTGTATATGGGGGATACAGGAGCTCAGGGTGTTACTATATGTGGTAATAACAGTGTATATGGGGATACAGGAGCTCAGAGTGTTACTATATGTGGTAATACCAGTGTATATGGGGATGGACGAGCTCAGGGTGTTACTATATACGGTGATAGTGTATATGGGGATAAAGGAGCTCAGGGTGTTACTATATGCGGTAATAACAGTGTATATGGGGGATACAGGAGCTCACGGTGTTACTATATGCGGTAATAAAAGTGTATATGGGGATGGAGTAGCTCAGGGTGTTACTGTATGCTGTAATAACAGTGTATATGGGGGATACAGGAGCTCAGGGTGTTACTATATGTGGTAATAACAGTGTATATGGGGATACAGGAGCTCAGGGTGTTACTATATGTGGTAATAACAGTGTATATGGGGATACAGGAGCTCAGGGTGTTACTATATGTGGTAATAACAGTGTATATGGGGGATACAGGAGCACAGGGTGTTACTATATGTGGTAATAATAGTGTATATGGGGATACAGGAGCTCAAGGGTGTTACTATATGCGGTAATAACAATGTATATGGGGATGGAGGAGCTCAGGGTGTTACTATATACGGTAATAACAGTGCATATGGGGGATACAGGAGCTCAGGGTGTTACTATATGCTGTAATAACAGTGTATATGGGGGATACAGGAGCTCAGGGTGTTACTATATGTGGTAATAACAGTGTATTTGGGGATAAAGGAGCTCAGGGTGTTACTATATGTGGTAATAATAGTGTATATGGAGATGGAGGAGCTCAGGGTGTTACTATATACGGTAATAACAGTGTATATGGGGATACAGGAGCTCAGGGTGTTACTATATGTGGTAATAATAGTGTATATGGGGATGCAGGAGCTCAGGGTGTTACTATATGTGGTAATAACAGTGTATATGGGGGATACAGGAGCTCAGGGTGTTACTATATGTGGTAATAACAGTGTATATGGGGGGATACAGGAGCTCAGGGTGTTAGTATATGCTGTAATAACAGTGTATATGGGGATACAGGAGCTCAGGGTGTTTCTATATGCGGTAATAACAGTGTATATGGTGGATACAGGAGCTCAGGGTGTACTGTATGCTGTAATAACAGTGTATATGGGGGATACAGGAGCTCAGGGTGTTACTATATGTGGTAATAACAGTGTATATGGGGATACAGGAGCTCAGGGTGTTACTATATGTGGTAATAACAGTGTATATGGGGATACAGGAGCTCAGGGTGTTACTATATGTGGTAATAACAGTGTATATGGGGGTTACAGGAGCACAGGGTGTTACTATATGTGGTAATAATAGTGTATATGGGGATACAGGAGCTCAGGGTGTTACTATATGCGGTAATAACAGTGTATATGGGGATACAGGAGCACAGGGTGTTACTATATGTGGTAATAACAGTGTATATGGGGGATACAGGAGCTCAGGGTGTTACTATATGTGGTAATAACAGTGTATATGGGGGACACAGGAGCTCAGGGTGTTACTATATACGGTAATAACAGTGTCTATGAGGATACAGGAGCTCAGGGTGTTACTATATGTGGTAACTGTATATGTGAATGGAGGAGCTCGTGTATATGGGGATACAGGAGCTCAGGGTGTTACTATATGCGGTAATAACAGTGTATATGGGGGATACAGGAGCTCAGGGTGTTACTATATGTGGTAATAACAGTGTATATGGGGGGTACAGGAACTCAGGGTGTTGCTATATGTGGTAATAACAGTGTATATGGGGATACAGGAGCTCAGGGTGTTTCTATATGTGGTAATAATACTGTATATGGGGATGGAGGAGCTCAGGGTGTTACTATATGCTGTAATAACAGTGTATATGGGGGATACAGGAGCTCAGGGTGTTACTATATGCGGTAATAACAGAGTATATGGGGCACAGTAGCTCAGGGTGTTACTATATGCTGTAATAACAGTGTATATGGGGATACAGGAGCTCAGGGTGTTACTATATGCGGTAATAACAGTGTATATGGTGATACAGGAGCTCAGGGTGTTACTATATACTGTAATAACAGTGTAATATGGGGATACAGGAGCTCAGGGTGTTTCTATATGCGGTAATAACAGTGTATATGGTGGATACAGGAGCTCAGGGTGTTACTATATGCTGTAATAACAGTGTATATGGGGGATACAGGAGCTCAGGGTGTTACTATATGTGGTAATAACAGTGTATATGGGGGGGTACAGGAGCTCAGGGTGTTACTATATGTGGTAATAACAGTGTATATGGGGGATACAGGAGCTCAGGGTGTTACTATATGTGGTAATAACAGTGTATATGGGGATACAGGAGCTCAGAGTGTTACTATATGTGGTAATACCAGTGTATATGGGGATGGACGAGCTCAGGGTGTTACTATATACGGTGATAGTGTATATGGGGATAAAGGAGCTCAGGGTGTTACTATATGCGGTAATAACAGTGTATATGGGGATACAGGAGCTCACGGTGTTACTATATGCGGTAATAAAAGTGTATATGGGGATGGAGTAGCTCAGGGTGTTACTGTATGCTGTAATAACAGTGTATATGGGGGGATACAGGAGCTCAGGGTGTTACTATATGTGGTAATAACAGTGTATATGGGGATACAGGAGCTCAGGGTGTTACTATATGTGGTAATAACAGTGTATATGGGGATACAGGAGCTCAGGGTGTTACTATATGTGGTAATAACAGTGTATATGGGGGATACAGGAGCACAGGGTGTTACTATATGTGGTAATAATAGTGTATATGGGGATACAGGAGCTCAGGGTGTTACTATATGCGGTAATAACAATGTATATGGGGATGGAGGAGCTCAGGGTGTTACTATATACGGTAATAACAGTGCATATGGGGGATACAGGAGCTCAGGGTGTTACTATATGCTGTAATAACAGTGTATATGGGGGATACAGGAGCTCAGGGTGTTACTATATGTGGTAATAACAGTGTATTGGGGATAAAGGAGCTCAGGGTGTTACTATATGCTTAACAGTGTATATGGGGGATACAGGAGCTCAGGTGTTACTATATGCGGTAATAACAGTGTATAATGGGGATACAGGAGTTCAGGGTGTTACTATATGCGGTAATAACAGTGTATATGGGGATACAGGAGCTCAGGGTGTTACTATATGTGGTAATAACGGTGTTTATGGGGATACAGGAGCTCAGGGTATTACTATATACGGTAATAACAGTGTATATGGGGATACAGGAGCTCAGGGTGTTACTATATGCGGTAATAACAGTGTATATTGGGGACACAGGAGCTAAGGATGTTACTATATACGGTAAGTGTATATGGGGTATACAGGAGCTCAGGGTATTACTATATACGGAAATAGTGTATATGGGGATGGAGGAGCTCGGGTGTTACTATATACGGTAATAGTGTATATGGGGATGGAGGAGCTCAGGGTGTTACTATATGCGGTAATAACAGTGTATATGGGGACACAGGAGCTCAGGGTGTTACTATATGCGGTAATAACAGTGTATATGGGGCACAGTAGCTCAGGGTTGTTACTATATGCTGTAATAACAGTGTATATGGGGGGATACAGTAGCTCAGGGTGTTACTATATGTGGTAATAACAGTGTATATGGGGGGTACAGGAGCTCAGGGTGTTACTAAATGTGGTAATAACAGTGTATATGGGAATACAGGAACTCAGGGTGTTGCTATATGTGGTAATAACAGTGTATATGGGGATACAGGAGCTCAGGGTGTTTCTATATGTGGTAATAATACTGTATATGGGGATGGAGGAGCTCAGGGTGTTACTATATGCTGTAATAACAGTGTATATGGGGGATACAGGAGCTCAGGGTGTTACTATATGTGGTAATAACAGTGTATATGGGGGGTACAGGAGCTCAGGGTGTTACTATATGTGGTAATAACAGTGTATATGGGGGATACAGGAGCTCAGGGTGTTACTATATGTGGTAATAACAGTGTATATGGGGATACAGGAGCTCAGGGTATTACTATATGTGGTAATAACAGTGTATATGGGGATACAGGAGCTCAGGGTATTACTATATGTGGTAATAACAGTGTATATGGGGATACAGGAGCTCAGGGTGTTACTATATGTCGTAATAATAGTGTATATGGGGATGGAGGAGCTCAGGGTGTTACTATATGCTGTAATAACAGTGTATATGGGGGATACAGGAGCTCAGGGTGTTTCTATATGCGGTAATAACAGTGTATATGGTGGATACAGGAGCTCAGGGTGTTACTATATGCTGTAATAACAGTGTATATGGGGGATACAGGAGCTCAGGGTGTTACCATATGTGGTAATAACAGTGTATATGGGGGTACAGGAGATCAGGGTGTTACTATATGTGGTAATAACAGTGTATATGGGGGATACAGGAGCTCAGGGTGTTACTATATGTGGTAATAACAGTGTATATGGGGATACAGGAACTCCGGGTGTTACTATATGTGGTAATAACAGTGTATATGGGGACACAGGAACTCAGGGTGTTACTATATGTGATAATAACAGTGTATATGGGGATACAGGAGCTCAGAGTGTTACTATATGTGGTAATACCAGTGTATATGGGGATGGACGAGCTCAGGGTGTTACTATATACGGTGATAGTGTATATGGGGATAAAGGAGCTCAGGGTGTTACTATATGCGGTAATAACAGTGTATATGGGGATACAGGAGCTCACGGTGTTACTATATGCGGTAATAAAAGTGTATATGGGGATGGAGTAGCTCAGGGTGTTACTATATACGGTAATAACAGTGTATATGGGGGATACAGGAGCTCAGGGTGTTACTATATGTGGTAATAATAGTGTATATGGGGATACAGGAGCTCAGGGTGTTACTATATGTGGTAATAATAGTGTATATGGGGATACAGGAGCTCAGGGTGCTACTATATGCGGTAATAACAATGTATATGGGGATGGAGGAGCTCAGGGTGTTACTATATACGGTAATAACAGTGTATATGGGGGATACAGGAGCACAGGGTGTTACTATATGTGGTAATAGTGTATATGGGGATACAGGAGCTCAGGGTGTTACTATATGCGGTAATAACAGTGTATATGGGGATGGAGGAGCTCAGAGTGTTACTATATACGGTAATAGTGTATATGGGGATACAGGAGCTCAGGGTGTTACTATATGTGGTAATAACAGTGTATATGGAGATACAGGAGCTCAGGGTGTTACTATATGTGGTAATAACAGTGTATATGGGGATACAGGAGCTCAGGGTGTTACTATATGTGGTAATAATAGTGTATATGGAGATGGAGGAGCTCAGGGTGTTACTATATACGGTAATAACAGTGTATATGGGGGATACAGGAGCTCAGGGTGTTACTATATGTGGTAATAATAGTGTATATGGAGATGGAGGAGCTCAGGGTGTTACTATATACAGTAATAACAGTGTATATGGGGATACAGGAGCTCAGGCTGTTACTATATACGGTAATAACAGTGTATATGGGGATACAGGAGCTCAGGGTGTTACTATATGCGGTAATAACAGTGTATATGGTGATACAGGAGCTCAGGGTGTTACTATATGTGGTAATAATAGTGTATATGGGGATGCAGGAGCTCAGGGTGTTACTATATGTGGTAATAACAGTGTATATGGGGGATACAGGAGCTCAGGGTGTTACTATATGTGGTAATAACAGTGTATATGGGGATACAGGAGCTCAGGGTGTTTCTATATGCGGTAATAACAGTGTATATGGTGGATACAGGAGCTCAGGGTGTTACTATATGCTGTAATAACAGTGTATATGGGGGATACAGGAGCTCAGGGTGTTACTATATGTGGTAATAACAGTGTATATGGGGATACAGGAGCTCAGGGTGTTACTATATGTGGTAATAACAGTGTATATGGGGATGGACGAGCTCAGGGTGTTACTATATACGGTGATAGTGTATATGGGGGATACAGGAGCTCAGGGTGTTTCTATATGCGGTAATAACAGTGTATATGGTGGATACAGGAGCTCAGGGTGTTACTATATGCTGTAATAACAGTGTATTTGGGGGTACAGGAGCTCAGGGTGTTACTATATGTGGTAATAACAGTGTATATGGGGGATACAGGAGCTCAGGGTGTTACTATATGTGGTAATAACAGTGTATATGGGGATACAGGAACTCAGGGTGTTACTATATGTGGTAATAACAGTGTATATGGGGATACAGGAGCTCAGAGTGTTACTATATGTGGTAATACCAGTGTATATGGGGATGGACGAGCTCAGGGTGTTACTATATACGATGATAGTGTATATGGGGATAAAGGAGCTCAGGGTGTTACTTAATGCGGTAATAACAGTGTATATGGGGATACAGGAGCTCACGGTGTTACTATATGCGGTAATAACAGTGTATATGGGGATGGAGTAGCTCAGGGTGTTACTATATACGGTAATAACAGTGTATATGGGGGATACAGGAGCTCAGGGTGTTACTATATGTGGTAATAACAGTGTCTATGGGGATACAGGAGCTCAGGGTGTTACTATATGTGGTAACTGTATATGTGAATGGAGGAGCTCGTGTATATGGGGATACAGGAGCTCAGGGTGTTACTATGTGATAATAACAGTGTCTATGGGGATACAGGAGTTCAGGGTGTTACTATATACGGTAATAGTGTATATGGGGGTACAGGAGCTCAGGGTGTTACTATATGCGGTAATAACAGTGTATATGGGGCACAGTAGCTCAGGGTGTTACTATATGCTGTAATAACAGTGTATATGGGGGATACAGGAGCTCAGGGTGTTACTATATGCGGTAATAACAGTGTATATGATGATACAGGAGCTCAGGGTGTTACTATATGCTGTAATAACAGTGTATATGGGGGATACAGGAGCTCAGGGTGTTACTATATGTGGTAATAACAGTGTATATGGGGGGTACAGGAGCTCAGGGTGTTACTATATGTGGTAATAACAGTGCATATGGGGGATACAGGAGCTCAGGGTGTTACTATATGTGGTAATAACAGTGTATATGGGGATACAGGAGCTCAGAGTGTTACTATATGTGGTAATACCAGTGTATATGGGGATGGACGAGCTCAGGGTGTTACTATATACGGTGATAGTGTATATGGGGATAAGGGAGCTCAGGGTGTTACTATATGCGGTAATAACAGTGTATATGGGGATACAGGAGCTCACGGTGTTACTATATGCGGTAATAAAAGTGTATATGGGGATGGAGTACCTCAGGGTGTTACTATATACGGTAATAACAGTGTATATGGGGGATACAGGAGCTCAGGGTGTTACTATATGTGGTAATAATAGTGTATATGGGGATACAGGAGCTCAGGGTGTTACTATATGTGGTAATAATAGTGTATATGGGGATGTAGGAGCTCAGGGTGTTACTATATGCGGTAATAACAATGTATATGGGGATGGAGGAGCTCAGGGTGTTACTATATACGGTAATAACAGTGTATATGGGGGATACAGGAGCTCAGGGTGTTACTATATGTGGTAATAACAGTGTATATGGGGATACAGGAGCTCAGGGTGTTAATATATGTGGTAATAACAGTGTATATGGGGATACAGGAGCTCAGGGTGTTACTATATGTGGTAATAATAGTGTATATGGAGATGGAGGAGCTCAGGGTGTTACTATATACGGTAATAACTGTGTATATGGGGGATACAGGAGCTGAGGGTGTTACTATATGTGGTAATAATAGTGTATGTGGAGATGGAGGATCTCAGGGTGTTACTATATACGGTAATAACAGTGTATATGGGGGATACAGGAGCTCAGGGCGTTACTATATGCGGTAATAACAGTGTATATGGGGATAGAGGAGTCTAGGGTGTTACTATATACGGTAATAGTGTATATGGAGGAGCTCAGGGTATTACTATATACTGTAATAACAGTGTATATGGGGATACAGGAGATCAGGGTGTTACTATATACGGCAATAACAGTGTATATGGGGATACAGGAGCTCAGGGTGTTACTATATGCGGTAATAACAGTGTATATGGTGATACAGGAGCTCAGGGTGTTACTATATGTGGTAATAATAGTGTATATGGGGATGCAGGAGCTCAGGGTGTTACTATATGTGGTAATAACAGTGTATATGGGGGATACAGGAGCTCAGGGTGTTACTATATGTGGTAATAACAGTGTATATGGGGGATACAGGAGCTCAGGGTGTTACTATATGTGGTAATAATAGTGTATATGGAGATGGAGGAGCTCAGGGTGTTACTATATACGGTAATAACAGTGTATATGGGGGATACAGGAGCTCAGGGTGTTACTATATGTGGTAATAATAGTGTATATGGAGATGGAGGAGCTCAGGGTGTTACTATATACGGTAATAACAGTGTATATGGGGGATACAGAAGCTCAGGGTGTTACTATAAGCGGTAATAACAGTGTATATGGGGATGGAGGAGCCCAAGGTGTTACTATATACGGTAATAGTGTGTATGGAGGAGCTCAGGGTGTTACTATATACGGTAATAACAGTGTATATGGGGATACAGGAGCTCAGGGTGTTACTATATATGGTAATAACAGTGTATATGGGGATACAGGAGCTCAGGGTGTTACTATATGCGGTAATAACAGTGTATATGGTGATACAGGAGCTCAGGGTGTTACTATATGTGGTAATAATAGTGTATATGGGGATGCAGGAGCTCAGGGTGTTACTATATGTGGTAATAACAGTGTATATGGGGGATACAGGAGCTCAGGGTGTTACTATATGTGGTAATAACTGTATATGGGGGATACAGGAGCTCAGGGTGTTAGTATATGCTGTAATAACAGTGTATATGGGGATACAGGAGCTCAGGGTGTTACTATATGTGGTAATAACAGTGTATATGGGGGATACAGGAGCTCAGGGTGTTACTATATGTGGTAATAACAGTGTATATGGGGGATACAGGAGCTCAGGGTGTTAGTATATACGGTAATAACAGTGTATATGGGGGATACAGGAGCTCAGGGTGTTACTATATGTGGTAATAATAGTGTATATGGAGATGGAGGAGCTCAGGGTGTTACTATATACGGTAATAACAGTGTATATGGGGGATACAGGAGCTCAGGGTGTTACTATATGTGGTAATAATAGTGTATATGGGGATGCAGGAGCTCAGGGTGTTACTATATGTGGTAATAACAGTGTATATGGGGGATACAGGAGCTCAGGGTGTTACTATATGTGGTAATAACAGTGTATATGGGGGATACAGGAGCTCAGGGTGTTAGTATATGCTGTAATAACAGTGTATATGGGGATACAGGAGCTCAGGGTGTTTCTATATGCGGTAATAACAGTGTATATGGTGGATACAGGAGCTCAGGGTGTTACTGTATGCTGTAATAACAGTGTATATGGGGGATACAGGAGCTCAGGGTGTTACTATATGTGGTAATAACAGTGTATATGGGGATACAGGAGCTCAGGGTGTTACTATATGTGGTAATAACAGTGTATATGGGGATACAGGAGCTCAGGGTGTTACTATATGTGGTAATAACAGTGTATATGGGGGATACAGGAGCACAGGGTGTTACTATATGTGGTAATAATAGTGTATATGGGGATACAGGAGCTCAGAGTGTTACTATATGCGGTAATAACAGTGTATATGGGGATACAGGAGCTCAGGGTGTTACTATATGTGGTAATAACAGTGTATATGGGGGATACAGGAGCTCAGGGTGTTACTATATGTGGTAATAACAGTGTATATGGGGGACACAGGAGCTCAGGGTGTTACTATATATGGTAATAACAGTGTCTATGGGGATACAGGAGCTCAGGGTGTTACTATATGTGGTAACTGTATATGTGAATGGAGGAGCTCGTGTATATGGGGATACAGGAGCTCAGGGTGTTACTATATGCGGTAATAACAGTGTATATGGGGCACAGTAGCTCAGGGTGTTACTATATGCTGTAATAACAGTGTATATGGGGGATACAGGAGCTCAGGGTGTTACTATATGCGGTAATAGCAGTGTATATGGTGATACAGGAGCTCAGGGTGTTACTATATGCTGTAATAACAGTGTATATGGGGGATACAGGAGCTCAGGGTGTTTCTATAAGCGGTAATAACAGTGTATATGGTGGATACAGGAGCTCAGGGTGTTACTATATGCTGTAATAACAGTGTATATGGGGGATACAGGAGCTCAGGGTGTTACTATATGTGGTAATAACAGTGTATATGGGGGGTACAGGAGCTCAGGGTGTTACTATATGTGGTAATAACAGTGTATATGGGGGATACAGGAGCTCAGGGTGTTACTATATGTGGTAATAACAGTGTATATGGGGATACAGGAGCTCAGAGTGTTACTATATGTGGTAATACCAGTGTATATGGGGATGGACGAGCTCAGGCTGTTACTATATATGGTGATAGTGTATATGGGGATAAAGGAGCTCAGGGTGTTACTATATGCGGTAATAACAGTGTATATGGGGATACAGGAGCTCACAGTGTTACTATATGCGGTAATAAAAGTGTATATGGGGATACAGGAGCTCAGGGTGTTACTGTATGCTGTAATAACAGTGTATATGGGGGATACAGGAGCTCAGGGTGTTACTATATGTGGTAATAACAGTGTATATGGGGATACAGGAGCTCAGGGTGTTACTATATGTGGTAATAACAGTGTATATGGGGATACAGGAGCTCAGGGTGTTACTATATGTGGTAATAACAGTGTATATGGGGGATACAGGAGCACAGGGTGTTACTATATGTGGTAATAATAGTGTATATGGGGATACAGGAGCTCAGGGTGTTACTATATGCGGTAATAACAATGTATATGGGGATGGAGGAGCTCAGGGTGTTACTATATACGGTAATAACAGTGTATATGGTGGATACAGGAGCTCAGGGTGTTACTGTATGCTGTAATAACAGTGTATATAGGGGATACAGGAGCTCAGGGTGTTACTATATGTGGTAATAACAGTGTATATGGGGATACAGGAGCTCAGGGTGTTACTATATGTGGTAATAACAGTGTATATGGGGATACAGGAGCTCAGGGTGTTACTATATGTGGTAATAACAGTGTATATGGGGGATACAGGAGCACAGGGTGTTACTGTATGCTGTAATAACAGTGTATATGGGGGATACAGGAGCTCAGGGTGTTACTATATGTGGTAATAACAGTGTATATGGGGATACAGGAGCTCAGGGTGTTACTATATGTGGTAATAACAGTGTATATGGGGATACAGGAGCTCAGGGTGTTACTATATGTGGTAATAACAGTGTATATGGGGGATACAGGAGCACAGGGTGTTACTATATGTGGTAATAATAGTGTATATGGGGATACAGGAGCTCAGGGTGTTACTATATGCGGTAATAACAGTGTATATGGGGATACAGGAGCTCAGGGTGTTACTATATGTGGTAATAACAGTGTATATGGGGGATACAGGAGCTCAGGGTGTTACTATATGTGGTAATAACAGTGTATATGGGGGACACAGGAGCTCAGGGTGTTACTATATATGGTAATAACAGTGTCTATGGGGATACAGGAGCTCAGGGTGTTACTATATGTGGTAACTGTATATGTGAATGGAGGAGCTCGTGTATATGGGGATACAGGAGCTCAGGGTGTTACTATATGCGGTAATAACAGTGTATATGGGGCACAGTAGCTCAGGGTGTTACTATATGCTGTAATAACAGTGTATATGGGGGATACAGGAGCTCAGGGTGTTACTATATGCGGTAATAGCAGTGTATATGGTGATACAGGAGCTCAGGGTGTTACTATATGCTGTAATAACAGTGTATATGGGGGATACAGGAGCTCAGGGTGTTTCTATAAGCGGTAATAACAGTGTATATGGTGGATACAGGAGCTCAGGGTGTTACTATATGCTGTAATAACAGTGTATATGGGGGATACAGGAGCTCAGGGTGTTACTATATGTGGTAATAACAGTGTATATGGGGGGTACAGGAGCTCAGGGTGTTACTATATGTGGTAATAACAGTGTATATGGGGGATAGAGGAGCTCAGGGTGTTACTATATGTGGTAATAACAGTGTATATGGGGATACAGGAGCTCAGAGTGTTACTATATGTGGTAATACCAGTGTATATGGGGATGGACGAGCTCAGGCTGTTACTATATATGGTGATAGTGTATATGGGGATAAAGGAGCTCAGGGTGTTACTATATGCGGTAATAACAGTGTATATGGGGATACAGGAGCTCACAGTGTTACTATATGCGGTAATAAAAGTGTATATGGGGATACAGGAGCTCAGGGTGTTACTGTATGCTGTAATAACAGTGTATATGGGGGATACAGGAGCTCAGGGTGTTACTATATGTGGTAATAACAGTGTATATGGGGATACAGGAGCTCAGGGTGTTACTATATGTGGTAATAACAGTGTATATGGGGATACAGGAGCTCAGGGTGTTACTATATGTGGTAATAACAGTGTATATGGGGGATACAGGAGCACAGGGTGTTACTATATGTGGTAATAATAGTGTATATGGGGATACAGGAGCTCAGGGTGTTACTATATGCGGTAATAACAATGTATATGGGGATGGAGGAGCTCAGGGTGTTACTATATACGGTAATAACAGTGTATATGGTGGATACAGGAGCTCAGGGTGTTACTGTATGCTGTAATAACAGTGTATATAGGGGATACAGGAGCTCAGGGTGTTACTATATGTGGTAATAACAGTGTATATGGGGATACAGGAGCTCAGGGTGTTACTATATGTGGTAATAACAGTGTATATGGGGATACAGGAGCTCAGGGTGTTACTATATGTGGTAATAACAGTGTATATGGGGGATACAGGAGCACAGGGTGTTACTATATGTGGTAATAATAGTGTATATGGGGATACAGGAGCTCAGGGTGTTACTATATGCGGTAATAACAGTGTATATGGGGATACAGGAGCTCAGGGTGTTACTATATGTGGTAATAACAGTGTATATGGGGGATACAGGAGCTCAGGGTGTTACTATATGTGGTAATAACAGTGTATATGGGGGACACAGGAGCTCAGGGTGTTACTATATACGGTAATAACAGTGTCTAAGGGGATACAGGAGCTCAGGGTGTTACTATATGTGGTAACTGTATATGTGAATGGAGGAGCTCGTGTATATGGGGCACAGTAGCTCAGGGTGTTACTATATGCTGTAATAACAGTGTATATGGGGGATACAGGAGCTCAGGGTGTTACTATATGCGGTAATAACAGTGTATATGGTGATACAGGAGCTCAGGGTGTTACTATATGCTGTAATAACAATGTATATGGGGGATACAGGAGCTCAGGGTGTTTCTATATGCGGTAATAACAGTGTATATGGTGGATACAGGAGCTCAGGGTGTTACTATATGCTGTAATAACAGTGTATATGGGGGATACAGGAGCTCAGGGTGTTACTATATGTGGTAATAACAGTGTATATGGGGGGTACAGGAGCTCAGGGTGTTACTATATGTGGTAATAACAGTGTATATGGGGGATACAAGAGCTCAGGGTGTTACTATATGTGGTAATAACAGTGTATATGGGGAGACAGGAGCTCAGAGTGTTACTATATGTGGTAATACCAGTGTATATGGGGATGGACGAGCTCAGGGTGTTACTATATACGGTGATAGTGTATATGGGGATAAAGGAGCTCAGGGTGTTACTATATGCGGTAATAACAGTGTATATGGGGATACAGGAGCTCACGGTGTTACTATATGCGGTAATAAAAGTGTATATGGGGATGGAGTAGCTCAGGGTGTTACTATATACGGTAATAACAGTGTATATGGGGGATACAGGAGCTCAGGGTGTTACTATATATGGTAATAATAGTGTATATGGAGATGGAGGAGCTCAGGGTGTTACTATATACGGTAATAACAGTGTATATGGGGGATACAGGAGCTCAGGGTGTTACTATATGTGGTAATAATAGTGTATATGGAGATGGAGGAGCTCAGGGTGTTACTATATACGGTAATAACAGTGTATATGGGGGATACAGGAGCTCAGGGTGTTACTATATGCGGTAATAACAGTGTATATGGGGATAGAGGAGTCCAGGGTGTTACTATATACGGTAATAGTGTATATGGAGGAGCTCAGGGTGTTACTATATACTGTAATAACAGTGTATATGGGGATACAGGAGCTCAGGGTGTTACTATATGTGGTAATAACAGTGTATATGGTGATACAGGAGCTCAGGGTGTTAGTATATGCTGTAATAACAGTGTATATGGGGATACAGGAGCTCAGGGTGTTTCTATATGCGGTAATAACAGTGTACATGGTGGATACAGGTGCTCAGGGTGTTACTATATGCTGTAATAACAGTGTATATGGGGGATACAGGAGCTCAGGGTGTTACTATATGTGGTAATAACAGTGTATATGGGGATACAGGAGCTCAGGGGGTTACTATATGTGGTAATAACAGTGTATATGGGGATACAGGAGCTCAGGGTGTTACTATATGTGGTAATAACAGTGTATATGGGGGATACAGGAGCACAGGGTGTTACTATATGTGGTAATAATAGTGTATATGGGGATACAGGAGCTCAGGGTGTTACTATATGCGGTAATAACAGTGTATATGGGGATACAGGAGCTCAGGGTGTTACTATATGTGGTAATAACAGTGTATATGGGGGATACAGGAGCTCAGGGTGTTACTATATGTGGTAATAACAGTGTATATGGGGGATACAGGAGCTCAGGGTGTTACTATATACGGTAATAACAGTGTCTATGGGGATACAGGAGCTCAGGGTGTTACTATATGTGGTAACTGTATATGTGAATGGAGGAGCTCGTGTATATGGGGATACAGGAGCTCAGGGTGTTACTATGTGATAATAACAGTGTCTATGGGGATACAGGAGTTCAGGGTGTTACTATATACGGTAATAGTGTATATGGGGGTACAGGAGCTCAGGGTGTTACTATATGCGGTAATAACAGTGTATATGGGGGATACAGGAGCTCAGGGTGTTACTATATGCGGTAATAACAGTGTATATGGTGATACAGGAGCTCAGGGTGTTACTATATGCGGTAATAACAGTGTATATGGGGATAGAGGAGTCAAGGGTGTTACTATATACGGTAATAGTGTATATGGAGGAGCTCAGGGTGTTTCTATATGCGGTAATAACAGTGTATATGGGGGATACAGGAGCTCAGGGTGTTACTATATGCGGTAATAACAGTGTATATGGTGATGCAGGAGCTCAGGCTGTTACTATATGTGGTAGTAACAGTGTATATGGGGATACAGGAGTTCAGGGTACTATATGTGGTAATAACAGTGTATATGGGGATACAGGAGCTCAGGGTACTATATGTGGTTATAACAGTGTATATGGGGATACAGGAGCTCAGGGTACTATATGTGGTAATAACAGTGTATATGGGGACACGGGAGCTCAGGGTGTTACTATATGTGGTAATAATTGTGTATATGGGGGATACAGGAGCTCAGGGTGTTACTATATGTGGTAATAACAGTGTATATGGAGATGGAGGAGCTCAGAGTGTTACTATATACGGTAATAGTGTATATGGGGATACAGGAGCTCAGGGTACTATATGTGGTAATAACAGTGTATATGGGGGATACAGGAGCTCAGGGTGTTACTATATGTGGTAATAACAGTGTATATGGAGATGGAGGAGCTCAGGGTGTTACTATATGTGGTAATAATAGTGTATATGGAGATGGAGGAGCTCAGGGTGTTACTATATACGGTAATAACAGAGTATATGGGGATACAGGAGCTCAGGGTACTATATGTGGTAATAACAGTGTATATGGGGGATACAGGAGCTCAGGGTGTTACTATATGTGGTAATAATAGTGTATATGGGTGATACAGGAGCTCAGGGTGTTACTATATGTGGTAATAATAGTGTATATGGGGGATACAGGAGCTCAGGGTGTTACTATATGTGGTAATAACAGTGTATATGGGGATACAGGAGCTCAGGGTACTATATGTGGTAATAACAGTGTATATGGGGATACAGGAGCTCAGGGTGTTACTATATACGGTAATAGTGTATATGGGGATGGAGGAGCTCAGGGTGTTACTATATGTGGTAATAATAGTGTATATGGGGATACAGGAACTCAGGGTGTTACTATATGTGGTAATAATAGTGTATATGGGGATACAGGAGCTCAGGGTGTTACTATATGTGGTAATAACAGTGTATATGGGGATGGAGGAGCTCAGGGTGTTACTATATGTGGTAATAACAGTGTATATGGGGATACAGGAACTCAGGCTGTTACTATATGTGGTAATAATAGTGTATATGGGGATACAGGAGCTCAGGGTGTTACTATATGCTGTAATAACAGTGTATATGGGGGATACAGGAGCTCAGGGTGTTACTATATGCGGTAATAACAGTGTATATGGGGATACAGGAGCTCAGGGTGTTACTATATGTGGTAATAACAGTGTATATGGGGATGGAGGAGCTCAGGGTGTTACTATATGTGGTAATAACAGTGTATATGGGGATACAGGAACTCAGGGTGTTACTATATGTGGTAATAATAGTGTATATGGGGATACAGGAGCTCAGGGTGTTACTGTATACGGTAATAACAGTGTATATGGGGGATACAGGAGCTCAGGGTGTTACTATATGCGGTAATAACAGTGTATATGGGGATACAGGAGCTCAGGGTGTTACTATATACGGTAATAGTGTATATGGGGATGGAGGAGCTCAGGGTGTTACTATATGTGGTAATAATAGTGTATATGGGGATAAAGGAACTCAGGGTGTTACTATATGTGGTAATAATAGTGTATATGGGGATACAGGAGCTCAGGGTGTTACTATATGTGGTAATAACAGTGTATATGGGGATGGAGGAGCTCAGGGTGTTACTATATGTGGTAATAACAGTGTATATGGGGATGGAGGAGCTCAGGGTGTTACTATATGTGGTAATAACAGTGTATATGGGGATACAGGAACTCAGGCTGTTACTATATGTGGTAATAATAGTGTATATGGGGATACAGGAGCTCAGGGTGTTACTATATGCTGTAATAACAGTGTATATGGGGGATACAGGAGCTCAGGGTGTTACTATATGCGGTAATAACAGTGTATATGGGGATACAGGAGCTCAGGGTGTTACTATATGTGGTAATAACAGTGTATATGGGGATGGAGGAGCTCAGGGTGTTACTATATGTGGTAATAACAGTGTATATGGGGATACAGGAACTCAGGGTGTTACTATATGTGGTAATAATAGTGTATATGGGGATACAGGAGCTCAGGGTGTTACTGTATACGGTAATAACAGTGTATATGGGGGATACAGGAGCTCAGGGTGTTACTATATGCGGTAATAACAGTGTATATGGGGGATACAGGAGCTCAGGGTGTTACTATATGTGGTAATAACAGTGTATATGGGGATACAGGAGCTCAGGGTGTTACTGTATACGGTAATAGTGTATATGGGGGATACAGGAGCTCAGGGTGTTACTATATGTGGTAATAATAGTGTATATGGGGATGGAGGAGCTCAGGGTGTTACTATATGTGGTAATAACAGTGTATATGGGGATACAGGAACTCAGGCTGTTACTATATGTGGTAATAATAGTGTATATGGGGATACAGGAGCTCAGGGTGTTACTATATGCTGTAATAACAGTGTATATGGGGGATACAGGAGCTCAGGTTGTTACTATATGCGGTAATAATAGTGTATATGGGGATACAGGAGCTCAGGGTGTTACTATATGTGGTAATAACAGTGTATATGGGGATGGAGGAGCTCAGGGTGTTACTATATGTGGTAATAACAGTGTATATGGGGATACAGGAACTCAGGGTGTTACTATATGTGGTAATAATAGTGTATATGGGGATACAGGAGCTCAGGGTGTTACTATATGCTGTAATAACAGTGTATATGGGGGATACAGGAGCTCAGGGTGTTACTATATGTGGTAATAACAGTGTATATGGGGATACAGGAGCTCAGGGTGTTACTGTATACGGTAATAACAGTGTATATGGGGGATACAGGAGCTCAGGGTGTTACTATATGTGGTAATAACAGTGTATATGGGGATACAGGAGCTCAGGGTGTTACTATATGTGGTAATAATAGTGTATATGGGGATGGAGGAGCTCAGGGTATTACTATATGTGGTAATAACAGTGTATATGGGGATACAGGAGCTCAGGGTGTTACTATATGCGGTAATAATAGTGTATATGGGGATACAGGAGCTCAGGGTGTTACTATATGTGGTAATAACAGTGTATATGGGGATGGAGGAGCTCAGGGTGTTACTATATGTGGTAATAACAGTGTATATGGGGATACAGGAACTCAGGGTGTTACTATATGTGGTAATAACAGTGTATATAAGGGATACAGGAGCTCAGGGTGTTACTATATGTGGTAATAACAGTGTATATGGGGGATACAGGAGCTCAGGGTGTTACTATATGCTGTAATAACAGTGTATATGGGGGATACAGGAGCTCAGGGTGTTACTGTATACGGTAATAACAGTGTATATGGGGGATACAGGAGCTCAGGGTGTTACTATATGTGGTAATAACAGTGTATATGGGGATACAGGAGCTCAGGGTGTTACTATATGTGGTAATAATAGTGTATATGGGGATACAGGAGCTCAGGGTGTTACTATATGTGGTAATAATAGTGTATATGGGGATGGAGGAGCTTGATTCTGAGGTGTATATATATATATATATATATATATATATATATATATATATATATATATATATATATATATATATATAATGCTTGCAGTCACAATACGGGGGAAGCTGGGGCAGGGGAGATACAGGGTGCCCCAACACTGGTAGCCGCATCCTGCGTTACTCTCCGCTTCCCACCGGCAGCAGCAGACAGCAGTCACGGGGTTAATGATGTGACGGGCCCGGTGCTGTGTGACCGCTACTCCCGGGATGCCGTGCGCGCGGAATGCGGAAGTGCCCGGCCTGTGGCGGCTGCAGTGTGACCCGGAGGCATGAAGCGGTGCGTGGTCAGTGTGAGGGGCGGCAAGGACAAGCACGGGGTGGCCGCGGCTTCCCTGCGGGAGCTCAGTGACAAAGGTGAGAGAGCAGCTCTATGTGTATGGCTCATATATATATATCTCTCTGTATATATCTCTATATATCTCTCTGTATATATGTCTATATATCTCTCTGTATGGCTACATCTCTCTGTATATATGTCTATATTTCTCTCTGTATGGCTACATCTGTCTGTATATATCTCTATATATCTCTCTGTATGGCTACATCTGTCTGTATATATCTCTATATATCTCTCTGTATATATGTCTATATATCTCTCTGTATGGCTACATCTCTCTGTATATATCTCTATATATCTCTCTGTATGGCTACATCTGTCTGTATATATGTCTATATTTCTCTCTGTATGGCTACATCTGTCTGTATATATCTCTATATATCTCTCTGTATGGCTACATCTGTCTGTATATATGTCTATATATCTCTCTGTATGGCTACATCTGTCTGTATATATGTCTATATATCTCTCTGTATGGCTACATCTGTCTGTATATATCTCTATATATCTCTCTGTATATATGTCTATATATCTCTCTGTATGGCTACATCTCTCTGTATATATCTCTATATATCTCTCTGTATGGCTACATCTGTCTGTATATATGTCTATATTTCTCTCTGTATGGCTACATCTGTCTGTATATATCTCTATATATCTCTCTGTATGGCTACATCTGTCTGTATATATGTCTATATATCTCTCTGTATGGCTACATCTGTCTGTATATATGTCTATATATCTCTCTGTATGGCTACATCTGTCTGTATATATCTCTATATATCTCTCTGTATATATGTCTATATATCTCTCTGTATGGCTACATCTCTCTGTATATATCTCTATATATCTCTCTGTATGGCTACATCTGTCTGTATATATGTCTATATTTCTCTCTGTATGGCTACATCTGTCTGTATATATCTCTATATATCTCTCTGTATGGCTACATCTGTCTGTATATATCTCTATATATCTCTCTGTATGGCTACATCTGTCTGTATATATGTCTATATTTCTCTCTGTATGGCTACATCTGTCTGTATATATCTCTATATATCTCTCTGTATGGCTACATCTGTCTGTATATATCTCTATATATCTCTCTGTATGGCTACATCTGTCTGTATATATGTCTATATTTCTGAAGTGCATCTGTATATCAGAATGTCTCTGTATATCTGTTTGTATATATCTGTGTATCTGTCTCTGTATATATATATATATATATATATATATATATATATGTCAGTAAAGCAGCACAGTAGCAGAGTGGCCAGTATTACTTCCTCGCTTTCCTCAGGTAAGAAGTTATTATATGTGTGGAGTTTGTTTGTTCTCTCAGTGTTAGCAATGGTTTCCTCCCACGCTACACATGTATGAAACAAAGCCACCTATACCATCACTATTAATATGGTCCCAGCATATGCCGGATCACCTCAGCCCTCTCCGCCATACCTACCGGTCCTCCTGCCCTCTCCTGGCGATCGCTCCCTTCTCCATCGCTGCTGTGAGAACGGTTCAGGGGCTCAGCGCTCGCCCCCATTCTCAGTACACATGATGGAGACGGTACTGACCACCCTCAATTATCATACAATGACGTTTCAGTCTACCCCCCCAGCTCCCCCTCAAACGTCCAGTGCCCTGAAACAGTGTTGCGTTCTTCTCTTGAACTCTGTCTGTGCAGCTGGTGTGGTACTACAAGTGCCAGCATGCCATCTCTGGCTTTCTAGCTGTTGTAGAACTACAAGTTCATGCATGCACAGTAACTAGGAAGCAGCAGGTTACCCAAGGCTGGCCAGGTGAGTGTGGTGATTCACACCGCAGAGCTCCCATGGTTATGTTACTTATGCTAATTGGGGCTAATTGCTGTATACATTATTTTTATTTCCCTGACACCTCTTACAGGCCGGACATGAGATGTCTGGAATTGTCTTACAGTGATGAAGCATATATACTGATCTGTAATTATACCATATAATGCACTATACACTGATCAGCCATAACATTAACACCACTGACAGGTGAAGAGAATACCTGTGATTGACGTTACAATGGCGTCTGACAAGGGCTGCGATATATTATGCAGCTGAAGTGTCTGAAGCAGGAAAATGAGCGAGCGTAAGGATCTGAGCCATTTTGACGAGGGCCACATTGTGGCTAGGCGACTGGGTCAGAGCTTCTCCAAAATGGCCGGTCTTGTGGGGTATTCTCAGTATGCAGTGGTTAGCACCTACCAAAAGTAGTCCAAGGAAGGACCAGCGGTGATCCTGCGACAGGGTCATGGGCGTGCAGAGCTCATTGATGCGCTTGGGGAGCGACCGCTAGCCTGTCTGGTCCTGTCCCACAGAAGAGCTCCTGTAGTACAAATTGCTGTAAAAGATAATGCTGGCTATGATACAGTGCATAACAGCTTGGTGCATAGCCGCAACCAGTCAGAGTGCCCATGCTGACCTCTGTCCACTTCGAAAGCGCCTACAATGGGCACGTGAGCATCCGAATTGGACTATGGAGCAATGGAAGATGGTGGCCTGGTCTGATTAATCACGTTTTGTTCTACTTCATGTAGACGGCCAGGTGCGTGTGTCATTTACCTGGGGAAGAGATGGCACCAGGGGAAGAAGACAAGCCGGCGGAGGCAGTGTGATGGTCTGGGTATTGTTCTGCTGGGAAACATTGGGTCCTGGCATTCATGTGGATGTTATTGTGGCAGACCAAGCACATCCCATCATGGCAGAGGTATTCCCTGATAGCAGTGGCTTCTTTCAGCAGGATAATGCACCTGGCGGCCACACTGCATGTATTGCTCAGGAATGGTGTGAGGAACATGACGGAGAACAAGGTGATGACTTGGTCTCCAAATTACCCAGTTGTCACTCTGACCGAGCATCTGTGGGATGTGCTGGAGAAACGAGTCTGAGCCACGGAGGCCCCAGGTCGCAACTTACAGGCCTTAAAGGATCTGCTGCTAACGTCTTGGTGCCGGATACCACAGGACACCTTCAGAGCTATTGTGGAGTCCATGCCTCAACAGGTCAGATCTGTTATGGTGGCATGAGGGGGACACTGTTACACAATATTAGGCAGGAGGTTTTATTCTTATGGCTGATCAGTGTAGGTGCTATGCAAAGCTGGCACGCTTAGGACAAACGTTTGAAAATTTTGAGTCTTGGGGCTGAATTCAATTAGCGTTATTAATTTACCGCGCAGGGAAAAGGGTAGTAGCCTCAGACTTTTATGCGCAAAGGCTGTTCAATAAGCAGACTTTTTTTTTGTTGTGCGCGGTAATTCTGTACTCAGAACTATGGGTTAACTAAACTCCTTTAGTATAATCTGAGAATCCGTGTACCCTCATACAGCGCTATCTTTGTGCCCCCGTTAGCCATCGCACCCCTGTAGTATAGTCTGAGAATTAGTGTCCCCTCTCGTATAGCGCCATCTTTGTGCCCCCGTTGGCCATCGCACCCCTGTAGTATAGTCAGAGAATCAGTGTCTCCTCTCATATAGCGCCATCTTTGTGTCCCGTTAGCCATCACACCCCTGTAGTATAATCAGAGAATCAGTGTCCCCTCTCATATAGCGCCATCTTTGCGTCCCCGTTAGCCATCGCACCCCTGTAGTATAGTCTGAGAATCAGTGTCTCCTCTCATATAGCTCCATTTTTGTGTCCCCGTTAGCCATCACACCCCTGTAGTATAATCAGAGAATCAGTGTCCCCTCTCATATAGCGCCATCTTTGTGCCCCCGTTAGCCATCGCACCCCTGTAGTATAGTCAGAGAATCAGTGTCCCCCCTCATATAGCTCCATCTTTGTGTCCCCATTAGCCATCGCACTCTTGCAGTTGGACCCTACGCAGGGCCCGAGCACCCTGGTTCTGGCAGAGGATGGGACCATTGTTGAGGATGAAGATTACTTCCTCTGCTTACCCGAGGACACAGAGTTTGTGTTGCTAATAGGAGACAAGACGTGGGCTTCCTGCACCATAGGTATGTGCCAATTGCAACAAACAATGTGTTTTACTGTACATGTCACTTTGTACACGTTTTTCAGACCATCCAATTTACAATCTGTTTTTCACTTAGGAAACGAAAAGACCCCTCTGAGACTCTGGGTCCCCAGTTACTCTCATTGTCACTGTAATTACAGTTATTAGGGATGTACTCGTGCCACAAGCAGGTCCTATGAGTTGTTTAAAAACAGTGTATACATGCTGCAATACTTCACTTTTAAGGTGCTTTTTGGATAGGTTCAGAGCACATAGTTGCATTCAGCCTTCATATACTGCTCATCTAGGATGTCCCAATTTAGTAGGAAATGGGATCATTAGACTGTTCACAGCAGCACAGAGTATATCAGGAGATGAGTGATGTGTCAGTGAGGGCAGGGCTGCATGTGACAGGGGCAGTGACATGATGTGAGGAGGGGAATGGAGGCAGCAGGAAGCCACAGACTGAGAGTTATATAGTGGGAGGAGCAGTGTCCCCAGCAGCACAGAGTATATCAGGAGATGAGTGATGTGTTAGTGAGGACAGGGCTGCATGTGACAGGGGCAGTGACATGATGTGAGGAGGGGAATGGAGGCAGCAGGAAGCCACAGACTGAGAGTTATATAGTGGGAGGAGCAGTGTCCCCAGCAGCACAGAGTATATCAGGAGATGAGTGATGTGTTAGTGAGGATAGGGCTGCATGTGACAGGGGCAGTGACATGATGTGAGGAGGGGAATGGAGGCAGCAGGAAGCCACAGACATGGGGGATCTATTTACTAAGCCTTGGATGGAGATGAAGGGAACAGAGATAAAGTACCAGCCAATCAGCTCCCAACGGCCATGTCACAGGCTGTGTTTGAAAATGACAGGAGCTGGTTGGCTAGTACTTTATCTCCATCCAAGGCTTAGTAAATAGACCCCTGAGTAGCATAGATGAAGTAATAAGCCTGAGTATGTTGTCTGTATTGTCAGATGGAGGCACGGCATGGCTGGCCAGGGAATCTGTTGACATGGACGATACAGATAGCGCCCAGCTACCTAAATGGAAAGTGTTAGCTGCGCAGTTGAGAGAAAACCTGTCTAACATCATTCTGCTGTCAGAGTCCGACTTCCAGGTATGTTTAACGCTTCCCTGCCCGGATCTGTGCGGCTTCTCCACCTCATTATATACATTCATTTCAGCTAAAGCGGGTTCTGTGATCTTCGTTCATTGTCTCATTTACTATAGGTGTGATCTTATGGTTATGAAGCTGTGATGATTAGTTCATGGTGTTTGTCACTTCATCATAGGCACAAATCTACAGCAAAACGTCTTCTTTCCTCCTCGTTTAGTAGCCGTGGCCTATTCTCCCCATGATATAGTGATGACATTATGAGGGGTGCTGGATAATGTAGGGTACAGAGTTATGGATTTGGGCAGTGTCCGCTGTAAGTCCGGCACTGATCACCTGCCGTATATACATGGATACGATCTTTTACTAACCACAGCATATACAGATAAGCATGGCTGGTGCAACCGCTAAGTGTGCATACGTGGCTACCATACAGAACACACAGTACATATCACTGTCTGGCCGCTGGGCACGCCCCCATACACGCTTACAGTGTGCTGGGCACGCCCCCATACACGCTTACAGTGTGCTGGGCACGCTCCCAAACACGCTTACAGTGTGCTGGGCACGCCCGCCCCCCATACACGCCCCCCCCATACACGCCTACAGCGTGCTGGGCACGCCCCCCCCATACACGCCTACAGCGTGCTGGGCACGCCTTCCCCCATACACGCCTACAGCGTGCTGGGCACGCCTTCCCCCATACACGCCTACAGCGTGCTGGGCACGCCTTCCCCCATACACGCCTACAGCGTGCTGGGCACGCCTTCCCCCATACACGCCTACAGCGTGCTGGGCACGCCTTCCCCCATACACGCCTACAGCGTGCTGGACACGCCCCCTACACGCCTACACTGCTGGACACGCCCCCCCTACACTGTGCTGGACACGCCTCCCCCCATACACGCCTACAGCGTGCTGGGCACGCCTTCCCCCATACACGCCTACAGCGTGCTGGGCACGCCTTCCCCCATACACGCCTACAGCGTGCTGGACACGCCTTCCCCCATACACGCCTACAGCGTGCTCCCCCCATACACGCCTACACTGTGCTGGACACGCCTCCCCCCATACACGCCTACACTGTGCTGGACACGCCTTCCCCCATACACGCCTACAGTGTGCTGGGCACGCTCCCCCCCCCATACACGCTTACAGTAACATTTCCCAGCTTTTCTCTTAAATGAGTCACGAGAGTCTCTATTACGTGTATCGTGTACTGGAAGGATTTCATTGCTCTGTTTGAAGTGTGCTTAGAAATTCCCTTCTCATTAAAAGTATAGACCACATTTGGCCTGTCACCAGCCAGAGAACTGAGGTCCTTCTGCAGCGGGTACTATAAGCTTTCCTAAATCTGCCTTCCGCACCCCAGCAAGGTGTTATACATATTCCCGACCCTGGTGCTCTCCGCCACCTTCTCCCTGCCGGACACGTTCTGATATTGTTACTGTCTCTCTGGGAGAACTACCGTACAAGCTGTTTGCTGTCTCTTTAAAATGTGAAAATTCTGTTTCATAAATAAACTCAATAAAAAAAAGATACAAACGATCCCATTTACATAAACCAAGGTGCAGGTGGTGGCAAAATCTCACTTTCACTTTGGAGATGACCCTCACAGATTGCGGTCAGAGATCACCCCCGGAGAGAGGTAGCAGACTAAAATCCTCCTTACCCCTGTGCTGGAGATAGAGATGCCAGGAAACATAAAATCTTACCCGTACGTGGGTATAAACCCCCCAATGCTCCCCAGGTCTCCTTATCTCTTACAGACGCTCATTGATGTGCCGACGGCTGAGCTCAGCAGAGAGATGTCTGTGGCTCCCATCAAGGCCGAGATGCTGAAAGACACCCTGCAGGGCCTGCTGGACCGGCGGGAGGAGGAACGTCAGTCTAAGGAGCTGCTGCAGCTCTATGTAACAGCTGTGGCAAAAGATGAGACTGATGGTTGCAATGTAACAGGTGAGTGGCTGGTACGGCATGGCGGTTGGGAGGCTGGTACAGTGTGTTGGTTGACGTGGCTGCTACAGGGTGGTGGTTGAGGGACTTGGTATGGCGTGGCAGTTGAGGGGGCTGGTGCGGGGTGTCGGTTGAGGGGGCTGGTGCGGGGTGTCGGTTGAGGGGGCTGGTGCGGGGTGTCGGTTGAGGGGGCTGGTGCGGGGTGGCGGTTGAGGGGGCTGGTGCGGGGTGGCGGTTGAGGGGGCTGGTGCGGGGTGGCGGTTGAGGGGGCTGGTGCGGGGTGGCGGTTGAGGGGGCTGGTGCGGGGTGGCGGTTGAGGGGGCTGGTGCGGGGTGGCGGTTGAGGGGGCTGGTGCGGGGTGGCGGTTGAGGGGGCTGGTGCGGGGTGGCGGTTGAGGGGGCTGGTGCGGGGTGTCGGTTGAGGGGGCTGGTGCGGGGTGTCGGTTGAGGGGGCTGGTGCGGGGTGGCGGTTGAGGGGGCTGGTGCGGGGTGGCGGTTGAGGGGGCTGGTGCGGGGTGGCGATTGGGGGGATTAGTACAACAGGGCGGTTAAGTAGGCTTGTACAGGATCTCGGTTGAGGGGGCTGGTACAGCGTGACGGGAGAGATGATGTACAATGTAACCAGGAAGGTGAATTTCCGTAGATTCAGTGTAATATATGATTAAGGAGAATGATCCTGATTGGTCGGTATATATTTTACACCAGAGCCTGACGGTCTTGCTGAAGTGGAGTGGGCAGAGGAGAGCCCGGGGAAGGAGGGCAGAGAGTGTCAGCTCTCCGGCCACATAATGACTGTACTGAGGAAAAAGACATTGCCGCATCTCTGCTTATCAAATGAGCAGCTAGAAGTGAGTACAGCAGCGTCAGAGTCTCTACTGCTGGCTCAGACTTATATATACACATGTGGTTATTATCAGTTCTCCTGCACAGACCTTCTCCGCATTCTTACATCTGTAACCATTCCTTGTAGCTGCCATATTGGTAAAACAGAATATCCTCCATAGACTCCTATGTAACTGTCTCCTATTGGGCAGTAATAGTAGATGGGGAAGTCCCCATACATAGAAAACCTTTTCGGGACTCCTGCAGCCAATCAGCCGTCTGCTCTCACTTTCAAAGCTCAACTAAATAAAAGACAAAGTCAGAGCGTTACTTGTTGCTATGGGCAGCAGCGTACTTAGCGTAGTATAAATGTCTGACTGTGACGTCCCTTTAATTGTTGTCCTCGTGTCTGCAGGCGGTCTGTGCGCAGGACTCTGATGCTTTGTCAGAGGACTTGAAGTGGAGTGCAGAGAATGTGCGGAAGTTGCAGACGACCTGTGCGGAACAGCTGACGTTGCGCTATGAACAATTGCAATGTATGAACGCTCTGTCACGTGTATCACAGGGCAAGAGAAGAAATCTGCCCTAGGACCCGAGGTCACAGCGAGCGTGAGGTGCAGAGGTTGGGGGTGACGCTCCAGTGCATGCCTCGGCCATAGTGCTACATGACGCAAACTGAACACAGGCCAAAGAATGGACAAGTCCGCGCCCGCCTTGGGCCGTATAAACTCTGCTACAAACAGGCTGTTTCTATACGTGTGAGGAGAGGTCATTTATTACGGTCTTCTCTTATTGGTGACACAGAAATGTCCGATTTGCTTCATGTTCTAAATAGTCCTAGAGGTGTTATTACAGCAGCGTTCTAATGCTGACCACTTATAACTGATGATGTCACAGCTGCCCTCTTATAACTGATGATGTCACTAGTTTCGCATTATAACATTATTGTTTACAGGGAATTAGTGTATTACTGGTGTATTTAATGTGATTCATCTGCTACCGGTTCCCGCTCAGGGTATTCTTATCACTAATATGTAGAATTTTGAATAGTGTATAAATGCGCTTGGGGTCTGTCCCTGCTCCTATGTACATAACATGTTGCGCAAGTGTCTGTTTTTTGGGGTATAGTCGTATTAATAAATTTCTTGGATATTATCAGCGTCCCTTTAATCTCAATATTTACTTTGCTGCAGAAATAGACGGCGTTCTTTTGTCTAATTGTGTCGCCCACAAAATGGCTGCCTCCTTTGTCCATAGTGGACAGATATACATGAATGGAAGAAGCCGATTTATCTCCATGCTTACAGCTATTACACACCTATTTAATAAAGACTAAAAATTTATTTCCTGGTTTGTTTCACGGAAATCACGCCGATACCAGGAAACCGGAACCTATTACTTGTACCCCATGGTGCTGTGTGTTCCCTCTGCCCGGAGAACATTCTGCCAGTAGTGCTGCGGGAAATCCCGATGACCGATGAGCAGTATTTAGGTTGGACATCCGTGGCAGCTGCTGTGGCGTCCTCCCATTCTCGTTCAGGGTTGTTTTGTAGACTTTCTCTTGCCGGTTTCCCTTGGTGTAAGGACTGTGCCGTCTGTCAGTGTAGATCAGGGGTTCCCAACCACGGTCATCAAGGCACACTAACAGTCCAGGTTTTAAGGATAGCCATAGTTCAGCACAGGTGACTTAATTAGTAGCTTAGTTATTTTGATTTAACCATCTGTGGTTAAGCATGGCTATCACTAAAACCAGGACTGTTAGTGTGCCTTGAGGACCGAGGTTGGGAATCTCTGGTGTAGATCGTATGGATGTGACTGAGGCAGACGTTGCTCCCTCTGTAAGCATCACATAATATATCCTGTCACATTCACCTGTGTAGCCGACTCCACACTGTACTGCAACGTCTGTGGATTACGGAGGTGGATCTCAATACATAGAATTAATATATATATCGTGCACACACACACGATTATAGGAAGGGCACTTCAATATTATAATAATAGAAACTGATGGATAAAGAAATGTTCTTCAGGGTCCATAGGGCTCCACAGGGAGACAATGGGGTGTAGGTGGGACCTGGAGGACTGGACACCAACAACAAAGCTTTTCAATCCCAGGATGCTTCAGTCCTTCCCCTTATACCCCGCCCGCAGCCTGAGGGCACTTCAGTTTCGTTGGTGTCTGACAGGAGCTGGATCACCGTTATAACAGGGGGGCTGCTATGTAGCTGCACAAGCTTGTTTTTATAATTTAACTTTCTTTTCATTTATTTTACTTTGAGAGCAGCAGTGTGAGACCGTGCATTGGACGTCTGCACAGCTGCTCCATCCCCCCTCCTCGGTGCCGTGACACCAGCCCTCGGCTAGGTACTCCTGGCAGGGCTCTGAGGGGGACTAGCTAGCCAGGCTCCCCGGACCCCAGACTGCAGCCGGGACTCAAGCGGACAGCTAAGGCGGATCCCTGCCTGCGGGGACCTGCGACTAATGCGCACAGCCTTGTCTCCGGTCTCGGGAGACAGACCAGAGGCGCTGATGTGGACACTGGTTTGTTCGGGACTCCACTAGACCACCAGGGCAATAGAAGCACTGGCACAGGGCACAATTTAAGGCCAGGGGACCCGGTGGTTAATGTCCACATAGGGGAGAAGGCGCTCTCCCTGCGGACCCTCCCACAGCTCAGGGCGCCATTCCACAGCGGTCTTACTGCTGCTCCCTCACCCTCCGCCCCCTCAGAGACTCTCAGCAGCCATTTTCTGCATTGCGGTCTCCGGGAACGCTGGGTTCAGTCTCCCTGTATACCTCTCCTGAGGGCCAGGTTATACAGCACTATATCCTACCAGCCAGTGCCGTCTGTGTAGTTGATTTTAGTGCCCACTGCAGTTATATTGTATATTCTGCATTTGTATGTGACGTGTGCTAGCGCTGCTGTCTGTGTAGTTATACTGTATACCCTGCAGTGTGTGTGACCTGTGCTAGCGCTGCTGTCTGTGTAGTTATACTGTATACCCTGCAGTGTGTGTGACCTGTGCTAGCGCTGCTGTCTGTGTAGTTATACTGTATACCCTGCAGTGTGTGTGACCTGTGCTAGCGCTGCTGTCTGTGTAGTTATATTGTATATTCTGCATTTGTATGTGACGTGTGCTAGCGCTGCTGTCTGTGTAGTTATACTGTATACCCTGCAGTGTGTGTGACCTGTGCTAGCGCTGCTGTCTGTGTAGTTATACTGTATACTCTGCAGTGTGTGTGACATGTGCTAGCGCTGCTGTCTGTGTAGTTATACTGTATACCCTGCAGTGTGTGTGACCTGTGCTAGCGCTGCTGTCTGTGTAGTTATACTGTATACCCTGCAGTGTGTGTGACCTGTGCTAGCGCTGCTGTCTGTGTAGTTATACTGTATACCCTGCAGTGTGTGTGACCTGTGCTAGCGCTGCTGTCTGTGTAGTTATACTGTATACTCTGCAGTGTATGTGACCTGTGCTAGTGCTGCTGTCTGTGTAGTTATACTGTATACCCTGCAGTGTATGTGACCTGTGCTAGTGCTGCTGTCTGTGTAGTTATACTGTATACCCTGCAGTGTGTGTGACGTGTGCTAACGCTGCTGTCTGTGTAGTTATACTGTATACCCTGCAGTGTGTGTGACGTGTGCTAACGCTGCTGTCTGTGTAGTTATACTGTATACCCTGCAGTGTGTGTGACCTGTGCTAGCGCTGCTGTCTGTGTAGTTATACTGTATACTCTGCAGTGTGTGTGACCTGTGCTAGCGCTGCTGTCTGTGTAGTTATACTGTATACTCTGCAGTGTGTGTGACGTGTGCTAACGCTGCTGTCTGTGTAGTTATACTGTATACCCTGCAGTGTGTGTGACGTGTGCTAACGCTGCTGTCTGTGTAGTTATACTGTATACCCTGCAGTGTGTGTGACCTGTGCTAGCGCTGCTGTCTGTGTAGTTATACTGTATACTCTGCAGTGTGTGTGACCTGTGCTAGCGCTGCTCTCTGTGTAGTTATACTGTATACCCTGCAGTGTGTGTGACCTGTGCTAGCGCTGCTGTCTGTGTAGTTATACTGTATACTCTGCAGTGTGTGTGACATGTGCTGTCTGTGTAGTTATACTGTATACTCTGCTGTGTGTGTGACCTGTGCTAGCGCTGCTGTCTGTGTAGTTATACTGTATACCCTGCAGTGTGTGTGACCTGTGCTAGCGCTGCTGTCTGTGTAGTTATACTGTATACCCTGCAGTGTGTGTGACATGTGCTAGCGCTGCTGTCTGTGTAGTTATACTGTATACCCTGCAGTGTGTGTGACATGTGCTAGCGCTGCTGTCTGTGTAGTTATACTGTATACCCTGCAGTCTGTGTGACGTGTGCTAACGCTGCTGTCTGTGTAGTTATACTGTATACCCTGCAGTGTATGTGACCTGTGCTAGCGCTGCTGTCTGTGTAGTTATACTGTATACCCTGCAGTGTGTGTGACGTGTGCTAGTGCTGCTGTCTGTGTAGTTATACTGTATACTCTGCAGTGTATGTGACCTGTGCTAGCGCTGCTGTCTGTGTAGTTATACTGTATACCCTGCAGTGTGTGTGACCTGTGCTAGCGCTGCTGTCTGTGTAGTTATACTGTATACTCTGCAGTGTGTGTGACCTGTGCTAGCGCTGCTGTCTGTGTAGTTCTACTGTATACCCTGCAGTGTATGTGACCTGTGCTAGCGCTGCTGTCTGTGTAGTTCTACTGTATACCCTGCAGTGTATGTGACGTGTGCTAGCGCTGCTGTCTGTGTAGTTATACTGTATACCCTGCAGTGTGTGTGACCTGTGCTGTCTGTGTAGTTATACTGTATACTCTGCAGTGTGTGTGACCTGTGCTAGCGCTGCTGTCTGTGTAGTTATACTGTATACCCTGCAGTGTATGTGACGTGTGCTAGCGCTGCTGTCTGTGTAGTTATACTGTATACCCTGCAGTGTGTGTGACCTGTGCTGTCTGTGTAGTTATACTGTATATTCTGCAGTGTGTGTGACCTGTGCTAGCGCTGCTGTCTGTGTAGTTATACTGTATACCCTGCAGTGTATGTGACATGTGCTAGTGCTGCTGTCTGTGTAGTTATACTGTATACCCTGCAGTGTGTGTGACATGTGCTAGCGCTGCTGTCTGTGTAGTTATACTGTATACTCTGCAATGTATGTGACCTGTGCTAGCGCTGCTGTCTGTGTAGTTATACTGTATACCCTGCAGTGTATGTGACCTGTGCTAGTGCTGCTGTCTGTGTAGTTATACTGTATACCCTGCAGTGTGTGTGACGTGTGCTAACGCTGCTGTCTGTGTAGTTATACTGTATACCCTGCAGTGTGTGTGACGTGTGCTAACGCTGCTGTCTGTGTAGTTATACTGTATACCCTGCAGTGTATGTGACATATGCTAGCGCTGCTGTCTGTGTAGTTATACTGTATACTCTGCAGTGTGTGTGACCTGTGCTAGCGCTGCTGTCTGTGTAGTTATACTGTATACTCTGCAGTGTGTGTGACGTGTGCTAACGCTGCTGTCTGTGTAGTTATACTGTATACCCTTCAGTGTGTGTGACGTGTGCTAACGCTGCTGTCTGTGTAGTTATACTGTATACCCTGCAGTGTGTGTGACCTGTGCTAGCGCTGCTGTCTGTGTAGTTATACTGTATACTCTGCAGTGTGTGTGACCTGTGCTAGCGCTGCTCTCTGTGTAGTTATACTGTATACCCTGCAGTGTGTGTGACCTGTGCTAGTGCTGCTGTCTGTGTAGTTATACTGTATACCCTGCAGTGTGTGTGACCTGTGCTAGCGCTGCTGTCTGTGTAGTTATACTGTATACTCTGCAGTGTGTGTGACCTGTGCTAGCGCTGCTGTCTGTGTAGTTCTACTGTATACCCTGCAGTGTATGTGACCTGTGCTAGCGCTGCTGTCTGTGTAGTTCTACTGTATACCCTGCAGTGTATGTGACGTGTGCTAGCGCTGCTGTCTGTGTAGTTATACTGTATACCCTGCAGTGTGTGTGACCTGTGCTGTCTGTGTAGTTATACTGTATACTCTGCAGTGTGTGTGACCTGTGCTAGCGCTGCTGTCTGTGTAGTTATACTGTATACCCTGCAGTGTATGTGACGTGTGCTAGCGCTGCTGTCTGTGTAGTTATACTGTATACCCTGCAGTGTGTGTGACCTGTGCTGTCTGTGTAGTTATACTGTATATTCTGCAGTGTGTGTGACCTGTGCTAGCGCTGCTGTCTGTGTAGTTATACTGTATACCCTGCAGTGTATGTGACATGTGCTAGTGCTGCTGTCTGTGTAGTTATACTGTATACCCTGCAGTGTGTGTGACATGTGCTAGCGCTGCTGTCTGTGTAGTTATACTGTATACTCTGCAATGTATGTGACCTGTGCTAGCGCTGCTGTCTGTGTAGTTATACTGTATACCCTGCAGTGTATGTGACCTGTGCTAGTGCTGCTGTCTGTGTAGTTATACTGTATACCCTGCAGTGTGTGTGACGTGTGCTAACGCTGCTGTCTGTGTAGTTATACTGTATACCCTGCAGTGTGTGTGACGTGTGCTAACGCTGCTGTCTGTGTAGTTATACTGTATACCCTGCAGTGTATGTGACATATGCTAGCGCTGCTGTCTGTGTAGTTATACTGTATACTCTGCAGTGTGTGTGACCTGTGCTAGCGCTGCTGTCTGTGTAGTTATACTGTATACTCTGCAGTGTGTGTGACGTGTGCTAACGCTGCTGTCTGTGTAGTTATACTGTATACCCTGCAGTGTGTGTGACGTGTGCTAACGCTGCTGTCTGTGTAGTTATACTGTATACCCTGCAGTGTGTGTGACCTGTGCTAGCGCTGCTGTCTGTGTAGTTATACTGTATACTCTGCAGTGTGTGTGACCTGTGCTAGCGCTGCTCTCTGTGTAGTTATACTGTATACCCTGCAGTGTGTGTGACCTGTGCTAGCGCTGCTGTCTGTGTAGTTATACTGTATACTCTGCAGTGTGTGTGACATGTGCTGTCTGTGTAGTTATACTGTATACTCTGCAGTGTATGTGACCTGTGCTAGCGCTGCTGTCTGTGTAGTTATACTGTATACTCTGCTGTGTGTGTGACCTGTGCTAGCGCTGCTGTCTGTGTAGTTATACTGTATACCCTGCAGTGTGTGTGACCTGTGCTAGCGCTGCTGTCTGTGTAGTTATACTGTATACCCTGCAGTGTGTGTGACATGTGCTAGCGCTGCTGTCTGTGTAGTTATACTGTATACCCTGCAGTGTGTGTGACATGTGCTAGCGCTGCTGTCTGTGTAGTTATACTGTATACCCTGCAGTGTGTGTGACGTGTGCTAACGCTGCTGTCTGTGTAGTTATACTGTATACCCTGCAGTGTATGTGACCTGTGCTAGCGCTGCTGTCTGTGTAGTTATACTGTATACCCTGCAGTGTGTGTGACGTGTGCTAGTGCTGCTGTCTGTGTAGTTATACTGTATACTCTGCAGTGTATGTGACCTGTGCTAGCGCTGCTGTCTGTGTAGTTATACTGTATACCCTGCAGTGTGTGTGACCTGTGCTAGTGCTGCTGTCTGTGTAGTTATACTGTATACCCTGCAGTGTATGTGACCTGTGCTAGCGCTGCTGTCTGTGTAGTTCTACTGTATACCCTGCAGTGTATGTGACGTGTGCTAGCGCTGCTGTCTGTGTAGTTATACTGTATACCCTGCAGTGTGTGTGACCTGTGCTAGCGCTGCTGTCTGTGTAGTTCTACTGTATACCCTGCAGTGTATGTGACGTGTGCTAGCGCTGCTGTCTGTGTAGTTATACTGTATACCCTGCAGTGTGTGTGACCTGTGCTGTCTGTGTAGTTATACTGTATACTCTGCAGTGTGTGTGACCTGTGCTAGCGCTGCTGTCTGTGTAGTTATACTGTATACCCTGCAGTGTATGTGACGTGTGCTAGCGCTGCTGTCTGTGTAGTTATACTGTATACCCTGCAGTGTGTGTGACCTGTGCTGTCTGTGTAGTTATACTGTATATTCTGCAGTGTGTGTGACCTGTGCTAGCGCTGCTGTCTGTGTAGTTATACTGTATACCCTGCAGTGTATGTGACATGTGCTAGTGCTGCTGTCTGTGTAGTTATACTGTATACCCTGCAGTGTGTGTGACATGTGCTAGCGCTGCTGTCTGTGTAGTTATACTGTATACTCTGCAATGTATGTGACCTGTGCTAGCGCTGCTGTCTGTGTAGTTATACTGTATACCCTGCAGTGTATGTGACCTGTGCTAGCGCTGCTGTCTGTGTAGTTCTACTGTATACCCTGCAGTGTGTGTGACCTGTGCTAGTGCTGCTGTCTGTGTAGTTATACTGTATACCCTGCAGTGTATGTGACCTGTGCTAGCGCTGCTGTCTGTGTAGTTCTACTGTATACCCTGCAGTGTGTGTGACCTGTGCTAGCGCTGCTGTCTGTGTAGTTATACTGTATACCCTGCAGTGTGTGTGACCTGTGCTAGCGCTGCTGTCTGTGTAGTTATACTGTATACTCTGCAGTGTGTGTGACCTGTGCTAGCGCTGCTGTCTGTGTAGTTATATTGTATACCCTGCAGTGTGTGTGACATGTGCTAGCGCTGCTGTCTGTGTAGTTATACTGTATACCCTGCAGTGTGTGAGACCTGTGCTAGCGCTGCTGTCTGTGTAGTTATACTGTATACTCTGCAGTGTGTGTGACATGTGCTAGCGCTGCTGTCTGTGTAGTTATACTGTATACCCTGCAGTGTATGTGACCTGTGCTAGCGCTGCTGTCTGTGTAGTTATACTGTATACTCTGCAGTGTGTGTGACCTGTGCTAGCGCTGCTGTCTGTGTAGTTATACTGTATACCCTGCAGTGTATGTGACCTGTGCTAGCGCTGCTGTCTGTGTAGTTATACTGTATACCCTGCAGTGTGTGTGACATGTGCTAGCGCTGCTGTCTGTGTAGTTATACTGTATACCCTGCAGTGTGTGTGACATGTGCTAGCGCTGCTGTCTGTGTAGTTATACTGTATACTCTGCAGTGTGTGTGACCTGTGCTGTCTGTGTAGTTATACTGTATACCCTGCAGTGTGTGTGACCTGTGCTAGCGCTGCTGTCTGTGTAGTTATACTGTATACCCTGCAGTGTGTGTGACCTGTGCTAGCGCTGCTGTCTGTGTAGTTATACTGTATACTCTGCAGTGTATGTGACTAGTGCTGCTGTCTGTATTCCTATTACTGTCAGCTTATACCTTTCCCTTTATTCTGCTATAACCCTGGCATACTAAGGTATAGGGGGCTCATTGTACCTCTCATCTCCCTATATTTGTGAGGGCTATCACATACTATATACTGGTGTTGTACACTACACTGTGCCATATTACACATACATCTGGGTTGCTCACTGCACTGTGTCAGATTGTGTGCCATAATTACCCTTGCAGCTGTGTCTGGCAGAGGTAACAATAACAAGCAGCGTGATGCTCCCACTCTGGTGTCCTGTAAGTGCTGCTCAGCTTCAGAGGACCTCATTCAGGATGGTCCTTGTGCATCTTGTTATACTGCCCCGGGCCCATCAGCCACGTTGTCCTCTCCTTGGGACCCCCCCCTCCTCCTGGGCTACTTTTTCACAGGTGCTGGCAAAAATTGCGGACCACCTAGCGGTCCCTGTGGTAGCTCCCCCTATGGGATGGCCACTGCAGGTACTCCCTGCAAATCCTTTGCCTCCCCCGTAGGTAGACGTACTTTCTACCTCAGTGCAGAGTCTGGCGGATTCCTCTACAGCCTTTCATCAAATGCTGCAAAAGGAGAGACCCTTACCCAGTATCCCTACTAAGCGTGCTGTTATCTTCCCAGTCCTCCCAGCTATCCGAGTCTGATGTATCATCTGGGGAGGCAGAAGACGCAGACCTCTCCATCGGGAGACGAGGAGCCCCCCTCTAAATAGATTTTACAGCGCTGACAAGTGCAGGTATATTCAATCCTTCAAATAGAAGAGACAGAACCCGCTCCTAAGGCAAATGAGCCCCTATGTAACTGACAGAAGGTGGTTTTACCAGAGTTCCCTCACTCTGACCAGCTATCTGATCACATGAGTGACGCGTGGAATATGCCCAGTAAAAGATTTCAGCTGCTTAAAAGTTTAGGTTCCTTTTACCTCTTCCCGCTACTGATTGCGCTAAATGGGAAGTTCCCCCAGCAGTGGATTCCCACGTGACACATCTGGTTAAGAACGTTACCTTACCTATCCTCCTGCAATGCTTTGAGGGAACAACTGTCCTACATGTATCACATTAGAGATGCTGCCTCCTATTTGGGTGAAGCAGCTCTGGATACGGCTCTCCTAGCTTCCGAGGCATCTGTCACTTCCGTAGTAGCCCGCCGTATTGTTTGGCTTCGCTCATGGAAGGCAGATTCGGACTCTAAAAAGACATTAGAGTCTCTGCCTTCTTGGGAGATCCTGTTTGGCCCAGAATTGGACAAAATTGTGACTACCTTGGCAGCTTCCAAGACTGCATTCTTGCCCTCTGCTTATAATGCATCAGGCATCCACTAAGGCCTCCAAGCCTAGGACCAAACAGAACTGGGCTACTAGACGTCCACCTACCAAACCTGAGGACAAGCCTTCAGCCTGACTGGTGCGGGCCTCTGCCTGGGGGCTCCCAGGGTGGGAGACTGACTTCTTCAATTCGTCCAGTTATAGCATCAGACCACATCAGACGCCTGGGTAAGAGAAGTGGTCTCCCATGGATATGCCCTCTCATTCTTGAGGCGACCCTACACCCCCAGCAGTTCTTTTGCACAGGACCTCCATCGGAACCAAGCAAGGCCCTGCTGCTCCAAAAGGCCATTCAGTCCTTACTGCTCTCCAGAGTAATTATTCCGGTCCCTTCCGCACCGCAATTAAAGGGCTATTATTCTACCCTTTTCTTAGTTCAGAAGCCCAACGGGTCTCATCGGCCTATCCTCAACCTCAAGTCTCTGAACAAGTTTGTCAGTGTGCCAAGGTTTCGTATTGATACCCTACGCTCTTTTGTCCTGGCTATGGTGTCTGGGAACTTTTTTGGTGTCTCTGGACATTCAGGACAATTACCTACATGTACCTATAGTGCATTCTCATCAACAGTATCTCCGGTTTGCTATACTACAGCAACATTACCAATTTCAAGTTCTGCCTTTTGGCCTTTCTGCAGCCCCTCGGGTCTTTACCAAGATTATGGCAGTTATGGCGGCCTACCTTCGTCGTCAAGGGATCAGACTGCTCCCATACTTAGATGATCTCTTGCTGTTGGCGGTTAAGATTTTCTGGGGAGCTGGCCATCTACAAGTAACCATTGCCTTTCTACAAACGCACGGTTGGCTGATCAACTGGAAAAAGTCTTCCTTGACACCTTCTCAAAGAATGGTACATCTGGGAGCCCTCCTAGACTTGGGTTCAGAGAATCTTCCTAACGGCAAACAAAATTTCGGTATTACAGCACCAGGTGCGTATACTACACAGTCACCGAGTGTCAATTCACTCTGCAATGTAGACCTTGGGATCCATGGTTTCACTCCAGGCCCGTACAACACCTGATTCTCTCCAGGTGGAACAGGCTCCCTCATCTGCTCAGATCCCAGATGATGGGCCTCTCCCCGGAGCTTTGCCTCTCCCTAGCCTGGTAGTTAGACATCCCACTTGAACAACGAGCAACCCTTTTGGATCCCGGACTGGGTACTCCTAACCACAGACGCAAGCCTCCGCGGGTGGTGCACAGTGGCCGGCCAGCACTCCTTACAAGGACGCAGGACTCCAGCTGAGGCGATCTTGCCTGTCAATGTCCTGGAACTCCGAGCCATCTACAGGCCAGTACAAGTGCAGTCCAACAACGCCACTGCAGTGGCCTACGTCAATCACCAAGGAAACACTTGAAGTTGGACAGCAGTGTCCCGCATTCTCACATGGGCCTTACGCCATCTCCACAGCATTCATCCCAGGAATTCTCAATTGGGAAGCAGATTTTCTCAGCCGTCACGACGTGCATGCAGGGGAGTGGTCTCTACATCCAGGAGTCTTTCAGCTCCTGGTGGACAAATTGGTTCTACCAAATGTGGACCTCATGGCCTCACGACACAACCACAAACTTCCAGTGTATGGAGCCAGGACAAGGGAACCCAATGCAGCCTTCGTGGATGCATTATCTGTGAGGTGGACCTTCCATTTGACGTACCTCTTCCCTCCAGTCTCCCTTCTTCCTCGGGTTCTTCGGAAAGGGGCACAGTCCTGTTGGTGGCTCCGGCTTGGCCCAGATGCCACTGGTACTCTGACCATCAAAGTTTCTCCATAGAAGCTCCTCTTCGACCAAACCTGTTGTCTCAGGGTCCCTGTCTACATCCGGACCTGACCCGTCTGTCTTTTAACGGCTTGGCTCTTGAGACATCCCTCCTAAGGTCTAAGGGATATTCTAGCTCTGTGGTCCAGACCATATTCAGAGCACGAAAACCGGCCTCTGCCAGGATTTATTACGGGTATGGCATACATATTTCCAGTGGTGTGCCACTAGAAACTATGACCCTCAAGTTTTTAAGGTTTCTAGAATATTTGCCTTTCTTCAGGCTGGACTGGATCTTGGACTCCGCCTGGCATCTCTGAAAGTGCTCTCTCCATCTGGTTCCAGCGCAGAATTGCTCCTCTACCGGATGTTCACACCTTCCTACAAGGTGTTCTATGTATACAATCCCCCTTTGTCCCTCCTGTGGCTCCATGGGATTTGTCAGTGGTTCTCCATGCACTTCAGTTTCCTCCATTCGAACCCCTGGAATCAGTAGATGCCAAGTGGCTCACTGCAAAGACTTTGTTTCTTATGGCTATAGCATCTGCCTGTAGGGTATCGGATTTAAGGACACTTTCATGTCGCTCCCCCTTTTTGAACTTTCATCAGGACAGGGTTGTTCTTAGAACGCATCTTGGCTTGCTTCCCAAGGTGGTTTCCCGTTTACACCTTAAGGAGTAAATTGGTTCCGGCCTTTCAATCACCAGACCTCTCGGCAGGTGTGGCTTCTTTTGATGTGGTCCATGCTCTGAAGATCGATGTGGACCGTACAAGTTCCATCAGGAAATCGGACTCCCTCTTCATCTTTATATGGATTCCATATGAAGGGATGGCCAGCTAACAAACAGTCATGCGAATCCATCTGGCCAGAGTCTATCTCACAGGCTGACGCACCTGCCTTCTATGGGCTTCTTCTCTTGGTCACTTCTTTCCTTCTCTGTGTGAGAGTGTGATCCCTCAGTGTACCAGTCTTCCTTCTCTCCTATCCTGCTCCTGCCTTGGGCTTGTTATCAAAACTGAGTGGCCCTCAGGCTGTGGGCAGGGTATAGGGGGAAGGACCGGAGCATCCTGGGATTGAAAAAGCTTTGCTACTGGTGTCCGGTCCAAGTCCCACCTACACCCCATTGTCTCCATGTGGACCCTATGGACTTCGAGGAAAGAGAGTTAACGAGTAAATTTTACCATAACTCTCCTTTTCTCAGAACTTGAATTCTTCAAGATGTTCCTCGAATAATTCACCAAAATGAGATTAGTCCATGGAATTGGTCCTCAGTTCATTAGAAATGGTAATAGTGTTCCTTAAAGTTATCTATAAGTATACCCTCGCACCAGAAGAAAATTCCCCCAAGAAGTAGGCCAAAAATTAGACAATATCTAAAAATATTTATTATACTTGAAAACAAATTTGACTATGTTTTCATAACTTTAGGTGCCAGTTTAGTAACTAGGGTCTTTGGCTCCCAGGGCAATAAGAAAAACGTCCCGTCCCACCCAACTGTGTGTGCGAGTGCGCAAAAAATGGGGCGTGTCAACATGCCACCATTTCTCGTTGCTCTGGGAACATTCCATTCCACTCCATGTGCACCCAGTAGTAGTGCCCTTTATACAGTGCCCCCGGTAGTAGTGCCCCTTACACATAAAACACAGAGACACACACAACACAAATCTGAGTCCCGCTTCTGCGGCTATCGCCGTCCTATTGCTCCTCCCGCTCGGCACAATGGGAGAGAGATGTCATGACTCCTCTCACTTCACCCACTGTGGGAGCCGGAAGGCTGCAGGGAAGGAGCTGCTGAGCGCCCGCAGGTAACAAATCTCAGCAGTGCCCGGCTACTGGAGTAGGCAGCAGCAGCCAATAGGATTCTGCCTGAGTCAGGCAGAATCCTATTGGCTGCTGCACCCAAAGTCTTATTGGCTGCTGTTTGCTGTTCCCGGACGTCCATCGCGATCAGCGTTTTGTGCACTACTCCGGACAGGACCGCACTGACCTGGATCATGAAAGTTGTCTGCTTTCATGGCCGACACCACAAGAGATGCGAGGAGAATTTATCAAAAGTCAAATTATATTGCTAACGCCAGATGTCTACCTGAGAGGTATACCCAGGGGAGGGAGAACACCTTTGTCCCAGTCGTCCTCAAATCGACAAATTTTGAACGTGTAAGGTCTTAAAATATCCTTAAAACAGCACCGGCCCCATGAAACACGATGACTGCTCAGGCTACGGGGAAAACCCGGCTGGTTTATGAACGGTACAAGAGATAACGGCAAAGAATAATCGCATCCACTGCAGACACATGTCCAGAGAAGCTGATTCGTGTTATACAGCTGCACTAACACCTAGTGAGGATTAGCCGCGATGCAGTGCCCAGTGCTATTTTACAGCCCGCAGCCTGCGCCAGAAGCAGATCTATGGTCGCTTCCCCCTGAGGCTTGAACAAAAATCTGGATTAAGTTGGGCTTTCTGCCCTTATCGTGGCGACTGCGAACGCGTTCACCCATAGATTCCTCATGCTACTGCGTGAGGAAAAGGGTTGTAGCCTCGAGCTTTGTCGCCCGAAGCTATTCAGTTAGTAGCCCTTTTCTTTGCGCTGTAAAAACACGCTGCTTCCTCATCCTATCTAATACCCAGCACTGTACGCAGGCCCTCGCCCTATCTAATACCCAGCACTGTACGCTGGCCCCTCATCCTATCTAATACCCAGCACTGTACGCAGGCCCCTCATCCTATCTAATACCCAGCACTGTACGCAGGCCCCTCATCCTATCTAATACCCAGCACTGTACGCAGGCCCCTCATCCTATCTAATACCCAGCACTGTACACAGGCCCCTTGTCCTATCTTATGCCCAGCACTGTATGCAGGCCCCTCATCCTATCTAATACCCAGCACTGTACGCAGGCCCCTCGCCCTATCTAATACCCAGCACTGTACGTAGGCCCTCATCCTATCTAATACCCAGCACTGTACGCAGGCCCCTCGCCCTATCTAATACCCAGCATTGTACGCAGGCCCTCGTCCTATCTAATACCCAGCACTGTACGCAGGCCCTCGTCCTATCTAATGCCCAGCACTGTACGCAGGCCCCTCGTCCTATCTAATACCCAGCACTGTACGCAGGCCCTCGTCCTATCTAATGCCCAGCACTGTATGTAGGCCCTTGTCCTATCTAATGCCCAGAACTGTACGCAGGCCCTCATTCTATCTAATACCCAGCACTGTACGCAGGCCCCTCGCCCTATCTAATACCCAGCACTGTACGCAGGCCCTCATTCTATCTAATACCAAGCACTGTACGTAGGCCCTCGCCCTATCTAATGCCCAGCACTGTACGCAGGCCCCTCGTCCTATATAATACCCAGCACTGTACGTAGGCCCTCGTCCTATCTAATGCCCAGCACTGTACGCAGGCCCCTCATCCTATCTAATACCCAGCACTGTACGCAGGCCCTCATTCTATCTAATACCCAGCACTGTACGCAGGCCCTCGCCCTATCTAATACCCAGCACTGTATGCAGGCCCTCGTCCTATCTAATACCCAGCACTGTACGCAGGCCCCTCGTCCTATCTAATACCCAGCACTGTACGCAGGCCCCTTGTCCTATCTAATACCCAGCACTGTACGCAGGCCCCTCGTCCTATCTAATACCCAGCACTGTACGCTGGCCCTCGTCCTATCTTATGCCCAACACTGTACGCAGGCCCCTCGTCCTATCTAATACCCAGCACTGTATGTAGGCCCTTGTCCTATCTAATGCCCAGAACTGTACGCAGGCCCTCATTCTATCTAATACCCAGCACTGTACGCAGGCCCCTCGCCCTATCTAATACCCAGCACTGTACGCAGGCCCTCATTCTATCTAATACCAAGCACTGTACGTAGGCCCTCGCCCTATCTAATGCCCAGCACTGTACGCAGGCCCCTCGTCCTATATAATACCCAGCACTGTACGTAGGCCCTCGTCCTATCTAATGCCCAGCACTGTACGCAGGCCCCTCATCCTATCTAATACCCAGCACTGTACGCAGGCCCTCATTCTATCTAATACCCAGCACTGTACGCAGGCCCTCGCCCTATCTAATACCCAGCACTGTATGCAGGCCCTCGTCCTATCTAATACCCAGCACTGTACGCAGGCCCCTCGTCCTATCTAATACCCAGCACTGTACGCAGGCCCCTTGTCCTATCTAATACCCAGCACTGTACGCAGGCCCCTCGTCCTATCTAATACCCAGCACTGTACGCTGGCCCTCGTCCTATCTTATGCCCAACACTGTACGCAGGCCCCTCGTCCTATCTAATACCCAGCACTGTACGCAGGCCCCTCGTCCTATCTAATACCCAGCACTGTATGCAGGCCCTCGTCCTATCTAATACCCAGCACTGTACGCAGGCCCCTCGTCCTATCTAATACCCAGCACTGTACGCAGGCCCCTCGTCCTATCTAATACCCAGCACTGTACGCAGGCCCCTCGTCCTATCTAATACCCAGCACTGTACGCTGGCCCTCGTCCTATCTTATGCCCAACACTGTATGCAGGCCCTCATCCTATCTAATACCCAGCACTGTACGCAGGCCCCTCGCCCTATCTAATACCCAGCACTGTACGCAGGCCCCTCGCCCTATCTAATACCCAGCACAGTATTCAGCTCCATGAAGTGGTTAATGGTTTTTACTGTACAAGGTTCAGTAACTGAGAGAACGGAGCGATATGCGAGATAATATCCAGAGATAGAACAGTGTAGCTTACACCCCAGCTTTTATTTGTTCATAAATATTTGTTACTTGGTGTTTGTCAAGAGAACACTGAGAGATGGGAACAAACTGTTGGGGCCTTTATAGGTGAGCAATGGTAGCTTGTTCTCATACATAAGCATAGAGTAATTACAATAATATAATTTATATAAATTATATTATTGTAAGATTATCTATGGGGACAAGGTACCACACACTCTATAACATTAATTGAAGGAAAAATTGGCACTCCAGAGAGATGTAAATAAAATGCCCCAGCACATATAAGCCATGGGTGACGGTATTGTTGTAGAACGGGATTACTAGGATGCTCTGTGTATTGTATATCAGTCACTAGGATGTCCTCTGTATTGTACATCAGTTTCTGGGAAGCTCGATGTAAAATGCCTGCTGTTGCTGTGACTCCAAATGTAAGCGTTGGGGAGGCATTAGGGGATCCACACAATGCAGAGTGGCTCCAAGGAGTTTGAAGACTGGGGTAGGTGTATGGGCAGCAACTAGTAAGTGACAATGTGAATGGGTTTTAAAAATACTCTGGACAGAAGCAGTCTGTTTCCTGGGCAGGGTAATGGTTTTGACTGGACTGGCTGGGGAGTTTGACTGGGGTGGTAAACCTGTCAAACCGTAATGCAGGTGTCCTAAGGCGAGCTATTGAAGCATTATACGGGCGCTGTGGGGTATAATGCTGACTGAGCATTATACCGGGGCCGTGGGGTATAGTGCTGTCAGACTATTATACTGGGGCCGTGGGGTATAGTGCTGAGGAGCAATATACTGGGGCAGTGGGGTATAGTGTTGGGGTATAGTGCTGACAGAGCATTATATTGGGGCAGTGGGGTATAGTGCTGATGGCGCATTATACTGGGGCCGTGGGGTATAGTGTTGGGGTATAGTGCTGACAGAGCATTATACTGGGGCTGTGGGGTATAGTGTTGATGGAGCATTATACTGGGGCTATGGGGTATAGTGCTGACGGGGCAATATGCTGAGGCCATGGGGTATAGTGCTGACGGAGTATTTTACTGGGGCCGTGGGGTATAGTACTGACGGGGCATTATACTGGGGCCGTGGGGTATAGTACTGACGGAGCATTATACTGGGGCTGTGGGGTATAGTGCTGACGGAGTATTTTACTGGGGCTGTGGGGTATAGTGCTGACGGAGTATTTTACTGGGGCCGTGGGGTATAGTGTTGGGGTATAGTACTGAAGGAGCATTATGCTGGGGCCGTGGGGTATAGTGCTGGGGTATAGTACTGAGGAGCATTATACTGGGGCTGTGGGGTATAGTGCTGACGGGGCAATATGCTGAGGCCATGGGGTATAGTGCTTACAAAGCCTTATACTGGGGCCGTGGGGTATGGTTCTGACGGAGCAATATACTGGGGCTGTGGGGTATAGTGCTGATGGAGTATTTTACTGGCGCCGTGGGGTATAGTTCTGATGCAGCAGTATACTGGGGCTGTGGGGTATAGTGTTGGGGTATAATGCTGATGGAGCATTATACTGGGGTCGTGGGGTATAGTGTTGGGGGTATAGTGCTGACGGAGCATTATACTGGGGCAGTGGGGTATAGTGCTGAGGAGCATTATACTGGGGCTGTGGGGTATAATGTTAGGGATATAGTGCTGACGGAGCATTATACTTGGGCAGTGGGGTATAGTGCTGACTGAGCATTATACTGGGGCGGTGAGGTATAATGTTGGGGGTATAGTGCTGATGGCGCATTATACTGGGCTATGGGGTATAGTGCTGACGGAGTATTATCCTGGGGCCATGGGATATAGTGCTGACGGAGCAATATACTGGGGCAGTGGGGTATAGTGCTGACTGTGCATTATACTGGGGCGGTGAGGTATAATGTTGGGGGTATAGTGCTGATGGCGCATTATACTGGGCTATGGGGTATAGTGTTGGGGGTATAGTGCTGACGGAGTATTATCCTGGGGCCATGGGATATAGTGCTGACGGAGCAATATACTGGGGCAGTGGGGTATAATGTTGGGGTATAGTGCTGACGGAGCAATATACTGGGGCAGTGGGGTATAATGTTGGGGGTATAGTGCTGAGGAGCATTATACTGGGGCAGTGTGGTATAGTGCTGAGGAGCATTATACTGGGGCAGTGGGGTATAGTGGTGACGGAGCATTATACTGGGGCAGTGGGGTATAGTGCTGACGGAGCATTATACTAGGGCAGTGGGGTATAATGTTGCGGGTATAGTGCTGATGGAGCATTATCCTGGGGCCATGGGGTATAATGCTGACGGAGCATTATACTAGGGCAGTGGGGTATAATGTTGCGGGTATAGTGCTGATGGAGCATTATCCTGGGGCCATGGGGTATAATGCTGACGGAGCATTATACTGGGGCAGTGGGGTATAATGTTGGGGGGTATAGTGCTGACGGAGCATTATACTGGGGCAGTGAGGTATAGTGCTGACGGAGTATTATACTGGGGCGGTGGGGTATATTGCTGTGGTATAGTGCTGACGGAGCAATATAATCTTGGGCGGTGGGGTATAATGTTGGGGTTATAGTGCTGACGGAGCATTATACTGGGGCGGTGGGGTATAGTGCTGACGGAGCATTATACTGGGGCAGTGAGGTATAATGTTGGGGTATAGTGCTGTCGGAGCATTATACTGGGGCAGTGGGGTATAGTGCTGACGGAGCATTACACTGGGGCAGTGGGGTATAATGTTGGGGGGTATAGTGCTGACGGAGCATTATACTGGGGCAGTGAGGTATAGTGCTGACGGAGTATTATACTGGGGCGGTGGGGTATATTGCTGTGGTATAGTGCTGACGGAGCAATATACTGGGGCAGTGGGGTATAATGTTGGGGTTATAGTGCTGACGGAGCATTATACTGGGGCGGTGGGGTATAGTGCTGACGGAGCATTATACTGGGGCAGTGAGGTATAATGTTGGGGTATAGTGCTGTCGGAGCATTATACTGGGGCAGTGGGGTATAGTGCTGACGGAGCATTATACTGGGGCAGTGAGGTATAATGTTGGGGTATAGTGCTGTCGGAGCATTATACTGGGGCAGTGGGGTATAGTGCTGACGGAGCATTACACTGGGGCAGTGGGGTATAATGTTGGGGGGTATAGTGCTGACGGAGCATTATACTGGGGCAGTGAGGTATAGTGCTGACGGAGTATTATACTGGGGCGGTGGGGTATATTGCTGTGGTATAGTGCTGACGGAGCAATATACTGGGGCAGTGGGGTATAATGTTGGGGTTATAGTGCTGACTGAGCATTATATTGGGGCGGTGGGGTATAGTGCTGTCGGAGCATTATACTGGGGCAGTGGGGTATAATGTTGGGGTATAGTGCTGACGGAGCATTATACTGGGGCAGTGGGGTATAATGGGGTATAGTGCTGTCGGAGCATTATACTGGGGCAGTGGGGTATAGTGCTGACGGAGCATTATACTGGGGCAGTGGGGTATAATGTTGGGGTATAGTGCTGTCGGAGCATTATACTGGGGCAGTGTGGTATAGTGCTGACGGAGCATTATACTGGGGCAGTGGGGTATAATGTTGGGGTATAGTGCTGAGGAGCATTATACTGGGGGTTTTGGGGTATAGTGCTGACGGAGCATTATACTGGGGCAGTGGGGTATAATGGGGTATAGTGCTGTCGGAGCGTTATACTGGGGCAGTGAGGTATAGTGCTGACGGAGTATTATACTGGGGCGGTGGGGTATAGTGTTGGGGTATAGTGCTGACGGAGCATTATACTGGGGCAGTGGGGTATAATGTTGGGGTATAGTGCTGAGGAGCATTATACTGGGGCAGTGGGGTATAGTGCTGACGGAGCATTATACTGGGGCAGTGGGGTATAATGGGGTATAGTGCTGTCGGAGCATTATACTGGGGCAGTGAGGTATAGTGCTGACGGAGTATTATACTGGGGCGGTGGGGTATAGTGTTGGGGTATAGTGCTGACGGAGCATTATACTGGGGCAGTGGGGTATAATGTTGGGGTATAGTGCTGTCGGAGCATTATACTGGGGCAGTGGGGTATAGTGCTGTCAGAGCATTATACTGGGGCTGTGGGGTATAGTGCTGACGGAGCATTATACTGGGGCAGTGAGGTATAGTGCTGACGGAGTATTATACTGGGGCGGTGGGGTATAGTGTTGGGGTATAGTGCTGACGGAGCATTATACTGGGGCAGTGGGGTATAATGTTGGGGTATAGTGCTGACGGAGCATTATACTGGGGCAGTGGGGTATAATGTTGGGGTATAGTGCTGTCGGAGCATTATACTGGGGCAGTGGGGTATAGTGCTGTCAGAGCATTATACTGGGGCTGTGGGGTATAGTGCTGACGGAGCATTATACTGGGGCAGTGAGGTATAGTGCTGACGGAGTATTATACTGGGGCGGTGGGGTATAGTGTTGGGGTATAGTGCTGACGGAGCATTATACTGGGGCAGTGGGGTATAATGTTGGGGTATAGTGCTGTCGGAGCATTATACTGGGGCAGTGGGGTATAGTGCTGTCAGAGCATTATACTGGGGCTGTGGGGTATAGTGCTGACGGAGCATTATACTGGGGCAGTGGGGTATAATGTTGGGGTATAGTGCTGTCGGAGCATTATACTGGGGCTGTGGGGTATAGTGCTGACGGAGCATTATACTGGGGCAGTGAGGTATAGTGCTGACGGAGTATTATACTGGGGCGGTGGGGTATAGTGTTGGGGTATAGTGCTGACGGAGCATTATACTGGGGCAGTGGGGTATAATGTTGGGGTATAGTGCTGTCGGAGCATTATACTGGGGCAGTGGGGTATAGTGCTGTCAGAGCATTATACTGGGGCTGTGGGGTATAGTGCTGACGGAGCATTATACTGGGGCAGTGAGGTATAGTGCTGACGGAGTATTATACTGGGGCGGTGGGGTATAGTGTTGGGGTATAGTGCTGACGGAGCATTATACTGGGGCAGTGGGGTATAATGTTGGGGTATAGTGCTGACGGAGCATTATACTGGGGCAGTGGGGTATAATGTTGGGGTATAGTGCTGTCGGAGCATTATACTGGGGCAGTGGGGTATAGTGCTGTCAGAGCATTATACTGGGGCTGTGGGGTATAGTGCTGACGGAGCATTATACTGGGGCAGTGAGGTATAGTGCTGACGGAGTATTATACTGGGGCGGTGGGGTATAGTGTTGGGGTATAGTGCTGACGGAGCATTATACTGGGGCAGTGGGGTATAATGTTGGGGTATAGTGCTGTCGGAGCATTATACTGGGGCTGTGGGGTATAGTGCTGACGGAGCATTATACTGGGGCAGTGGGGTATAGTGTTGGGGGTATAGTGCTGTCGGAGCATTATACTGGGGCTGTGAGCAGGTACCGGCTCCGCGGCAGACATATCGCCACTTCCCACGCCTCAGGAAAGACATTTGTACTTTATGGTAACCTGACCATTCTGCCAGCAGTGACGGGAGAATTACAGTATGTACACCGACAATAAAAGTGATTCATCCCTTCATGAAAAGTGAAGCAAATTGCTTGGCCAGGAAAGACGGATCAAACATTACACCGGCTACAAGACTTTTATCTTTAATTCTATAGAATGTTAACAAAAATGCTGAAGCCGCCAAAGCTGGGAAAGTATTAACCCATGCAGGACATAATTCACAAAGAGCAGCGTTCCAAATGTTCTATTAATCAATTCTAAAAAGTCGTCCTGTGAATTAATTACTTTACATATGATTCATTTCTGCGTATATGGATCTGTAGATTATTATGGAAAATGGTTCATTAGCTCCTACTCTTCATTTCTATACTCTGGCATAGTGTTTTATTGCTTTACATCACTTAATATAGGGATAGGAAAGTCTAAATGGTTGTGTATTTTAACATTAAATATATGAAAATCAGCATTTCCACCATAGGAAAAACATCCTCACAGACGTGACGTCGGAAGCCGAATTTTCCAAATGAACCCCTAAAATCTGGCACCAGACGTATAACCTACATATAAAGTGCAGACAGCCAATTAGAACAGTCCTATGGAGATGATCGAACTGACATTTCCCACCCACCTGGCAGAGGAGCAGTCTTGCCATGGCGAGAGTTTGTGACTACTAGCCACAAGAAATGGGCCTATATTGTACAATAGCCACCAGAAATGGGCCTATAGTGTACACTAGCCACCAGAAATGGGCCTATATTGTACACTAGCCACCAGAAATGGGCCTATATTGTACAATAGCCACAAGAAATGGGCCTATATTGTACAATAGCCACCAGAAATGGGCCTATATTGTACACTAGCCACAAGAAATGGGCCTATATTGTACAATAGCCACCAGAAATGGGCCTATATTGTACACTAGCCACCAGAAACGGGCCTATATTGTACACTAGCCACCAGAAACGGGCCTATATTGTACAATAGCCACCAGAAATGGGCCTATACTGTACACTAGCCACCAGAAATGGGCCTATATTGTACAATAGCCACCAGAAATGGGCCTATATTGTACAATAGCCACCAGAAATGGGCCTATATTGTACACTAGCCACCAGAAATGGGCCTATATTGTACACTAGCCACAAGAAATGGGCCTATATTGTACAATAGCCACCAGAAATGGGCCTATATTGTACACTAGCAACAAGAAATGGGCCTATATTGTACACTAGCCACCAGAAATGGGCCTATATTGTACACTAGCCACCAGAAATGGGCCTATATTGTACACTAGCCACCAGAAATGGGCCTATATTGTACACTAGCCACCAGAAATGGGCCTATATTGTACAATAGCCACCAGAAATGGGCCTATATTGTACACTAGCCACCAGAAATGGGCCTATATTGTACAATAGCCACCAGAAATGGGCCTATATTGTACAATAGCCACCAGAAAGGAGGCCAGTATTGCACAATAGACACCAAAACTTGAGTATGCGCAGAAACCATAGAAAGGGTGATCTGTACTGTAAATTAAACATCAAAAATGGGTTCATATTGTCCACTAGCAACCAGAAAGGAGTATGGTATTGTACACAAGGAAGAGCTTCAGCGAGCACAAGCAGCCATGAACAGGGCTGGCAAATGAACACTAGTTACCAGAACGGGTGACCACAATATGCACCACTTTCGTGGAGAGTGTGGGCAGAAACCTGCACTTCCGCCCTCACTTGCGTCACTTCCAGGTACGGCTGGCGAAGGGGATTTATACCTTTTCCAGCTGCACATTAGCCACCAGGAAGTGGACAAGGTCTATGCATTAGCCGTCTGTAAAAGTCACCGTATTGTTCACTGGTCACCAGGAAGGGGGTTAGTATTGTAAACTTGCCAGTAGAATAAGGGTCAGTATTAATATTAGCCACAAGGAAGGGAACCAGGATTGTACACTAACCAGAAGCAATGGCGTCTGGTATTGTGCACTATCCGCTAGAGGGTCTGTAGAGTACATTAGCACTCAGGAATGTCATCTGTGTTCTCTGGAAGTCAGTATTGTGCTCCAGCCTCCAGGAAGGTGATACGAGTATTCGTGCTTCTGATGTCATCTGTAACATAGGGGATAAGAAATAGCATTAGGCTAGAAAACATGACCCACAATTCCCTGTGATATTGAACATGAAGCCTAATCTGCCTCGTCGTTCTTCCTTTTTTTTATTTATGGTGAAATGCTCACTGTAAGGCCGATGCCTTATGCACAGGTGGCTTCATTAGTAAGCCATTCATTTTTTATTTAACTATCTCTGCTCAACCATTAATAGCCCTCAAGGCACCCTAACAGTCCAGGTTTTCAGGATGAGTTTGGGAACCATTGCTGTGAGCAGTATTCCTGCCAAAGCGAGGGGTGTGGTATAAGAGATAGACAATGTCTAGATAGACACCAGATGTTAGACAGTCAATAGTTAGACAGGGACAAAAGTCATATACACTAAGGTTCGACAGGTACAAAAGGTCGACAGGGTCAAAAGTTCGACATGAAAACGGTCGACACAAAAATGGTCGACAATTTTTTATTTAATTTTTAGCCCTAATCTTCACCCTAACCCTCCCCTTGGTGCCTAACCCTAACTCTAACAAAAAAAAAAAAAAAAAAAAGGTCGACCATTTTCTTGTTGAACTTTTGTACCTGTCTAACTATTGACTGTCTAACATCTGGTGTCTGTCTAGACATTGTCTCTCTAATTACAGTCTATATAAAGCGTTAGTATGCGTAGAAGCACATTCTGTCCCATACAATTAATTATAGGGGTCCTCAGAAGTATGACAGTATGCATATACCTAATTATATGACTAATACTAGCAATGCGGTAACTTAGTCACATTCTGTGTACCCAATATTACTAAATGAACAAACGGGAGAATCCGACCCCTCTGAGACACAAAACATTGACATGAAGTATACATTACTTTTATTTCTGTATATTATAGGCATTTCATGGGGATGAGGCCTTTACAACAAATGAGCCCTGCAGGCAGGTACAATGGTGGCGTCTTCCTCAGGCGATTATCGCTGACAATCACAAGACAGCTGCGAGTAGACACATTTACGAGGGAATCTGAAGCTTTAATAATGCAGCACGTTCTCCTGTAAGTTACCATTACAGTGTCCTCATTAATTCAGCGAGTATGTGTGACGCGGGTCTGTACCCTGCAGGCAGCGGGTGCAGCCATTTTGTGACATGAGCCAATGTTGTATGAGCATGCAGTTTGTGAATTCACTTGGGACACCCAGTTACATCAGCAAAGAATGGCGCACGTGTCTTATACCGCAGCGAACTGCGCACCTACACGAGCCTGCGACAGAGCGACACTCAGCAGGTAGAGAACGTCTTCCAGAAAAAGTTTTTGCACGTGGCCTTCTCCCTGCCCGTCTGCGTGTTGTACATGGATCTCTGTGGCCTGGGGGGCGGCTCCGAATCCGCGCTGTTTATCATCCCCTCATCGCTCTCACGAGACGTCCAGTCAAACATCCCAGAAAGGAGGTTGACAATGTTGTTTATCTTCACTTCATCTGTTTCCTGCAGCAATAAAAATGCAGAGAGAATTTCAGGCCGGGTTACAATGGGCAAGTAAAGGCGCCATGTTACATAAATGTACTGTATATCAGTGGTGGAGTATTACACAGAGACGGTAACTTCCATTGTGCTCTCTTCCACACAGGAGGTCGCTGCTACGTCAGGAGTTATAGCAAAGCAACTGAGAGTCTGGCTGACTTGTTAACAGAAATTCGCTGTGTGGATTCGCACACAGAGGACCTCATTCAGAGTCGGTCGTTGCGGCCGCACGGTCGTACGCCACCGATGTTCGCTAAACTGCGCATGCGTAAAATTCGCAATGCGTGTGCGCAAACTAGCTATTACGATCAGAAATTGCTCTCTCCTTCAACTTGGCCAGGTCGTTAGTTTGAGTGACAGGATGAGGCGTTTGTGGGTGGTAACGGGAAGGTGCTTGTGAACGGGGGAGTGGAGATCCAAACGCAGGCGTGCCTGACTATGCAAACGGCGTTTTATGGGAGTGCATAATTAACTAAGTAGTGTCATGGCACACGTGACATGGGTGGTTTGTACACTGACCTGATCGTAGTGCTTAAGAGAGGGTATGGTCAACCTTAAGGTCTACGACCAGCTCCGATGGTTTCGATTAATCCTTATATGCCCGGAGATGACGTGTAATGGGAACGAGAAGGGGGCGTATTTTTAGTCTTACGGCCGCATCCTCCCCTCGCTCGTCCAGCTAACGATCCCATCTTAACGACGCAACTTGCGAGCGCTTCATTTGCATATCCGGCCCCTTTTACCTTACGACCGTGCGGCCGCAACGACTGACTCTGTATGAGGTCCAGAGTCCCTGGGCCAGTGACATCACAGCAGCTCAAATGACTGTAGACTTGGCTCTGTCTCATGTGTGAGATTCCATCAGCACACTGACCTAAAGACGGGGGAGGGGGGGTCTTCAGCTGTCTATAATGGAGTGGAGGGTGATGCTGAATTGTGTATTACATATCTGAGTATTCCTATTTTGGAGACTGGTGGTGCTGTATGAGGAAGAGGTGTCTTATATAAAGAGCAGGAGCACAGAAATATAGCAAATCAGACTCATTGGGCGACAATTAGCTTCAGAGACAATGGTGGCGATTAAATTGTCTTCGCCGGTGGCTGGTAGGGTCGGGCACCCAAAGGAACAATTCAATTGTTTTTCCGGTAGGGTGTGAACAGGCGCCGGCATTTCTGCTCCCCTCTTTCTGAGGAGACGAGCGGAAATGTGCGATAAGTGCAGGCGCTGGGCACCCAGACTGGAGTGTGTGCGGCCTATCCTGGGCTTTAGACAGGTTTAGTCATTTTACACGACTGAACCCGGTCTAAATTGTCCGCGAAGAGCGCGGTAATTAATGGGCGCCCAAAACAACGCACATTTGTGGCGCGATCGTCCACAATGATCATGGGCACATCTGTAATGGCTTCCACCTTGCGTTCAACTGTACATCAACCTCATTATGTCCTTACAATCCTATGATGGTAAATATGGTGCAAATGAGAACTATCCCTGGGGACCCCGGGTTTCCATGTGTGCAGGTGACGGGGGCGCTGTAATAGGACCCCGGGTTTCCATGTGTGCAGGTGACGGGGGCGCTGTAATAGGACCCCGGGTTTCCATGTGTGCAGGTGACGGGGGCGCTGTAATAGGACCCCGGGTTTCCATGTGTGCAGGTGACGGGGGCGCTGTAATAGGACCCCGGGTTTCCATGTGTGCAGGTGACGGGGGCGCTGTAATAGGACCCCGGGTTTCCATGTGTGCAGGTGACGGGGGCGCTGTAATGGGACCCCGGGTTTCCATGTGTGCAGGTGACGGGGGCGCTGTAATAGGACCGCGGGTTTCCATGTGTGCAGGTGATGGGGGCGCTGTAATAGGACATGTTTGAACATCTATAGCTCAAAGTCTGTGTTTGTTTTTGCTCTGTCAACGCATCCTATTAAATCAGTCCAGACCCTTAAATAGCGCCGCTCACAAGCGGTTCCCCAGCCTCACGGATAACATAAATGATGGCGGCTTGATCGCAGCCAGGCGAGTTAATACGTTACATTTGCTACTTGCACAGCTAAATCTTCTACAAATGGACAATTTTTCCTCCCCAGACGGGCACGTCGCCGTGATTTAAGTCTGTGGCATTTGATAATGGTAAAATAAAATAATTTTACTTTTCTCTTTTTTTTTTCCCCTTTTCCACAGATGTTAGTAAAACGGGACAGAGAGAACAAATCAAAGCTCCTAATTATTACACGGCCCCATTATTTTTGTGTGACATCGGTGGTTCTTTAAATACGGGGGCTCTAACCTTTTCCACATCACTCTGGAGGCGATTCAGAGCAAAATGACAGATTCTGACAGATAAATGTACTGCCAGGCTCGCGCTGCACTTCTCTCTACCATTTTAATGTAATAACCTGCTTTAATGGTCACATTTATGGACTGTTTCCTGGAACTTTTTCAAAAAAATGGAAAAAAAGAAGTAAATGAATCTCTGAAACAGGAGCCTGTAAAACGAAGGGGATTTAATTAACTGTCCAGGCCGCGGCGCACGTCCAATCGCAGAATTCCATCTTTCACATATAACTTCATTTTGCCATTGATTTTCTTTCAATTCACCTTTTTTTTCCCAGATGCAGCCTCCTATTAGGTTAAACATATAAAGGCACTTATCTGGGAGCAGCCATGTTGTGCGCGGTCTCAGGGTAGACGCAAGTCAGCACAGGAGCTATATTATAGTTTTGCCTAATCTGACAAGTAGTCCCATAAAGCATGTTTACCGGATTACCGCATCTGCTCCCAGAAACACGGCAGGGTCAGATTTTATCTGTAGTCACGACGCAGAAAGGAGAGAAGTAATAGAGCAGCCATGTTTGAGGCCAGGTTCAGGCCAGGTGACAGTGGGACAAAACACCCTGCGACTATCCCAATCTGAGACAAAGGATGTCGTACGGCGAGGGGCGATATAGCGACTTACTGCAGTGTAATAGGATATTGCTTGTGGGTAATATGGCAGATGCTGACTCCAAAATGGCTGCTGCCTGCATTGCAACGTGACATAGTGCCTGATACATAGATGTACGCTAATTTCACCGCGTCTGCGTATCCAGCGGCCGTGCAAAATTATGCAAAAGCTGCAGGAGGCGTCTTAGGGGAAAAGATGACGACTGCCGGCTTCCCTGCCCCGCTGCCTCGTCCAAAGACGCAGCTAGATTACCCAGACATCTGAGTGAACGTCGGACATCTGGGTGATCCCCAAGTTACTCAGGACAGATCACACTGTCGGGGCCAGATAAGCTGCATCCAAGGACGCACACCCAGAAAACGGGGCAGACAAGTCCCTATTTTCTGGAACGCTGCCCGTCGCCGACACCAGCAAATTGTCAATCAGGCTGCGGGTTGTGGGACACTGCGACGTAGCAGGACCAGATCCGTACATGCGCTGGGCGCCTCCTGCGTAGATCATTAAATGTTGGAGATTTACGTGAATATGGGATTGATGTAATCTCTGAATCAGACCGATAATAAGAGAACATCTTGGTCCGTTATAGGGGCAGAAAACATATCTTACATGGGAAATGTATGGTGGAAAGCAGAGACCCCACATAGGTGTTTGTATTCTGTGACGCACTTGGTTTAAGCATTGCAGCATTTGTCTTCTCTATCATTATTTTATTTACAATATTTAATGGGAGGAAAAGGAGTCTGACTGCCAGTCACAGGCTCACAGCTTGCCATGTGATGGGGGGGATTTTTACAGTGCAGACAGAGCTCAGAGGGGCATTCCAGTGCCTCTCTGCTCACTGCATGATGTGACTGTGGCTGCCATGGTAGTTGCATAACACTTTTATTTATACAATAGCTGCTTTAATAGTTTTAAATGATGATGCTCCATACTGGAGAAAAACAACAAAGTGCGTCTGCTCCCTGTCTGTCCCTCATTGCCCAGATAAGATAAATGACAGGGGATATGCTGCAGTCTGTTGCCAGGGATGTGGGAAGTGTAGGGACTACTAATCCCTATTACAAGAAGAAGCATCACAGAGCCAGCTAACAACTCACAAAGGGCCAGATTCAGAGATGGACGCACTGCGTTTGCTGGTGTGGGTCTCCTGTGACGGGGATAATGGTGTGAGGTACCATCACAAATACAAAGCAAGTGAAGTATCCAAATGGATAAATCCGAGTGACAGTGTTAAGTCCTTAGTGGCGACTCCAGAGGCGGGGCTGTAGCGCAGTACAATATGCAAATAGGGGAACCACACCAACTGCCACCCAAATGCTGCCAGACATCACTGGCAGTTGGTGTGACTCCTCTATTTGAATATTGGACAGCGCTGCAGCCTCACCTCTGAAGCCGCCACTCCACCCAGACAATGAGCTTGTAATACAGTCCCTCAGCACTTGGGACATGTGGCTTTGTCACCCAATCACCTCGTTCAAGAGAAACATGTTACCCCTTTCACCCCCTTAAGGGGTCGAATTTCATAAAATCCCTGCTTAGTGGCTGCTTACATCATGGAAGGGATATACTCCCCAAAATTCATGTTTCTAGGTCCAGGGGTTTGGGCTGGGCGTTGATGAGACAGTCAGATAGGACATTGTACAGGGGGAGGAAACATTTTAGCCCTTTCACCCCCTTAGGAGTTGAATTTCAAAAAAATCCCTTCTTCGTGGGAACCTACGTCATGGAAGGGATATACTCCCCGATTTTCATGTTTCTAGGTCCAGGGGTTTGGGCTGATCGTTGATGAGTCAATGAGTCAGGACATTTGTTTATACTGTATATATATCATACCAGCCTAATATTACCACTGTGAGTTTATTTTACATACTATCTCAATGGAATCGGTATGATTCCCGGCAGTGCCTGGCCGACAGATGAGCAGAGCCCGGCAGCGGAAGCTCGATCGTGGTAAGGTAAGTATGAACTAATCTAACCACCTAACCCTCTTTAGGGGTGCCTAACCCTAACCTCCCCCGAAGTGCCTAGCCCTAATCCCCACTCTAAGTGCTTAAACCTGAGTCCCCCTTCCCCGCTGCCTAAACCTAAGTCCCCGGGGGGGGCCTAACCGTAACCTTCTCTCCCCCTAGCCTAAACCTAACCCTCCCGGGGGGGGGGGGTGCCTAACCCTTAGTCCCTCCCGGGTGCCCTGAACCTACCCCCCCCCCCCGCGCAGCTGTCCGCTCGCGGCGCCCAACATTCGATCGGGATGCCGGGCGCCGGTCTCCTGGCGTCGAGAATTGTATGGCGTCTACATCTAGACACCCAGCTTTAACACTCTCGCCGGGATATGGCAGTCGGGAAGCCGGCTGTCGGTATTAAGGCAGCCAGTTTCCCGATTGTATACCATCTCAATAAATGGCACTATGAGGCGAAAGTCTTCTCGCCATTATTTCTACATATATATAATACTGCCTGTCATTTGTGAAAGGACGGGGATAGCTCCAAGGATTAGCTGACCCCGATAATAAGATTAAACTATCATAATCATTTCTGCTTGTTATAGGAAGGGTATATCACAGGACATTTATACACATCACTACTATTATAATAAGGGGCATATAGGAAGGGTATATCACAGGACATTTATACACAACACTACGATTATAGTAAGGTGCATATAGGAAGGGTATATCACAGGACATTTATACACATCACTACGATTACAGTAAGGGACATATAGGAAGGGTATATCACAGGACATTTATACACATCACTACGATTATAATAAGGGGCATATAGGAAGGGTATATCACAGGACATTTATACACATCACTACTATTATAATAAGGGGCATATAGGAAGGGTATATCACAGGACATTTATACACAACACTACGATTATAATAAGGGGCATATAGGAAGGGTATATCACAGGACATTTATACACATCACTACGATTACAGTAAGGGACATATAGGAAGGGTATATCACAGGACATTTATACACATCACTACTATTATAATAAGGGGCATATAGGAAGGGTATATCACAGGACATTTATACACAACACTACGATTATAGTAAGGTGCATATAGGAAGGGTATATCACAGGACATTTATACACATCACTACGATTACAGTAAGGGACATATAGGAAGGGTATATCACAGGACATTTATACACATCACTACGATTATAATAAGGGGCATATAGGAAGGGTATATCACAGGACATTTATACACATCACTACTATTATAATAAGGGGCATATAGGAAGGGTATATCACAGGACATTTATACACAACACTACGATTATAATAAGGGGCATATAGGAAGGGTATATCACAGGACATTTATACACATCACTACGATTACAATAAGGGGCATATAGGAAGGGTATATCACAGGACATTTATACACATCACTACGATTATAATAAGGGGCATATAGGAAGGGTATATCACAGGACATTTATACACAACACTACGATTATAATAAGGGACATATAGGAAGGGTATATCACAGGACATTTATACACATCACTACGATTATAATAAGGGGCATATAGGAAGGGTATATCACAGGACATTTATACACATCACTACGATTACAATAAGGGGCATATAGGAAGGGTATATCACAGGACATTTATACACATCACTACGATTACAGTAAGGGACATATAGGAAGGGTATATCACAGGACATTTATACACAACACTACGATTACAGTAAGGGACATATAGGAAGGGTATATCACAGGACATTTATACACATCACTACGATTATAATAAGGGGCATATAGGAAGGGTATATCACAGGACATTTATACACAACACTACGATTATAATAAGGGGCATATAGGAAGGGTATATCACAGGACATTTATACACAAAACTACGATTACAATAAGGGACATATAGGAAGGGTATATCACAGGACATTTATACACATAACTACGATTACAGTAAGGGACATATAGGAAGGGTATATCACAGGACATTTATACACATCACTACGATTATAATAAGGGGCATATAGGAAGGGTATATCACAGGACATTTATACACATAACTACGATTATAATAAGGGGCATATAGGAAGGGTATATCACAGGACATTTATACACATAACTACGATTATAATAAGGGGCATATAGGAAGGGTATATCACAGGACATTTATACACATCACTACGATTATAATACGGGACATACAGTCAGGTCCATAAATATTGGGACATTGACAGAATTTTCATATTTTGGCCTCTAGTCACCACCACAATGGCTTTGAAATGAAACAAACAAGATGTGCTTTACCTGCAGACTTTCAGGTTCAATTTGAGGGTAATTACATCCAAATCAGGTGAACGGTGTAGGAATTACAATGGTTTCTATATGTACCTCCCACTTTTTAAAGGGGCCAAAAGTAATGGGACAAACTAAACAATCCTAAATCTAACTTTCACTTTTTAATACTTTGTTGCAAATCCTTTGCAGGCAATTACAGCCTGAAGTCTGGAACGCATAGACATCACCAGACGCTGGTTTCATCCCTGGTGATGCTCTGCCAGGCCTCTACTGCAAATGTCTTCAGTTCCTGCTTGCTCTTGGGGCATTTTCCCTTCAGTTTTGTCTTCATCAAGTGAAATGCATGCTCAATCAGATTCAGGTCAGGGGATTGACTTGGCCATTGCATAACATTCCACTTTTTAGCCTTAAAAAACTCTTTGGTTGCTTTTGAAGTATGCTTCGGGTCATTGTCCATCTGCACTGTGAAGCACCGTCCAATGAGTTCAGAAGCATTTCACTGAACATGAGCATATAATATTGCCCAAAACACTTCAGAATTCATTCTGCTGCTTTTGTCAGCAGTCACATCATCAGTAAATACAAGGGAACCAGTTCCATTGGCAGCCAGACATGCCCACGCCATGATACTACCACCACCATGCTTCACTGATGAGGTGGTATGTTTTGGATCATGAGCAATTCCTTTCCTTCTCCATACTCTTCTCTTCCCATCACTCTGGTACAAGTTGATTTTTGTCTCATCTGTCCATAGGATGTTGTTCCAGAACTGTAATGGCTTTTTTAGATGTTTTTTGGCAAACTCTAATCTGGTCTTCCTGTTTTTGTGGCTCACCATTGGTTTGCATCTTGTGGTGAACCCTCTATATTCACTCTTGTGAAGTCTTCTCTTGATTGCTGACTTTGACACATATACACCTACCTCCTGGAGAGTGTTCTTGATTTGGCCAACTGTTGTGAAGGGATTTTTTTTCACCAGGGAAATAATTCTTCTGTCATCCACCACAGTTGTTTTCCGTGGTCTTCCGGGTCTTTTGGTGTTGCTGAGCTCTCTTGTGCGTTCTTTCTTTTTAAGAATGTTCCAAACAGTTGATTTGGCCACACCTAATGTTATTGCTATCTCTCTGATGGGTTTGCTTTGATTTCTCAGCCTAATGATGGCTTCACTGATAGTGACAGCTCTTTGGATCTCATATTGAGAGTCGACAGCAACTGATTCCAAATGCAAATGTCACACCTAGAATCAACTCCAGACCTTTTACCTGCTTAATTGATAATGAAATAACGAGGGAATAGCTCACACCTGTCCATGACATAGCTTTTGAGTTGATAGTCCCATTACTTTTGGCCCCTTAAAAAGTGGGAGGCACATATAGAAACCATTGTAATTCCTACACCGATCACCTGATTTGGATGTAATTACCCTCAAATTAAATCTGAAAGTCTGCAGGTAAAGTACATCTTGTTTGTTTCATTTCACAGCCATTGTGGTGGTGACTAGAGGCCAAAATATGAAAATTCTGTCAATGTCCCAATATTTATGGACCTGACTGTATAGGAAGGCTATATACATTCTATATTGTTACATCCCCACAGTAATCCACATGCACAATTGCCCGATGCTAGGAAGCAAGTTACCATAATGGGGACGCGGTGCTTATTTCTGTCCTAATACGCAGATCAATTGGAAGCAATAATTACATAAAGTTGCTGCTATTGATCGGTTGTTAGGTCACATCCTGGCAATTCCACTGGCCGCAGTGACAAATAATATCTGCTTACATGTGAGGCTCCTTATGTAACACAAACTCTGCAGCACCAACTTATACCCCTTTTCCACCTAAATTCCGGGTCTGACCCGGAGTTGGAACAAAGTTCCTATCCGGATCAGACCCGGAATTTTGCCGGCGCCGACTCGGGATATTCCTGAGTCAGCGCCACTCACACCGCAGTCGGGTCTGCATAGACCCGGCTTTTGCGGAGTGAAAGTGGTCGCTTGGAGATGACGTCATCTCCAAGCGCCACTGAAGCCGGACCAATCGGCCGGCTAGCAGCGCACTCCAAGTCGTCGTGACCCGGAGTGCGCTGTTCTCACAGCAGGGTTTCACGGGCTACGCCCGTGTTAAACCCTGCTAGTTACCTGGGTTAGATTGCCGGGTCACTCGACCCGGCGATCCAACCCTCACCCCTTTTACACCAGGGAGCTGCCCGGGTTAACCCTTCAAAAACAAGGGTTTTAGCTCCGGTGTAAAAGGGGTATTACTGTAAGGCAGAGTCTCCCAAACTCAGCCATTACAGGCCAGGTTCTAAGGATATCCATGCTTGGATGCAGATGGTTAAATCAAATTGACTGAGGGAATTGGGTACACGATCCCGGCAATGATCATGCAGACGGCCAGTATCCCAGCTGCGGTATCCCAAAGGTGGAAATCCCAATGCATGCAGGTAAGTATTCTAACCCTCCCCCGATCTCACCCCTTCCGCTTTTTAACCCTAACCATCCCCCTAACTCACCCCTTCCGCAGTCTCGCCCTAACCGCCCCCCTCTCACCATAGCCCTCCCCTCCAGCAGCTAAACGCTCCACCTAGTGCCTAACTCTCCTTCTAGTGCAGTGGTTCTCAAACTCGGTCCTCAGGACCCCACACAGGTCACGTTTTGCAGGTCACCCAGCAGGTGCACAGGTGTATTCATTACTCACTGACACATTTTAAAAGATCCACAGGTAGAGGTAATTATTTCACTTGTGATTCTGTCAGGAGCACTGGAAAACATGCACTGTTTGGGGTCCTGAGGACCGAGTTTGAGAGCCTGTGTTTTAATGCCTAACTCTCCCGCAGCCTAGCCCTCAACCTAATGCCTAACCCTCCCCTCCCTCAGCCTAGCCCTCCACCTAGTGCCTAACCCTCCCCTGCCGCAGCCTAGCCCTCCACCTAGTGCCTACCCCCTCCTGCAGCCTAGCTCTCCACCTAGTGCCTACCCTCCCCTCCCGCAGCCAAGCCCTCCACCTAGTGCCTAACCCTCCTCTCCCGCAGCCTAGCCCTCCACCTAGTGCATAACCCTCCCCTCCCACAGCCTAGCCCTCCACCTAGTGCCTAACCCTAAACCTCCTGCACACCTAACCTTCCCCTCCCACAGCCTAGCCCTCCACCTAGTGCCTAACCTCCCCCTAGTGCCTAACCCTCCCCTCCAGCAGCCTAGCCCTCCACCTAGTGCCTACCCTTCCCTCCCGCAGCCTAGTCCTCCACCTAGTGCATAACCTTCCCCTCCCACAGCCTAACCTCTCCCACAGCCTAACCTACCCCTAGTGCCTTACCCTCCCCTCCAGCAGCCTAGCCCTCCACCTTGTGCCTAACCCTCCCGCAGCCTAGCCCTCCACCTAGTGCCTACCCTCCCCTCCAGCAGCCTAGCCCTCCATCTAGTGCCTAACCCTCTCCTCCCGCAGCCTAGCCCTCCACCTTGTGCCTAACCCTCCCCTCCTGCAGCCTAGCCCTCCACCTAGTGCCTACCCTCCCCTCCCGCAGCCAAGCCCTCCACCTAGTGCCTAACCCTCCTCTCCCGCAGCCTAGCCCTCCACCTAGTGCATAACCCTCCCCTCCCACAGCCTAGCCCTCCACCTAGTGCCTAACCCTAAACCTCCTGCACACCTAACCTTCCCCTCCCACAGCCTAGCCCTCCACCTAGTGCCTAACCTCCCCCTAGTGCCTAACCCTCCCCTCCAGCAGCCTAGCCCTCCACCTAGTGCCTACCCTTCCCTCCCGCAGCCTAGTCCTCCACCTAGTGCATAACCTTCCCCTCCCACAGCCTAACCTCTCCCACAGCCTAACCTACCCCTAGTGCCTTACCCTCCCCTCCAGCAGCCTAGCCCTCCACCTTGTGCCTAACCCTCCCGCAGCCTAGCCCTCCACCTAGTGCCTACCCTCCCCTCCAGCAGCCTAGCCCTCCATCTAGTGCCTAACCCTCTCCTCCCGCAGCCTAGCCCTCCACCTTGTGCCTAACCCTCCCCTGCCGCAGCCTAGCCCTCCACCTAGTGCCTACCCCCTCCCGCAGCCTAGCCCTCCACCTAGTGCCTAACCCTCCTCTCCCGCAGCCTAGCCCTCCACCTAGTGCATAACCCTCCCCTCCCACAGCCTAGCCCTCCACCTAGTGCCTAACCCTAAACCTCCTGCACACCTAACCTTCCCCTCCCACAGCCTAGCCCTCCACCTAGTGCCTAACCTCTCCCACAGCCTAACCTCCCCCTAGTGCCTAACCCTCCCCTCCAGCAGCCTAGCCCTCTACCTAGTGCCTAACCCTCCCCTCCGGCAGCCTAGCCCTCCACCTAGTGCCTACCCTTCCCTCCCGCAGCCTAGTCCTCCACCTAGTGCATAACCTTCCCCTCCCACAGCCTAACCTCTCCCACAGCCTAACCTACCCCTAGTGCCTTACCCTCCCCTCCAGCAGCCTAGCCCTCCACCTTGTGCCTAACCCTCCCGCAGCCTAGCCCTCCACCTAGTGCCTACCCTCCCCTCCAGCAGCCTAGCCCTCCATCTAGTGCCTAACCCTCTCCTCCCGCAGCCTAGCCCTCCACCTTGTGCCTAACCCTCCCCTCCCGCAGCCTAGCCCTCCACCTTGTGCCTAACCCTCCCCTCCCGCAGCCTAGCCCTGTGCTGGGATGTCAGCTACATAGAGGTACTTATTAAGTCACCTGTGCTCAAGCAAGGATATCCTTAAAACCTGTACTGTAATAGCAGAGTTTGGGAAACTCTGTTCTAAGGGTAGAAACAGTTGGCAGTAAAATTACAGATAACTGATCTCTATAGCAAAAGGGATTTTACTCATGGACAATTTTCCAGATGCTAAATACGCCAGGAACCAGACAAGTGGCGCACATGAAACAGTCAGTGTCTGTATGGACGATGCCATAAGCTATAGCAATCGGACATCTCACTCTGGTGACTGTGGCATGGATGGACCACGGGCGCAATATAAGCCTACCCCAAAACCTCCCTTCCCTGGTACGTACCATACTGCCACTTGGCAGTCTGTCGTGTCGCTTGGGCACACTGGACCTGACTGAGCAGCACGCCAGGAGGACCAACAAGAGCTGTGTGGCGAAGGTGGGCTGGCACATGTCTGATGAGCGGCAGCTGGTGTAGCCTGCGCCTGTAGTCGTGGCTCTTATATAGATCTCAGCCGTGACAGACATTGGGAGCAATTAGCCAGCTGCTCGGAGCGTTAGCGCCATCCCGAGACTGTGAAGCACTTTTCTGTAAATACAGAGCAGAGATGAAGGTGACGTTTCTATTAGGCATCTGAATAGGAAATCGTTCCCCACTCTCAGGGGAATAAGACCTATAAGGGCTCTTGTAGTTACCTGTGTTCTAAGGACGTATTCAGAGACTAGTGAAGAGCCTGTCATGGCACGCAGGCAGACGCAGGAGGGTTCTGTACGGGGCGCACGGCTCGGCCGCTTTCCTGGGGCTTTGTGACATCCTGTTATAGCTGCACCTGTCTGCACAGAATCCCCAATGATTGCGAGAGATGCAGATCTGAGCGCTGGATAGAGGGGAAGTGCCAGATGCAGACTACAGAGTAATCGCAGTAATGGGTCAGATTGTGGGCACACGTGCTATAAAGGTATATCTCATGGACACTGGACATACTTACAGACTTTGTGATCCTACAGAGGTGTAATTGTGTGAGACAGACAGAATTATAATGTGGTTTTTGATGCCACTTTCAGTGAAATTATCCATCTAGAATCATGTTGTGTGTGCGCTATATAATGAACTGTGAATAAATACATCATATAAATGTCACAGTGGAGAAGTGCCATTAATATGTACCCATAAACCAATGTAAACAAAAGTGATTACAATCGTGTCAGACGCTGTGATGCCGGCAGTGTCTGGCCACGGCAATAATCTAATGAACGCTACCAGACTCTGTGCCCGGTCATCTACTGACCACACTACCTGGCCCCCCGCGATGCCACAGCTTGGACAGTCTGTGGGCAGATTTAATCTTAGTACATAAGGGGGTAAATTTACTAATCATCCTGTCTGGCCAGAGATTACACGCGCTCAGAATCGCAGGGAAACAGGAGAGTTTTGTCAGCTGAAACACTCAAATTTACCAAGAACCGCGTTTTGCTGAATCGTGTTTTCCGTGTTCCCGGTGTCTGACCGCAATCAGACACTCCCAAACATGAAGCCTGCATGGTTCAGTGACATCCGTGCAGACTTGTGTATGTGTATAGTATAAAAAAAAAAAAAAATGCTACAAATAGAAAAGCAAACAGCGAGGGTTCCCCCTACCCCACCCACCCAAGACATGAGCCAGCACCGGGCTCCTGAGGAAATACAGGGGGGGGGGGATGTGTAGGGTTCCCCCATATTTACATCAACCAGCACCGGGCTCTTACTAGCTGGGGGTAATTAATGCCACAGCAAAGGGACACGCTTCATGGGGTCGCCCGGACAAAACAGTAACCCCCCCACTAGTCTGCCGAGGCCGGGGATTCATTCTTTGCACACATTTAGTACAAGCCATTACGTCATCACAGTAATACAAGCGCCACTTTAGGGGAGAAACAGGAAAATGCTATTTAATGGAAGAGGTGGTGTTACAGTTGCGCAGTACGTTCTGCAAATCTCTGGGAGCGGAGCCACCGCGACGCCAGAGGCACCAGTGGGGAAATCAGGCCAGAAACCTGCAAACTGCTTTATATAAAACCACTATTAGTAACACCGACAGCCGGGAAAATAAAATGAGATAAAATAAAAAAGCTATTACATAAACAACACATGGTTTTTATTATAGGAAAAACATACAATACTAATTACATGTTGCACTAAGGGCTGATAATTCCCTTTATATTTACATTGTGCGTGTTTACTGCGGAGAGCTCAGCTGGTGACATAGGCGAGAGGTGGGACATATTCACGCCATGCTGTGATCCTCGCTATCCGCCATTGCGGAATCACCCTCTGAGCGACGCTGGCCCTTCCCTGCGCTGACCGACTTCTTCTTCCTCTTCTCTTTCTGCTCCTGGTTGCTGGACGCAATCTCGTCGCTGTAGGAGGTGATATGCGCGTGCTGCAAGACAATTATAGATGACTTATACACCATCCCTGCCGCCCGCGCACGGCTCAGTACTGGGATTTATATATTCCTCCCTGGCATTGGGGGCAATGTGCATTTATTAATGACAAGAGCAAAACTAATTTTCCCATGATGAAGGCACCATTTACACTTGTGCACTGCAAGCGCCTGCATGCACTGGCCCTTTATATTAATATTTCCATCATATTGTAATTAAAAAAATAATATCCCTTTAATGTAATGTAAATCTATAGATATAATAAAATCATAGAATAATTTCACTCCCATAAGAAGAAATTGTTAATGGTTTTGGGCCCTTTAATTAGGAAATGATCACAGAGGACATCATTCCTAAGTGGTCTCAGTGGGTAAGGTCATTATTTAGGCTCCCACGCTGTGCGCTCGTCCGGCTGGTGACAAACACGACAGTGTTATTACCAGGTGACGTCTACAAACCTTCTCTGCTGTATGGTATTACTCGCGCTCACAGAGAACGCGACCACCAAGCGCCAGACCCAGTGCCGCGGAGCCATGATCATGGAAGTAGCCCGAACCACCTACCAAATATAATTCCTGGAAAGAGAGAATTATTATTACCAAAGATCGGCTGCGCCTGGACAGGAGTTTCACGTCTTCCATGGAAATCGTGGCTCTTTTCGCGTGTCTGTACAAATAATGAAAATACTTGTGTGAGACTGGTACAAAGGCCACGGAATATGGTGCAGTGTAGCCCCGAGTTCACTCTAATGAGAACTCTCCGGCCCATATGATCATAGGACTACAGGCAAGTGATACAGGGGTGTGGTATAGAAGACTGATAGTACCTAGATAGACTCTCAATAAGATGGTAGACAGACAATAGCTAGAAGGACTAAAGGTCAACGCACAATTTAAACATTGTAAAGGTTTGACAGATACAAAAGGTCACCACCCCCTAGTGCCTAACCCTCCCCCTGGTGCCTCCCCCTCCCCCTAGTGCCTAACCCTAATGCATAACCCCTAACCCTCCCCCTGATTACTAACCCTAACCGTCCTCCTGGTGCCCAGTCCTACCCCTGATGCATAACCCCTAACCCTCCCCCTAGTGCCTAACCCTACCCCTAGTGCATAAACCCAACCCTCCCCCTGGTGCCTAAACCTACCCCTAGTGCATATCCCTAACCCTCCCCCTAGTGCCTAAACCTACCCCTAGTGCATATCCCTAACCCTCCCCCTAGTGCCTAATCCTACCCTTAGTGCCTAACCCTAACCGTCCCCCTGGTGCCTAACCCTACCCCTAGTGCATAAACCCAACCCTCCCACTAGTGCATAACCCTACCCCTAGTGCATAAACCCAACCCTCCCCCTGGTGCCTAACCCTACCCCTAGTGCCTAACCCTCCTCCTGATGCCTAACCCTCCCCCTCTCCCTAGTGCATAACCCTAACCGTCCCCCTGGTGCCTAACCCTACCCCTGGTGCATAACACCTAACCCTCCCCCCTAGTGCCTAACCCTACCCCTGGTGCCTAAACCTACCCCTAGTGCATATCCCTAACCCTCCCCCTGGTGCCTAAACCTACCCCTAGTGCATATCCCTAACCCTCCCCCTAGTGCCTAATCCTACCCTTAGTGCATAACCCTAACCGTCCCCCTGGTGCCTAACCCTCCCCCTGGTGCCTAACCCTCCCCCTGGTGCCTAACCCTCCCCCTAGTGCCTAACCCTCCCCCTAGTGCATAAACCCAACCCTCCCCCTGGTGCCTAACCCTACCCCTAGTGCCTAACCCTCCCCCTAGTGCATAAACCCAACCCTCCCCCTAGTGCCTAACCCAACCCTCCCCCTGGTGCCTAACCCTACCCCTAGTGCCTAACCCTCCCCCTAGTGCCTAACCCTAACCCTCTTCCTGATGCCTAACCCTCCCCCTCTCCCTAGTGCATAACCCTAACCGTCCCCCTGGTGCCTAACCCTACCCCTGGTGCATAACCCCTAACCCTCCCCCCTAGTGCCTAACCCTACCCCTGGTGCCTAAACCTACCCCTAGTGCATATCCCTAACCCTCCCCCTGGTGCCTAAACCTACCCCTAGTGCATATCCCTAACCCTCCCCCTGGTGCCTAACCCTCCCCCTAGTGCCTAATCCTACCCTTAGTGCATAACCCTAACCGTCCCCCTGGTGCCTAACCCTCCCCCTAGTGCATAAACCCAACCCTCCCCCTAGTGCCTAACCCTCCCCCTAGTGCATAAACCCAACCCTCCCCCTGGTGCCTAACCCTCCCCCTGGTGCCTAACCCTAACCCTCCCCCTAGTGCATAACCCCTAACCCTACCCCCTAGTGCCTAACCCTCCCCCTAGTGCATAAACCCAACCCTCCCCCTGGTGCCTAACCCTACCCCTAGTGCCTAACACTCCCTCTCCCCCTAGTGCCTAACCATACCCCTAGTCCATAACCCTAACCGTCCCCCTGGTGCATATCCCTAACCCTACCCCTAGTGCCTAACACTTCCTCTCCCCCTAGTGCCTAACCATACCCCTAGTCCATAACCCTAACCGTCCCCCTGGTGCCTAACCCTAACTTAAAAAAAAAAGTTGAAAAAACATGTGTCGACCATTTTTACCTGTCGACCATTTGTCAGTCAACCTTTTGTCCCTGACGACCATCTGATGACCTATTAAGTGTCTTTCTAGACACTGTCGATCTTTAATCCAGACACTGTGATAAAGCTAGCACATACAGCAAGGATGGCCAACCTGGTCCTGGAGCCCCCTAACATTGCACGTTTTGTAGACCACCAGTTGGTGGACTGGTGAAGTCATTTCTAACGATCACATTTTATAACGTGGTGGATTTATTCCTAACTGACACATTCCACAGGTGGTCTGGAAAACATGTACTGCTAGGAGTTCTTACACAGACATCCACGCCTCCTACAGCTATTACAGGGGAGGGGGGGGGGGCTTCGGGCAGAGAACGGGGTTCCTTCACAATGACCATCATTAATTTTGCAATAAAGCACCCAAATCCCTCGTTAGCCACTTTACTAATCATCTACATCCACACAGGTCCTTAGTTTCTTCCGTCCAGAAGTGACCCCTTTCCAAGCTGGCCGGGGTGATGCAGGCTCCTCACTGACCATACCAAGCGCAGGAGGGAATGTGGACGCAGGGTATCATATATCGGGCTGGGGGAGACTCATACATGTTCTCTGCTTACATGTAGACATATAGATATTGCCCAGACAATGAATGTAATGCTATGGAAGGAAAGTCTGTAACTGGCGAGGAGGTGGCAGCGTGCCAGCAGGGCAGACGTGTGCCACATCCTGTTACTGAGAGCTTTAATTCCACACACACAAGTGGGAAGCACCTGGGAGGACTCAGGACTTACTACGAAGAGAAGCACTGAGACAGGAGACCCCAATGCTGCAATTACAGGAGACCCTTCCTCCACCTGCAGCTAACCTAATGGAGCACAATCCATGCACCGCGCATTACAGGGGGCACAGGGGGGGGCATCACTTTCATCCTGCAATGCTGGGTTCCCTCTATTCATAGATCAGAGTATAGGGAGAGGAGACGCTCGCTGTGAGGGAAGGGGCCGGGAGTAGTGGGCTTTTTGTCACCGCAACATATAAATTACCATCTATCCTGTGCACAAATCCAACATCAGCTTCCAACATGAAATAAACGCTGTATTACGCTACTGGATACATGTGCACTAAGAGGCAGCACCATCCCCAAATCACATCTGTACAGCAGCGGCCATAGGTAATCCCTGTCCAGACTAGTGCATACAGCCCCTATAGCGCTGGGTGTGTACCAATGCGGACGGGATAGAGAGTAACAGGGATCCGACAACGATTATTTGTTACATTTATGTACCTGTGCCATAGTGATAGCCTCGCCCCGTCCCCTGTGCCATAGTGATAGCCTCGCCCCCATCACATGTACCTGTGCCATAGTGATAGCCTCGCCCCGTCACATGTACCTGTGCCATAGTGATAGCCTCGCCCCGTCCCGTGCCATAGTGATAGCCTCGCCCCCATCACATGTACCTGTGCCATAGTGATAGCCTCGCCCCGTCACATGTACCTGTGCCATAGTGATAGCCTCGCCCCGTCACATGTACCTGTGCCATAGTGATAGCCTCGCCCCGTCACATGTACCTGTGCCATAGTGATAGCCTCGCCCCCGTCACATGTACCTGTGCCATAGTGATAGCCTCTCCCCCGTCCCCTGTGCCATAGTGATAGCCTCGCCCCCATCACATGTACCTGTGCCACAGTGATAGCCTGGCCCCCATCACATGTCCCTGTGCCATAGTGATAGCCTCGCCCCCATCACATGTCCCTGTGCCATAGTGATAGCCTCGCCCCCATCACATGTACCTGTGCCATAGTGATAGCCTCGCCCCGTCACATGTCCCTGTGCCATAGTGATAGCCTCGCCCCCATCACATGTACCTGTGCCATAGTGATAGCCTCGCCCCGTCACATGTATCTGTGCCATAGTGATAGCCTCGCCCCATCACATGTACCTGTGCCATAGTGATAGCCTCGCCCCCGTCACCTGTGCCATAGTGATAGCCTCGCCCCAGTCACATGTCCCTGTGCCATAGTGATAGCCTGGCCCCCGTCACATGTACCTGTGCCATAGTGATAGCCTCGCCCCCGTCCCCTGTGCCATAGTGATAGCCTGGCCCCCGTCACATGTACCTGTGCCATAGTGATAGCCTCGCCCCCGTCACCTGTACCATAGTGATAGCCTCGCCCCCATCACATGTACCTGTGCCATAGTGATAGCCTGGCCCCCATCACATGTCCCTGTGCCATAGTGATAGCCTCGCCCCCATCACATGTCCCTGTGCCATAGTGATAGCCTCGCCCCCATCACATGTACCTGTGCCATAGTGATAGCCTCGCCCCGTCACATGTCCCTGTGCCATAGTGATAGCCTCGCCCCCATCACATGTACCTGTGCCATAGTGATAGCCTCGCCCCGTCACATGTATCTGTGCCATAGTGATAGCCTCGCCCCATCACATGTACCTGTGCCATAGTGATAGCCTCGCCCCCGTCACCTGTGCCATAGTGATAGCCTCGCCCCAGTCACATGTCCCTGTGCCATAGTGATAGCCTGGCCCCCGTCACATGTACCTGTGCCATAGTGATAGCCTCGCCCCCGTCCCCTGTGCCATAGTGATAGCCTCGCCCCCATCACATGTACCTGTGCCATAGTGATAGCCTCGCCCCCGTCACATGTACCTGTGCCATAGTGATAGCCTCGCCCCCGTCACATGTACCTGTGCCATAGTGATAGCCTCGCCCCCGTCACCTGTACCTGTGCCATAGTGATAGCTTCGCCCCCGTCACATGTACCTGTGCCATAGTGATAGCCTCGCCCCCATCACATGTACCTGTGCCATAGTGATAGCCTCGCCCCCGTCACATGTACCTGTGCCATAGTGATAGCCTCGCCCCATCACATGTACCTGTGCCATAGTGAAAGCCTCGCCCCATCACATGTACCTGTGCCATAGTGATAGCCTGGCCCCCGTCACATGTACCTGTGCCATAGTGATAGCCTCGCCCCCGTCCCCTGTGCCATAGTGATAGCCTCGCCCCCGTCACATGTCCCTGTGCCATAGTGATAGCCTCGCCCCCGTCACATGTACCTGTGCCATAGTGATAGCCTCGCCCCCGTCACATGTACCTGTGCCATAGTGATAGCCTCGCCCCGTCACATGTACCTGTGCCATAGTGATAGCCTCGCCCCCGTCACATGTACCTGTGCCATAGTGATAGCCTCGCCCCATCACATGTACCTGTGCCATAGTGATAGCCTCGCCCCCGTCACCTGTACCTGTGCCATAGTGATAGCCTCGCCCCCGTCACATGTACCTGTGCCATAGTGATAGCCTCGCCCCCGTCACATGTACCTGTGCCATAGTGATAGCCTCGCCCCGTGACATGTACCTGTGCCATAGTGATAGCCTCGCCCCGTCACATGTACCTGTGCCATAGTGATAGCCTCGCCCCCGTCACCTGTACCTGTGCCATAGTGATAGCCTCGCCCCCGTCACATGTACCTGTGCCATAGTGATAGCCTGCCCCCGTCACATGTACCTGTGCCATAGTGATAGCCTCGCCCCATCACATGTACCTGTGCCATAGTGATAGCCTCGCCCCATCACATGTACCTGTGCCATAGTGATAGCCTCGCCCCATCACATGTACCTGTGCCATAGTGATAGCCTGGCCCCCGTCACATGTACCTGTGCCATAGTGATAGCCTCGCCCCATCACATGTACCTGTGCCATAGTGGTAGCCTCGCCCCGTCCCCTGTGCCATAGTGATAGCCTCGCCCCCGTCACCTGTACCTGTGCCATAGTGATAGCCTCGCCCCCGTCACATGTACCTGTGCCATAGTGATAGCCTCGCCCCCGTCACATGTACCTGTGCCATAGTGATAGCCTCGCCCCCGTCACATGTACCTGTGCCATAGTGATAGCCTCGCCCCCGTCACATGTACCTGTGCCATAGTGATAGCATCGCCCCCGTCACATGTACCTGCGCCATAGTCTCCCGTCCGTCCCACGTACCTGCGCCATAGTCTCCCGTCCGTCCCACGTACCTGCGCCATAGTCTCCTGTCCGTCCCATGTACCTGCGCCATAGTCTCCCGTCCTTCCCATGTACCTGCGCCATAGCCTCCCGTCCCATGTACCTGCACCATAGTCTCCCGTCCGTCCCATGTACCTGCGCCATAGTCTCCCGTCCGTCCCATGTACCTGCGCCATAGTCTCCCGTCCGTCCCATGTACCTGCGCCATAGTCTCCCTTCCGTCCCATGTACCTGCGCCATAGTCTCCCGTCCGTCCCACGTACCTGCGCCATAGCCTCCCGTCCGTCCCACGTACCTGCGCCATAGTCTCCCGTCCGTCCCATGTACCTGCGCCATAGTCTCCCGTCCGTCCCATGTACCTGCGCCATAGTCTCCCTTCCTTCCCATGTACCTGCGCCATAGCCTCCCGTCCGTCCCATGTACCTGCGCCATAGTCTCCCGTCCGTCCCATGTACCTGCGCCATAGTCTCCCGTCCCACGTACCTGCGCCATAGCCTCCCGTCCCATGTACCTGCGCCATAGTCTCCCGTCCTTCCCATGTACCTGCGCCATAGTCTCCCGTCCGTCCCATGTACCTGCGCCATAGTCTCCCGTCCCACGTACCTGCGCCATAGTCTCCCGTCCCACGTACCTGCGCCATAGCCTCCCGTCCCATGTACCAGCGCCATAGTCTCCCGTCCTTCCCATGTACCTGCGCCATAGTCTCCCGTCACACGTACCTGCGCCATAGCCTCCCGTCCTTCCCATGTACCTGCGCCATAGTCTCCCGTCCCACGTACCTGCGCCATAGCCTCCCGTCCCATGTACCAGCGCCATAGTCTCCCGTCCTTCCCATGTACCTGCGCCATAGTCTCCCGTCCCACGTACCTGCGCCATAGTCTCCCGTCCGTCCCATGTACCTGCGCCATAGTCTCCCGTCCGTCCCATGTACCTGCGCCATAGTCTCCCGTCCGTCCCATGTACCTGCGCCATAGTCTCTCGTCCGTCCCATGTACCTGCGCCATAGTCTCCCGTCTGTCCCATGTACCTGCGCCATAGTCTCCCGTCCCACGTAACTGCGCCATAGCCTCCCGTCCCATGTACCAGCGCCATAGTCTCCCGTCCTTCCCATGTACCTGCGCCATAGTCTCCCGTCCTTCCCATGTACCTGCGCCATAGTCTCCCGTCCGTCCCATGTACCTGCGCCATAGTCTCCCGTCCGTCCCATGTACCTGCGCCATAGTCTCCCGTCCTTCCCATGTACCTGCGCCATAGTCTCCCGTCCGTCCCATGTACCTGCGCCATAGTCTCCCGTCCGTCCCATGTACCTGCGCCATAGTCTCCCGTCCGTCCCATGTACCTGCGCCATAGTCTCCCGTCCGTCCCATGTACCTGCGCCATAGTGATAGCCTCGCCCCCGTCCCCTGTGCCATAGTGATAGCCTCGCCCCCGTCACTTGTCCCTGTGCCATAGTGATAGCCTCGCCCCCGTCACATGTACCTGTGCCATAGTGATAGCCTGGCCCCCGTCACATGTACCTGTGCCATAGTGATAGCCTCGCCCCCATCCCCTGTGCCATAGTGATAGCCTCGCCCCCGTCACATGTCCCTGTGCCATAGTGATAGCCTCGCCCCCATCACATGTACCTGTGCCATAGTGATAGCCTCGCCCCCGTCACATGTACCTGTGCCATAGTGATAGCCTCGCCCCCGTCACATGTACCTGTGCCATAGTGATAGCCTCGCCCCATCACATGTACCTGTGCCATAGTGATAGCCTGGCCCCCGTCACATGTACCTGTGCCATAGTGATAGCCTCGCCCCCGTCCCCTGTGCCATAGTGATAGCCTCGCCCCCGTCACATGTCCCTGTGCCATAGTGATAGCCTCGCCCCCGTCACATGTACCTGTGCCATAGTGATAGCCTTGCCCCCGTCACATGTACCTGTGCCATAGTGATAGCCTCGCCCCCGTCACATGTACCTGTGCCATAGTGATAGCCTCGCCCCCGTCACATGTACCTGTGCCATAGTGATAGCCTCGCCCCATCACATGTACCTGTGCCATAGTGATAGCCTCGCCCCGTCACATGTACCTGTGCCATAGTGATAGCCTCGCCCCATCACATGTACCTGTGCCATAGTGATAGCCTCGCCCCCGTCACCTGTACCTGTGCCATAGTGATAGCCTCGCCCCCGTCACATGTACCTGTGCCATAGTGATAGCCTGCCCCCGTCACATGTACCTGTGCCATAGTGATAGCCTCGCCCCATCACATGTACCTGTGCCATAGTGATAGCCTCGCCCCATCACATGTACCTGTGCCATAGTGATAGCCTCGCCCCGTCCCCTGTGCCATAGTGATAGCCTCGCCCCCGTCACATGTACCTGTGCCATAGTGATAGCCTCGCCCCCGTCACATGTACCTGTGCCATAGTGATAGCCTCGCCCCCGTCACATGTACCTGCGCCATAGTCTCCCGTCCGTCCCACGTACCTGCGCCATAGTCTCCCGTCCGTCCCACGTACCTGCGCCATAGTCTCCCGTCCGTCCCATGTACCTGCGCCATAGTCTCCCGTCCGTCCCATGTACCTGCGCCATGGTCTCCCGTCCTTCCCACGTACCTGCGCCATAGTCTCCCGTCCGTCCCATGTACCTGCGCCATAGTCTCCCGTCCGTCCCACGTACCTGCGCCATAGTCTCCCATCCGTCCCATGTACCTGCGCCATAGTCTCCCGTCCGTCCCATGTACCTGCGCCATAGTCTCCCGTCCGTCCCATGTACCAGCGCCATAGCCTCCCGTCCGTCCCATGTACCTGCACCATAGCCTCCCGTCCCATGTACCTGCGCCATAGTCTCCCGTCCGTCTCATGTACCTGCGCCATAGTCTCCCGTCCCATGTACCTGCGCCATAGCCTCCCGTCCGTCCCATGTACCAGTGCCATAGCCTCCCTTCCGTCCCATGTACCTGCACCATAGTCTCCCGTCCCATGTATCTGCGCCATAGCCTCCCGTCCGTCCGACGTACCTGCGCCATAGTCTCCCGTCCGTCCCATGTACCTGCGCCATAGTCTCCCGTCCTTCCCATGTACCTGCGCCATAGTCTCCCGTCCGTCCCATGTACCTGCGCCATAGTCTCCCGTCCCACGTACCTGCGCCATAGCCTCCCGTCCCATGTACCTGCGCCATAGTCTCCCGTCCTTCCCATGTACCTGCGCCATAGTCTCCCGTCCGTCCCATGTACCTGCGCCATAGTCTCCCGTCCCACGTACCTGCGCCATAGCCTCCCGTCCCATGTACCAGCGCCATAGTCTCCCGTCCTTCCCATGTACCTGCGCCATAGTCTCCCGTCCCACGTACCTGCGCCATAGCCTCCCGTCCTTCCCATGTACCTGCGCCATAGTCTCCCGTCCCACGTACCTGCGCCATAGCCTCCCGTCCCATGTACCTGCGCCATAGTCTCCCGTCCTTCCCATGTACCTGCGCCATAGTCTCCCGTCCCACATACCTGCGCCATAGTCTCCCGTCCGTCCCATGTACCTGCGCCACAGTCTCCCGTCCGTCCCATGTACCTGCGCCATAGTCTCCCGTCCTTCCCATGTACCTGCGCCATAGTCTCCCGTCCGTCCCATGTACCTGCGCCACAGTCTCCCGTCCGTCCCATGTACCTGCGCCATAGTCTCCCGACCCACGTACCTGCGCCATAGCCTCCCGTCCCATGTACCAGCGCCATAGTCTCCCGTCCTTCCCTTGTACCTGCGCCATAGTCTCCCGTCCTTCCCATGTACCTGCGCCATAGTCTCCCGTCCGTCCCATGTACCTGCGCCATAGTCTCCCGTCCGTCCCATGTACCTGCGCCATAGTCTCCCGTCCTTCCCATGTACCTGCGCCATAGTCTCCCGTCCGTCCCATGTACCTGCGCCATAGTCTCCCGTCCCATGTACCTGCGCCATAGTCTCCCGTCCGTCCCATGTACCTGCGCCATAGTCTCCCGTCCTTCCCATGTACCTGCGCCATAGTCTCCCGTCCGTCCCATGTACCTGCGCCATAGTCTCCCGTCCCATGTACCTGCGCCATAGTCTCCCGTCCCATGTACCTGCGCCATAGTCTCCCGTCCGTCCCATGTACCTGCGCCATAGTCTCCCGTCCCATGTACCTGCGCCATAGTCTCCCGTCCGTCCCATGTACCTGCGCCATAGTCTCCCGTCCCATGTACCTGCGCCATAGTCTCCCGTCCCATGTACCTTCGCCATAGTCACCCGTCCTTCCCATGTACCTGCGCCATAGTCTCCCGTCCCATGTACCTGCGCCATAGTCTCCCGTCCTTCCCATGTACCTGCGCCATAGTCTCCCGTCCGTCCCATGTACCTGCGCCATAGTCTCCCGTCCTTCCCATGTACCTGCGCCATAGTCTCCCGTCCGTTCCATGTACCTGCGCCATAGTCTCCCGTCCTTCCCATGTACCTGCGCCATAGTCCCCCGTCCCATGTACCTGCGCCATAGTCTCCCGTCCTTCCCATGTACCTGCGCCATAGTCTCCCGTCCGTCCCACGTACCTGCGCCATAGCCTCCCGTCCCATGTACCTGCGCCATAGTCTCCCGTCCTTCCCATGTACCTGCGCCATAGTCCCCCGTCCCATGTACCTGCGCCATAGTCTCCCGTCCTTCCCATGTACCTGCGCCATAGTCTCCCGTCCGTCCCACGTACCTGCGCCATAGCCTCCCGTCCCATGTACCTGCGCCATAGTCTCCCGTCCGTCCCATGTACCTGCGCCATAGTCTCCCGTCCGTTCCACGTACCTGCGCCATAGTCTCCCGTCCGTCCCATGTACCTGCGCCATAGCCTCCCGTCCCACGTACCTGCGCCATAGTCTCCCGTCCTTCCCATGTACCTGCGCCATAGTCTCCCGTCCGTCCCATGTACCTGCGCCATAGTCTCCCGTCCTTCCCATGTACCTGCGCCATAGTCTCCCGTCCGTCCCATGTACCTGCGCCATAGTCTCCCGTCCCATGTACCTGCGCCATAGTCTCCCGTCCGTCCCATGTACCTGCGCCATAGTCTCCCGTCCTTCCCATGTACCTGCGCCATAGTCTCCCGTCCGTCCCATGTACCTGCGCCATAGTCTCCCGTCCCATGTACCTGTGCCATAGTCTCCCGTCCCATGTACCTGCGCCATAGTCTCCCGTCCGTCCCATGTACCTGCGCCATAGTCTCCCGTCCGTCCCACGGACCTGCGCCATAGTCTCCCGTCCGTCCCATGTACCTGCGCCATAGTCTCCCGTCCGTCCCATGTACCTGCGCCATAGTCTCCCGTCCGTCCCATGTACCTGCGCCATAGTCTCCCGTCCGTCCCATGTACCGGTGCAAAGAATTTTATATACCCCAGAACATTAAAGGATGATGGAAAAATTATGCCCAAAATTGATTTGTAATGTAATGTAACGATAGAAGATATTTTCTATAGGAATATAAGAGATTATGCAGCGGAGAACGCGGCGGCTGTCATCGCGCTCTCACCTACCGTGCAAACAGCTCAAGGTCTTTTGCAAACGTTTCTGTAGAGTGAGAAAAAAAAATGGAAATGAGATCTCTAATTAGAGAGACTGGGAAAACTCGTCATTAAATCTTGGAAGGACATCAAGACAAAGTGCTTCACGTGGATTGTTCAGCAATATAACGAGGACAATTTGATGGGAGTCATAGGAGAGAAATGGGCAACGCAGCAGAAATGAAGAAACTGATTTACTCATATAAACGTATCACGGACAGAGCGACCATTCTGCGCAATGCGAGAACGGAGAGACAGTAAAGGAGGAAACACCGTTATTTAAAATAAAGAAAAATGTCACAATTCCACTAAAAATTAAATGTTCCAGTGAGGGAGGGGCGGCGTGGACAGCCTCTAACCCCCTTACCGAGGGGCGGCGTGGACAGCCTCTAATCCCCTTACAGAGGGGCGGCGTGGACAGCCTCTAACCCCATTTAGGGAGGGGCAGGGACAGCCTCTAACCTCCTTTAGAGAGGAGCAGGGACAGCCTCTAACCCCCTTTAGAGAGGGGCAGGGACAGCCTCTAACCCCCTTACAAAGGGGCGGCGTGGACAGCCTCTAATCCCCCGTACAGAGGGGCGGCGTGGACAACCTCTAACCCCCTTACAGAGGGGCGGCGTGGACAGCCTCTAACCCCATTTAGGGAGGGACAGGGACAGCCTCTAACCCCCTTTAGAGAGGGGCAGGGACAGCCTCTAACCCCCTTTAGAGAGGGGCAGGGACAGCCTCTAACCCCCTTTAGGGAGGGGCAGGGACAGCTTCTAACCCCCTTTAGGGAGGGGCAGGGACAGCCTCTAACCCACTTTAGGGAGGGGCAGGGAGAGCCTCTAACCCCCTTTAGGGAGGGGCAGGGACAGCTTCTAACCCCCTTTAGGGAGGGGCAGGGACAGCCTCTAACCCCCTTTAGGGAGGGGCAGGGACAGCCTCTAACCCCCTTTAGGGAGGGGCAGGGACAGCCTCTAACCCCCTTTAGGGAGGGGCAGGGACAGCCTCTAACCCCCTTTAGGGAGGAGCAGGTACAGCCTCTAACAGCTGCTGGTTTCTGGGGACAATGATATCACAGGAACCATGGTTGCTTTAGTGACAATAGTACACTTAGGCCCATGTCCCCGCTGTGTATAAAACGGATCTTTTCACCAAATAATTCTGCGTCCAATGCAGCTTGTGCGATTCAGTAAACGCATTTTGGGGTTGCACCTGCCCCCACATTATATTTAACTATTCCTGATTCATCCAATTATCGGATGATTTGCCCAAGATATAAAATTAACTTTACTTTCATCCCCTTTTTAACTGACTCTTGTATTAAATAAGAAGAAGGGATTTTGGGGATGAAAGAACTCAACAAGGGCGGTGTATATGATGGAAAATTACCACAATGGTAACAGATCTACTGTGACCCCTCGCCATCCCTTACTGCGTGCTGTCAGATACACCGCATGGGCTCATTATCTATAGAGATCATATGTTCATCAGAGAGAATACAGCTCAGTCTGGAGTCATGTAAGTCAGGAAGCAATGACCAGTCCTCCACTGTATATGGGGATACAGGAGCTCAGGGTGTTACTATATGTGGTAATAATAGTGTATATGGGGGATACAGGAGCTCAGGGTGTTACTATATGTGGTAATAATAGTGTATATGGGGGATACAGGAGCTCAGGGTGTTACTATATGTGGTAATAATAGTGTATATGGGGGATACAGGAGCTCAGGGTGTTACTATATACGGTAATAACAGTGTATATGGGGATGGAGGAGCTCAGGGTGTTACTATATGTGGTAATAACAGTGTATATGGGGGATACAGGAGCTCAGGGTGTTACTATATACGGTAATAACAGTGTATATGGGGATACAGGAGCTCAGGGTGTTACTATATACGGTAATAACAGTGTATATGGGGGATACAGGAGCTCAGGGTGTTACTATATGTGGTAATAACAGTGTATATGGGGGATACAGGAGCTCAGGGTGTTACTATATGTGGTAATAATAGTGTATATGGGGGATACAGGAGTTCAGGGTGTTACTATATACGGTAATAACAGTGTATATGGGGATACAGGAGCTCAGGGTGTTACTATATACGGTAATAACAGTGTATATGGGGATGGAGGAGCTCAGGGTGTTACTATATGTGGTAATAACAGTGTATATGGGGGATACAGGAGCTCAGGGTGTTACTATATGTGGTAATAACAGTGTATATGGGGATACCGGAGCTCAGGGTGTTACTATATGTGGTAATAACAGTGTATATGGGGGATACAGGAGCTCAGGGTGTTACTATATACGGTAAAAACAGTGTATGGGGATGGAGGAGCTCAGGGTGTTACTATATGTGGTAATAACAGTGTATATGGGGATACAGGAGCTCAGGGTGTTACTATATGTGGTAATAACAGTGTATATGGGGATGGAGGAGCTCAGGGTGTTACTATATGTGGTAATAACAGTGTATATGGGGATACAGGAGCTCAGGGTGTTACTATATGTGGTAATAACAGTGTATATGGGGATACAGGAGCTCAGGGTGTTACTATATGTGGTAATAATAGTATATATGGGGTATACAGGAGCTCAGGGTGTTACTATATGCAGTAATAACAGTGTATATGGTGATACAGGAGCTCAGGGTGTTACTATATGTGGTAATAATAGTGTATATGGGGTATACAGGAGTTCAGGGTGTTACTATATGAGGTAATAACAGTGTATATGGGGGTACAGGAGCTCAGGGTGTTACTATATGAGGTAATAACAGTGTATATGGGGGTACAGGAGCTCAGGGTGTTACTATATGTGGTAATAACAGTGTATATGGGGGGTACAGGAGCTCAGGGTGTTACTATATGAGGTAATAACAGTGTATATGGGATGGAGGAGCTCAGGGTGTTACTATATGTGGTAATAATAGTGTATATGGGGATACAGGAGCTCAGGGTGTTACTATATGTGGTAATAACAGTGTATATGGGGGTACAGGGGCTCAGGGTGTTACTATATGTGGTAATAACAGTGTATATGGGGACACAGGAGCTCAGGGTGTTACTATATGTGGTAATAACAGTGTATATGGGGGGTACAGGAGCTCAGGGTATTACTATATGCGGTAATAACAGTGTATATGGGGTATACAGGAGCTCAGGGTGTTACTATATGTGGTAATAACAGTGTATATGGGGATACAGGAGCTCAGGGTGTTACTATATGTGGTAATAATAGTGTATATGGGGGATACAGGAGCTCAGGGTGTTACTATATGTGGTAATAATAGTGTATATGGGGGATACAGGAGCTCAGGGTGTTACTATATGTGGTAATAATAGTGTATATGGGGGATACAGGAGCTCAGGGTGTTACTATATACGGTAATAACAGTGTATATGGGGATGGAGGAGCTCAGGGTGTTACTATATGTGGTAATAACAGTGTATATGGGGGATACAGGAGCTCAGGGTGTTACTATATACGGTAATAACAGTGTATATGGGGATACAGGAGCTCAGGGTGTTACTATATACGGTAATAACAGTGTATATGGGGGATACAGGAGCTCAGGGTGTTACTATATGTGGTAATAACAGTGTATATGGGGGATACAGGAGCTCAGGGTGTTACTATATGTGGTAATAATAGTGTATATGGGGGATACAGGAGTTCAGGGTGTTACTATATACGGTAATAACAGTGTATATGGGGATACAGGAGCTCAGGGTGTTACTATATACGGTAATAACAGTGTATATGGGGATGGAGGAGCTCAGGGTGTTACTATATGTGGTAATAACAGTGTATATGGGGGATACAGGAGCTCAGGGTGTTACTATATGTGGTAATAACAGTGTATATGGGGATACCGGAGCTCAGGGTGTTACTATATGTGGTAATAACAGTGTATATGGGGGATACAGGAGCTCAGGGTGTTACTATATACGGTAAAAACAGTGTATGGGGATGGAGGAGCTCAGGGTGTTACTATATGTGGTAATAACAGTGTATATGGGGATACAGGAGCTCAGGGTGTTACTATATGTGGTAATAACAGTGTATATGGGGATGGAGGAGCTCAGGGTGTTACTATATGTGGTAATAACAGTGTATATGGGGATACAGGAGCTCAGGGTGTTACTATATGTGGTAATAACAGTGTATATGGGGATACAGGAGCTCAGGGTGTTACTATATGTGGTAATAATAGTATATATGGGGTATACAGGAGCTCAGGGTGTTACTATATGCAGTAATAACAGTGTATATGGTGATACAGGAGCTCAGGGTGTTACTATATGTGGTAATAATAGTGTATATGGGGTATACAGGAGTTCAGGGTGTTACTATATGAGGTAATAACAGTGTATATGGGGGTACAGGAGCTCAGGGTGTTACTATATGAGGTAATAACAGTGTATATGGGGGTACAGGAGCTCAGGGTGTTACTATATGTGGTAATAACAGTGTATATGGGGGGTACAGGAGCTCAGGGTGTTACTATATGAGGTAATAACAGTGTATATGGGATGGAGGAGCTCAGGGTGTTACTATATGTGGTAATAATAGTGTATATGGGGATACAGGAGCTCAGGGTGTTACTATATGTGGTAATAACAGTGTATATGGGGGTACAGGGGCTCAGGGTGTTACTATATGTGGTAATAACAGTGTATATGGGGACACAGGAGCTCAGGGTGTTACTATATGTGGTAATAACAGTATATATGGGGGTACAGGAGCTCAGGGTGTTACTATATGTGGTAATAATAGTGTACATGGGGATGGAGGAGCTCAGGGTGTTACTATATGTGGTAATAACAGTGTATATGGGGGTACAGGAGCTCAGGGTGTTACTATATGTGGTAATAATAGTGTATATGGTGATACAGGAGCTCAGGGTGTTACTATATGCGGTAATAACAGTGTATATGGGGGATACAGGAGCTCAGGGTGTTACTATATACGGTAATAGTGTATATGGGGATGGAGGAGCTCAGGGTGTTACTATATGTGGTAATAACAGTGTATATGGGGATGGAGGAGCTCAGGGTGTTACTATATGTGGTAATAACAGTGTATATGGGGGTACAGGAGCTCAGGGTGTTACTATATGTGGTAATAATAGTGTATATGGGGGATACAGGAGCTCAAGGTGTTACTATATACGGTAATAACAGTGTATATGGGGATGGAGGAGCTCAGGGTGTTACTATATGTGGTAATAACAGTGTATATGGGGATACAGGAGCTCAGGGTGTTACTATATGTGGTAATAACAGTGTATATGGGGATGGAGGAGCTCAGGGTGTTACTATATGTGGTAATAACAGTGTATATGGGGATACAGGAGCTCAGGGTGTTACTATATGTGGTAATAACAGTGTATATGGGGATACAGGAGCTCAGGGTGTTACTATATGTGGTAATAATAGTATATATGGGGTATACAGGAGCTCAGGGTGTTACTATATGCAGTAATAACAGTGTATATGGTGATACAGGAGCTCAGGGTGTTACTATATGTGGTAATAATAGTGTATATGGGGTATACAGGAGTTCAGGGTGTTACTATATGAGGTAATAACAGTGTATATGGGGGTACAGGAGCTCAGGGTGTTACTATATGAGGTAATAACAGTGTATATGGGGGTACAGGAGCTCAGGGTGTTACTATATGTGGTAATAACAGTGTATATGGGGGGTACAGGAGCTCAGGGTGTTACTATATGAGGTAATAACAGTGTATATGGTATGGAGGAGCTCAGGGTGTTACTATATGTGGTAATAATAGTGTATATGGGGATACAGGAGCTCAGGGTGTTACTATATGTGGTAATAACAGTGTATATGGGGGTACAGGGGCTCAGGGTGTTACTATATGTGGTAATAACAGTGTATATGGGGACACAGGAGCTCAGGGTGTTACTATATGTGGTAATAACAGTATATATGGGGGTACAGGAGCTCAGGGTGTTACTATATGTGGTAATAATAGTGTACATGGGGATGGAGGAGCTCAGGGTGTTACTATATGTGGTAATAACAGTGTATATGGGGGTACAGGAGCTCAGGGTGTTACTATATGTGGTAATAATAGTGTACATGGGGATGGAGGAGCTCAGGGTGTTACTATATGTGGTAATAACAATGTATATGGGGATACAGGAGCTCAGGGTGTTACTATATGTGGTAATAATAGTGTATATGGGGGATACAGGAGCTCAGGGTGTTACTATATACGGTAATAACAGTGTATATGGGGATGGAGGAGCTCAGGGTGTTACTATATGTGGTAATAACAGTGTATATGGGGGATACAGGAGCTCAGGATGTTACTATATGTGGTAATAATAGTGTATATGGGGGATACAGGAGCTCAGGGTGTTACTATATACGGTAATAACAGTGTATATGGGGATACAGGAGCTCAGGGTGTTACTATATACGGTAATAACAGTGTATATGGGGATGGAGGAGCTCAGGGTGTTACTATATGTGGTAACAGTGTATATGGGGATACAGGAGCTCAGGGTGTTACTATATACGGTAATAACAGTGTATATGGGGGATACAGGAGCTCAGGGTGTTACTATATGTGGTAATAACAGTGTATATGGGGGATACAGGAGCTCAGGGTGTTACTATATGTGGTAATAATAGTGTATATGGGGGATACAGGAGTTCAGGGTGTTACTATATACGGTAATAACAGTGTATATGGGGATACAGGAGCTCAGGGTGTTACTATATACGGTAATAACAGTGTATATGGGGATGGAGGAGCTCAGGGTGTTACTATATGTGGTAATAACAGTGTATATGGGGATACAGGAGCTCAGGGTGTTACTATATGTGGTAATAATAGTGTATATGGGGATGGAGGAGCTCAGGGTGTTACTATATGTGGTAATAACAGTGTATATGGGGGATACAGGAGCTCAGGGTGTTACTATATGTGGTAATAACAGTGTATATGGGGATACCGGAGCTCAGGGTGTTACTATATGTGGTAATAACAGTGTATATGGGGGATACAGGAGCTCAGGGTGTTACTATATACGGTAATAACAGTGTATATGGGGATGGAGGAGCTCAGGGTGTTACTATATGTGGTAATAACAGTGTATATGGGGATACAGGAGCTCAGGGTGTTACTATATGTGGTAATAACAGTGTATATGGGGATGGAGGAGCTCAGGGTGTTACTATATGTGGTAATAACAGTGTATATGGGGATACAGGAGCTCAGGGTGTTACTATATGTGGTAATAACAGTGTATATGGGGATACAGGAGCTCAGGGTGTTACTATATGTGGTAATAATAGTATATATGGGGTATACAGGAGCTCAGGGTGTTACTATATGCAGTAATAACAGTGTATATGGTGATACAGGAGCTCAGGGTGTTACTATATGTGGTAATAATAGTGTATATGGGGTATACAGGAGTTCAGGGTGTTACTATATGAGGTAATAACAGTGTATATGGGGGTACAGGAGCTCAGGGTGTTACTATATGAGGTAATAACAGTGTATATGGGGGTACAGGAGCTCAGGGTGTTACTATATGTGGTAATAACAGTGTATATGGGGGGTACAGGAGCTCAGGGTGTTACTATATGAGGTAATAACAGTGTATATGGGATGGAGGAGCTCAGGGTGTTACTATATGTGGTAATAATAGTGTATATGGGGATACAGGAGCTCAGGGTGTTACTATATGTGGTAATAACAGTGTATATGGGGGTACAGGGGCTCAGGGTGTTACTATATGTGGTAATAACAGTGTATATGGGGACACAGGAGCTCAGGGTGTTACTATATGTGGTAATAACAGTATATATGGGGGTACAGGAGCTCAGGGTGTTACTATATGTGGTAATAATAGTGTACATGGGGATGGAGGAGCTCAGGGTGTTACTATATGTGGTAATAACAGTGTATATGGGGGTACAGGAGCTCAGGGTGTTACTATATGTGGTAATAATAGTGTATATGGTGATACAGGAGCTCAGGGTGTTACTATATGCGGTAATAACAGTGTATATGGGGGATACAGGAGCTCAGGGTGTTACTATATACGGTAATAGTGTATATGGGGATGGAGGAGCTCAGGGTGTTACTATATGTGGTAATAACAGTGTATATGGGGATGGAGGAGCTCAGGGTGTTACTATATGTGGTAATAACAGTGTATATGGGGGTACAGGAGCTCAGGGTGTTACTATATGTGGTAATAATAGTGTATATGGGGGATACAGGAGCTCAAGGTGTTACTATATACGGTAATAACAGTGTATATGGGGATGGAGGAGCTCAGGGTGTTACTATATGTGGTAATAACAGTGTATATGGGGATACAGGAGCTCAGGGTGTTACTGTATGTGGTAATAACAGTGTATATGGGGATGGAGGAGCTCAGGGTGTTACTATATGTGGTAATAACAGTGTATATGGGGATACAGGAGCTCAGGGTGTTACTATATGTGGTAATAACAGTGTATATGGGGATACAGGAGCTCAGGGTGTTACTATATGTGGTAATAATAGTATATATGGGGTATACAGGAGCTCAGGGTGTTACTATATGCAGTAATAACAGTGTATATGGTGATACAGGAGCTCAGGGTGTTACTATATGTGGTAATAATAGTGTATATGGGGTATACAGGAGTTCAGGGTGTTACTATATGAGGTAATAACAGTGTATATGGGGGTACAGGAGCTCAGGGTGTTACTATATGAGGTAATAACAGTGTATATGGGGGTACAGGAGCTCAGGGTGTTACTATATGTGGTAATAACAGTGTATATGGGGGGTACAGGAGCTCAGGGTGTTACTATATGAGGTAATAACAGTGTATATGGTATGGAGGAGCTCAGGGTGTTACTATATGTGGTAATAATAGTGTATATGGGGATACAGGAGCTCAGGGTGTTACTATATGTGGTAATAACAGTGTATATGGGGGTACAGGGGCTCAGGGTGTTACTATATGTGGTAATAACAGTGTATATGGGGACACAGGAGCTCAGGGTGTTACTATATGTGGTAATAACAGTATATATGGGGGTACAGGAGCTCAGGGTGTTACTATATGTGGTAATAATAGTGTACATGGGGATGGAGGAGCTCAGGGTGTTACTATATGTGGTAATAACAGTGTATATGGGGGTACAGGAGCTCAGGGTGTTACTATATGTGGTAATAATAGTGTACATGGGGATGGAGGAGCTCAGGGTGTTACTATATGTGGTAATAACAGTGTATATGGGGGTACAGGAGCTCAGGGTGTTACTATATGTGGTAATAATAGTGTATATGGTGATACAGGAGCTCAGGGTGTTACTATATGCGGTAATAACAGTGTATATGGGGGATACAGGAGCTCAGGGTGTTACTATATACGGTAATAGTGTATATGGGGATGGAGGAGCTCAGGGTGTTACTATATGTGGTAATAACAGTGTATATGGGGATGGAGGAGCTCAGGGTGTTACTATATGTGGTAATAACAGTGTATATGGGGGTACAGGAGCTCAGGGTGTTACTATATGTGGTAATAATAGTGTATATGGGGATGGAGGAGCTCAGGGTGTTACTATATGTGGTAATAACAGTGTATATGGGGGTACAGGAGCTCAGGGTGTTACTATATGTGGTAATAATAGTGTATATGGTGATACAGGAGCTCAGGGTGTTACTATATGCGGTAATAACAGTGTATATGGGGGATACAGGAGCTCAGGGTGTTACTATATGTGGTAATAACAGTGTATATGGGGATGGAGGAGCTCAGGGTGTTACTATATGTGGTAATAACAGTGTATATGGGGATGGAGGAGCTCAGGGTGTTACTATATGTGGTAATAACAGTGTATATGGGGGTACAGGAGCTCAGGGTGTTACTATATGTGGTAATAATAGTGTATATGGGGATGGAGGAGCTCAGGGTGTTACTATATGTGGTAATAACAGTGTATATGGGGGTACAGGAGCTCAGGGTGTTACTATATGTAGTAATAATAGTGTATATGGTGATACAGGAGCTCAGGGTGTTACTATATGCGGTAATAATAGTGTATATGGGGGATACAGGAGCTCAGGGTGTTACTATATACGGTAATAGTGTATATGGGGATGGAGGAGCTCAGGGTGTTACTATATGTGGTAATAACAGTGTATATGGGGATGGAGGAGCTCAGGGTGTTACTATATGTGGTAATAGCAGTGTATATGGGGGTACAGGAGCTCAGGGTGTTACTATATGTGGTAATAACAGTGTATATGGGGGTACAGGAGCTCAGGGTGTTACTATATGGTGTAATAACAGTGTATATGGGGGATACAGGAGCTCAGGGTGTTAGTATATGTGGTAGTAACAGTGTATATGGGGGATACAGGAGCTCAGGCTGTTACTATATGTGGTAATAATAGTGTATATGGGGATACAGGAGCTCAGGGTGTTAGTATATGCAGTAATAACAGTGTATATGGGGGGTACAGGAGCTCAGGGTATTACTATATGCGGTAATAACAGTGTATATGGGGTATACAGGAGCTCAGGGTGTTACTATATGTGGTAATAACAGTGTATATGGGGATACAGGAGCTCAGGGTGTTACTATATGTGGTAATAACAGTGTATATGGGGATACAGGAGCTCAGGGTGTTACTATATGTGGTAATAATAGTATATATGGGGTATACAGGAGCTCAGGGTGTTACTATATGTGGTAATAATAGTGTATATGGAGGAGCTCACGGTGTTACTATATGTGGTAGTAACAGTGTATATGGTGATACAGGAGCTCAGGGTGTTACTATATGCGGTAATAACAGTGTATATGGGGATACAGGAGCTCAGGGTGTTACTATATGTGGTAATAACAGTGTATATGGAGGAGCTCAGGGTGTTACTATATACGGTAATAATAGTGTATATGGTGATACAGGAGCTCAGGGTGTTACTATATGTGGTAATAACAGTGTATATTGGGGATACAGGAGCTCAGGGTATTACTATATGCAGTGATAACAGTGTGTATGGGGATGGAGGAGCTCAGGGTGTTACTATATGTGGTAATAATAGTGTATATGGGGATACAGGAGCTCAGGGTGTTACTATATGTGGTTATAATAGTATATATGGGGTATACAGGAGCTCAGGGTGTTAATATATGTGGTAATAATAGTGTATATGGGGGTTACAGGAGCTCAGGGTGTTACTATATGTGGTAATAATAGTATATATGGGGAACAGGAGCTCAGGGTGTTACTATATGTGGTAATAATAGTGTATATGGGGGATACAGGAGCTCAGGGTGTTAGTATATGTGGTAATAACAGTGTATATGGGGGTACAGGAGCTCAGGGTGTTACTATATGCGGTAATAACAGTGTATATGTGGGTACAGGAGCTCAGGGTGTTACTATATGTGGTAATAGTAGTGTATATGGGGGTTACAGGAGCTCAGTGTGTTACTATATGTGGTAATAATAGTGTATATGGGGGTACAGGAGCTCAGGGTGTTACTATATGTGGTAATAACAGTGTATATTGGGGATACAGGAGCTCAGGGTGTTACTATATGCTGTAATTACAGTGTGTATGGGGGATACAGGAGCTCAGGGTGTTACTATATGCGGTAATAACAGTGTATATGGGGGTACAGGAGCTCAGGGTGTTACTATATGCGGTAATAACAGTGTATATGGGGGTACAGGAGCTCAGGGTGTTACTATATGTGGTAATAGTAGTGTATATGGGGGATACAGGAGCTCAGGGTGTTACTATATGTGGTAATAATAGTGTATATGGGGGATACAGGAGCTCAGGGTGTTACTATATGCGGTAATAACAGTGTATATGGGGACACAGTAGCTCAGGGTGTTACTATATGCAGTAATAACAGTGTATATGGGGATGGAGGAGCTCAGGGTACTATATGTGGTAATAACAGTGTATATGGGTATACAGGAGCTCAGGGTGTTACTATATGCAGTGATAACAGTGTGTATGGGGATGGAGGAGCTCAGGGTGTTACTATATGTGGTAATAACAGTGTATATGGGGGATACAGGAGCTCAGGGTGTTACTATATGTGGTAATAATAGTGTATATGGGGTACAGGAGCTCAGGGTACTATATGTGGTAATAACAGTATATGGGGTATACAGGAGCTCAGGGTGTTTCTATATGTGGTAATAACAGTGTATATGGGGATACAGGAGCTCAGGGTGTTACTATATGCGGTAATAACAGTGTATATGGGGGGTACAGGAGCTCAGGGTGTTACTATATGCGGTAATAACAGTGTATATGGGGATACAGGAGCTCAGGGTGTTACTATATGTGGTAATAATAGTGTATATGGGGATGGAGGAGCTCAGGGTGTTACTATATGAGGTAATAACAGTGTATATGGGGATACAGGAGCTCAGGGTGTTACTATATGTGGTAATAATAGTGTATATGGGGATACAGGAGCTCAGGGTGTTACTATATGCGGTAATAATAGTGTATATGGGGATGGAGGAGCTCAGGGTGTTACTATATGCGGTAATAGTGTATATGGGGATAAAGGAGGTCAGGGTGTTACTATATGTGGTAATAACTGTGTATGTGGTGATACAGGAGCTCAGGGTGTTACTATATGTGGTAATAACAGTGTATATGGGGGATACTGGATTTCAGGGTGTTACTATATGTGGTAATAACAGTGTATATGGGGATACAGGAGCTCAGGGTGTTACTATATGTGGTAATAATAGTGTATATGGAGATGGAGGAGCTCAGGGTGTTACTATATGTGGTAACAGTGTATATGGGGATACAGGAGCTCAGGGTGTTACTATATGCTGTAATAACAGTGTATATGGGGGATACAGGAGCTCAGTGTGTTACTATATGTGGTAATAACAGTGTATATGGGGGATATAGGAGCTCAGGGTGTTACTATATGTGGTAATAACAGTGTATATGGGGATACCGGAGCTCAGGGTGTTACTATATGTGGTAATAACAGTGTATATGGGGATACAGGAGCTCAGGGTGTTACTATATGCTGTAATAACAGTGTATATGGGGATGGAGGAGCTCAGGGTGTTACTATATGTGGTAATAGCAGTGTATATGGGGGATACTGGATTTCAGGGTGTTACTATATGTGGTAATAACAGTGTATATGGGGGTACAGGAGCTCAGGGTGTTACTATATGCAGTAATAACAGTGTATATGGTGATACAGGAGCTCAGGGTGTTACTATATGCAGTAATAACAATGTATATGGGGATGGAGGAGCTCAGGGTACTATATGTGGTAATAACAGTGTATATGGGTATACAGGAGCTCAGGGTGTTACTATATGTGGTAATAATAGTGTATATGGGAACACAGGAGCTCAGGGTACTATATGTGGTAATAACAGTATATGGGGTATACAGGAGCTCAGGGTGTTACTATATGCAGTAATAACAGTGTATATGGGGATACAGGAGCTCAGGGTGTTACTATGTGATAGTAACAGTGTATATGGGGGATACAGGAGCTCAGGGTGTTACTATATGTGGTAATAACAGTGTATATGGGGGGTACAGGAGCTCAGGGTGTTACTATATGTGGTAATAATAGTGTATATGGGTATACAGGAGCTCAGGGTGTTTCTATATGTGGTAATAATAGTGTATATATAGTGTTACTATATGTACTGATATCTGTATATATGAGGGTGCAGGGGGCAGGATGTTGCTATATGTACTGATAACTGTATATATGGGGGTGCATCGGTCAGGGTGTTATGTATTGATAACTGTATATATGAGGGTGCAGGGGTCAGGGTGTTATGTACTGATAAGTGTATATATGAGGGGGCAGGGTGTTACTATATGTACTGATAACTGTATATATGAGGGTGCAGGTGGCAGGATGTTACTATATGTACTGATAGCTGTATATATGAGGGTGCAGGGGTCAGGATGTTACTATATGTATTGATAACTGTATATATGAGGGAGCAGGGTGTTATGTATTGATTACTGTATATATGAGGGTGCAGGGGTCAGGGTCTTACTATATGTATTGATAACTGTATTTATGAGGGTGCAGGGGGCAGGATGTTACTATATGTACTGATAACTGTATATATGAGAGTGCAGGGGGCAGGATATTACTATATGTACTGATAACTGTATATATGAGAGTGCAGGGGGCAGGATGTTACTATATGTACTGAAAACTGTATATATGGGGGTGCAGGGGGCAGAATGTTACTATATGTACTGATAATTGTATATATGAGGGTGCAGGCGTCAGGGTCTTACTATATTACTGATAGCTGTATATATGAGGGTGCAGGGGGCAGGATGTTACTATATGTACTGATAATTGTAAATATGAGGGTGCAGGGGTCAGGGTGTTACTATATATACTGATATCTGTATATATGAGGGTGCAGGGGGCAGGATGTTGCTATATGTACTGATAACTGTATATATGGGGGTGCATCGGTCAGGGTGTTATGTATTGATAACTGTATATATGAGGGTGCATCGGTCAGGGTGTTATGTATTGATAACTGTATATATGAGGGTGCAGGGGTCAGGGTGTTATGTATTGATAACTGTATATATGAGGGTGCAGGGGTCAGGGTGTTATGTATTGATAACTGTATATATGAGGGGGCAGGGGTCAGGGTGTTTCTATATGTACTGATAACTGTATATATGAGGGGGCAGGGTGTTACTATATGTACTGATAACTGTATATATGAGGGTGCAGGTGGCAGGATGTTACTATATGTACTGATAGCTGTATATATGAGGGTGCAGGGGTCAGGATGTTACTATATGTATTGATAACTGTATATATGAGGGTGCAGGGTGTTATGTATTGATTACTGTATATATGAGGGTGCAGGGGTCAGGGGCCCGGCGTCTATTCTCCCTTTCTGCAGCGCTTGGGGGCTGCCCGGCATGTCCGTAAGCGCCGGGCACGCCCCCAAGTATGACGAAAAGGGGACGCGTCTTATAGACACGCCCCCTTTTCGGACGCTCGCGCGCCTTCGTCGCGCGCACAAGATTGCCCTCTCTAGCTCCGGCACCCTGCCTGTCACCAGAGCTAGAGGGAACACTAGGGTGTTATGTATTGATAACTGTATATATGAGAGTGCAGGGGGCAGGCTATTACTATATGTATTGGTAACTGTATATATGAGGGTGCAGGGGTCAGGGTGTTACTATATGTATTGATAACTGTATATATGAGGGTGCAGGGGGCAGGATGTTACTATATGTATTGATAACTGTAGATATGAGGGTGCAGGGGGCAGGGTATTACTATATGTATTGGTAACTGTATATATGAGGGTGCAGGGGTCAGGGTGTTACTATATGTAATGATAACTGTATATATGAGGGTGCAGGGGGCAGGATGTTACTATATGTATTGATAACTGTATATAGGAGGGTGCATCGGTCAGGGTGTTATGTACTGATAACTGTATATATGAGGGTGCAGGGGGCAGGGTGTTATGTACTGATAACTGTATATATGAGGGTGCAGGGGTCAGGGTGTTATGTACTGATAACTGTATATATGAGGGTGCAGGGGTCAGGGTGTTACTATATGTATTGATAACTGTATATATGAGGGTGCAGGGGTCAGGGTGTTATGTACTGATAACTGTATATATGAGGGTGCAGGGGTCAGGGTCTTACTATATGTATTGATAACTGTATATAGGAGGGTGCAGGGGTCAGGGTCTTACTATATGTATTGATAACTGTATATAGGAGGGTGCAGGGGTCAGGGTGTTATGTACTGATAACTGTATATATGAGGGTGCAGGGGGCAGGGTGTTATGTACTGATAACTGTATATATGAGGGTGCAGGGGTCAGGGTGTTATGTACTGATATCTGTATATATGAGGGGGCAGGGTGGGTGTGTAACGTCTGTATCGTGCGCTTCCTTCAGGTTACTAATAAAAGGTGGAATTGAATAAAAGTGATATATAACCCCTTAGTGACGCCCGCTCGGTCTCCCGGACGCTGTACTCACCGCACTGTCTGAAGGTGATTTCGGAAATGGCAGCAATAGACTGTTTACTGAAGGTAATTTCCTTATCGTCAGCGATCTCCTGGCACAGGTGTCCCACCGTATAATGGACAGCCGCCTTCAGGCGCTGCAAAAGCCAGGTACAAACAGGGATTAGCGCTGTCCACCCAAATTACACGGAGGGTGCAAACAATACGAGCAATATGTCCACTGGCCGCGACACCGCCTCACATCGCACATAACCAACATATTCCATATGGTACAGCACAACCCGCTATATATGTAATGACATGATCAGCTGCATGGCACAGCTTTCTTCCCTGCAATGACATACAGAGACCCCGCGCTGTGCCACCACACAGATCCCCCGCGCTGCGCCACCACACAGATCCCCCGCGCTGCGCCACCACACAGATCCCCGCGCTGCGCCACCACACAGATCCCCACGCTGCGCCCCCACACAGATCCCCGCGCTGCGCCCCCACACAGATCCCCGCGCTGCGCCCCCACACAGATCCCCGCGCTGCGCCCCCACACAGAACCCCGCGCTGCGCCCCCACACAGAACCCCGCGCTGTGCCCCCACACAGATCCCCGCGCTGTGCCACCTGCTCACGCTGAGCCACCGTCGCAGGAGGCGTTTGTGGATTTATTGAGAGGCGATGGATAAGCGCTGTATGCTCACGGACAGCTGACACAGAGGACGCGGCCCCTTCCCTGAGCAGCCATACTGTACTATACTAATCTCCCCAATACACAGATAACACCTCAAATATCGTTTTCAAAGTTTCCACTATTCTCCAAGTTGTATTTTCTAGCAAATGCTCAACGCCTCAGGATTGTGCTTCCCCCAGTCATGATCCGGAAGATAGAACATTGGTGTAAATGGCTGTAGGGTCCTAAGGCAGGGGTGGCCAACCCACGGCTCTTGTGTTTTCCTTGCGGCGCGGCAGACTGGTACTGACTAAAGAAGCCTCTGATCGCTTTAGAGGGCAGCGTTCCCAGTGATGCAGTGCGCGGGTAATGTTATGGCGTCACCCACGAAGTGAGGAGCCCGAGCGCCTGCTGGATCCAGTTAGATCCAGCAGGCAGCGGTAGCAGCAGCGACAGCGGGACTCGGGAGCCCTGATGGTGTAGAGTGATGCCAGCATGAAGACAGGTAATTTTCTTCATAGGGGTGTGGGCAGGGAGAGGAAGCTAGTACTGGGGACACTACCTTAGGGGGGCACAACTACTAGGGACATTGCAGAAGGGGCACAACTACAGGGGGCATTGCTTAATAGGCACAACTACAGGGGGCATTGCATAATAGGCACAGCTACTGGGGGCATTGCATAATAGGCACAGCTACTGGGGGCATTGCATAAAGGCCACAACTACTGGGGCCATTAATTAATGGGCACAACTACAGGGGGCATTGCATAATGGGCACAACTACTGGGGGCATTGTATAATTTGGCACAACTACTGGGGGCATTGCATAAGGGGCACAACTACTGGGGGCATTGCATAAGGGCCACAACTACTGGGGGCATTGCATATGGGGCACAACATAATGGGCTCTACTGCCTGAGAGCCAGTGGGGGGGGATGATGCCTGCTTTCATACTTATGGGGGCAGTGTGGGGCTGTTGAAATAACGCCGGGGGGTGGGGGGGAGGGCTGGAGTGACACATGAGGGGCTGCAATTACATGAATGTGGGCTGGAATGACAAGGGAGGGGGCTGGAGTGACACATGGAGAAGCTGAAGTGTGTATTATGCGAATCTTGCTTTTTCAATGTATTTTATATGGTTCTGGATTTCAAATTGTATTTTATGTGGATGTGGGTTTTTTATGTATTTTATGTGAACGTGGCTTGTTTCTGTGTATTTTATGTGAACGTGGCTTGTTTCTGTGTATTTTATGTGAACGTGGCTTGTGTCTGTGTATTTTATGTGGATCTGCCTTGTTTCTGTGTATTTTATGTGAACGTGGCTTGTTTCTGTGTATTTTATGTGAACGTGGCTTGTGTCTGTGTATTTTATGTGGATCTGCCTTGTTTCTGTGTATTTTATGTGAACGTGGCTTGTTTCTGTGTATTTTATGTGGATCTGCCTTGTTTCTGTGTATTTTATGTGAACGTGGCTTGTGTCTGTGTATTTTATGTGGATCTGGCTTGTTTCTGTGTATTTTATGTGAACGTGGCTTGTTTCTGTGTATCTTATGTGGATCTGGCTTGTTTCTGTGTATGTTATGTGAACGTGGCTTGTTTCTGTGTATTTTGCGTGGATCTGGATTTTTTCTGTGTATTTTATGTGAATGTGGCTTGTTTGTGTATTTTATGTGGATCTGCCTTGTTTTTATGTATTTTATGTGAACGTGGCTTGTTTCTGTGTATTATATGTGAATGTGGCTTGTTTCTGTGTATTTTATGTGGATCTGGCTTGTTTCTGTGTAGTTTATGTGAACGTGGGTTGTTTCTCTGTATTATATGTGGATCTGGCTTGTTTCTGTGTATTTTATGTGAATGTGGCTTGTTTCTGTGTATTATATGTGAATGTGGCTTGTTTCTGTGTATTTTATGTGGATCTGGCTTGTTTCTGTGTAGTTTATGTGAACGTGGGTTGTTTCTCTGTATTATATGTGGATCTGGCTTGTTTCTGTGTAGTTTATGTGAACGTGGGTTGTTTCTGTGTAGTTTATGTGGATCTGGCTTGTTTCTGTGTAGTTTATGTGGATTTGGCTTGTTTCTGTGTAGTTTATGTGAACGTGGGTTGTTTCTGTGTATCTTATGTGGATCTGGCTTGTTTCTGTGTATTATATGTGAATGTGGCTTGTTTCTGTGTATTTTATGTGCATCTGGCTTGTTTCTGTGTATTTTATGTGGATCTGGCTTGTTTCTGTGTAGTTTATGTGAACGTGGGTTGTTTCTCTGTATTATATGTGGATCTGGCTTGTTTCTGTGTAGTTTATGTGGATCTGGCTTGTTTCTGTGTAGTTTATGTGGATCTGGCTTGTTTCTGTGTAGTTTATGTGGATCTGGCTTGTTTCTGTGTAGTTTATGTGGATCTGGCTTGTTTCTGTGTAGTTTATGTGGACGTGGCTATGTCAATGATTTCTATATAGCTCTGGCTTTTTCCTTTCACTTCAACAGTGAAAAAATTATATTGGGAAGTTTATGTAAATTGTGTATTTTCAATGTGCCGGGCTCGCCCCCAGTGTGACTAGAAACGGGGGTGTGACACAAGGTCATGCTCCTGCGAATGTCATGCCAAAGGCGTGCACAAAAAAATGGGGTGTGGCCTTGTGACAGCTAGGCCACGCCCCTTTTTTGCATGCACGCCTTCGGCGCGCGCCTGTTATCGGCTCTTTAACTTGACTACAGATATTTTTTGGCTCTTTACCTCTGACTGGTTGGCCACCCCTGTCCTATGGGGGTTGATGGGGGGGATAATGACGCTGGCGGCTGGGGAGGCTCCGCTCTTAGGGGACCCAGAACAGCCTAACAAAGAACAATCCCAGATCTGATGGCCCTCGCCCTACTGTGAGAGCAGGTCCCAGCCATGGACTGGGGTTGTCACTGCCTCACTCTCATAGGCTAATGCTGGCCATACACCTGCACGATTTCGGGACGATTGCCCGATTTTCGATGAGTCATAAGATGGATCTTGTGAAAATCGTGCATTTTTTTAGTAAGATAAGATCCGATAATCGGATCTTATGATCACTTGTGCAACCCATATGTTCCATCGTATCGTGTGCAGATCGTGCTGTTTATTTTGTTCATGCGATCCATTGTGCGGCAATTCAAGTAATTTCAATGACTGTTTCCCTAATGAGCGCGTGAGGCACAGGATCGATCATACGACAGAAAAACAACAAAAATGCTGCCGGGACTGCCAGGTAGCTCCGGGGAGTCGGATGCTGAATCGGAACGTATGCTGGTCGTGCAGGTGTATGGGCACCTTAACACTTCCAAAAAGGAAAAGTGGAGGTGTTGCCTATAGCAACCAACCAAATCCTGGCTATCATTTTGTAGACAGTAATCGGTGAATGAGAGCTAGATTTTGATAAGATGCTATGGGCAGCACCTCCAAACTTCCCTCTTGGCGGAGCAGCGCTGTTGTACAGTCAGCGGCCAGTAGGTGACGCTGCGCGCACAGTAATACGAGCAGCGCTGTTATGCAGGCAGCAGTCAGTAGGTGGCGCTGTGCACACAGTAACACATGAGCAGCGCTGTTATGCAGGCAGCAGTCAGTAGGTGGCGCTGTGCACACAGTAACACATGAGCAGCGCTGTTACACAGGCAATGGTCAGTAGGTGGCGCTGTGCACACAGTAACACAGAACCAGCGCTGTTATACAGGCAGCGGCCCGTAGGTGGTGCTGTGCGCACAGTAATACATGAGCAGCACTGTTATACAGGCAGTGGTCGGAAGGTGGCGCTGTGCGCACAGTAACACATGAGCAGCGCTGTTATACAGGCAATGGTCTGTAGATGGCACAGTAACACACGAGCAGCGCTGCTATACAGGCAATGGTCAGTAGGTGGCGCTGTGCGCACAGTAACACATGAGCAATGCTATTATACGGGCAATGGTCAGTAGGTGGCTCTGTGCACACAGTAACACATGAGCAGCGCTGTTATACAGGCAATGGTCAGTAGGTGGCGCTGTGCGCACAGTAACACATGAGCAGCGCTGTTATACAGGCAATGGTCAGTAGGTGGTGCTGTGCGCACAGTAACATGAGCAGCGGTTATACAGGCAGCAGTCAGTAGGTGGCGCTGTGCACACAGTAACACATGAGCAGCGCTGTTATACAGGCAATGGTCAGTAGGTGGCGCTGTGCAAACAGTAACACAGGTGCAGCGCTGTTATACAGGCAATGGTCAGTAGGTGGCATTGCGCGCACAGTAACACATGTGCAGCGCTGTTATACAGGCAATGGTCAGTAGGTGGCATTGCGCACACAGTAACACATGAGCAGCGCTGTTATACAGGCAATGGTCAGTAGGTGGCATTGTGCGCACAGTAACACATGAGCAGTGCTGTTATACAGGTAGTGGTCAGTAGGTGGCGTTGCGCGCACAGTAACACATGAGCAGCGCTGTTATACAGGCAATGGTAAGTAGGTGGCGCTGTGCGCACAGTAATACATGAGCAGCGCTGTTATACAGGCAATGGTCAGTAGATGGCACAGTAACACATGAGCAGCGCTGTTATACAGGCAGCGGTCAGTAGGTGGCGCTGTGCGCACAGTAACACATGAGCAGCGCTGTTATACAGGCAATGGTCAGTAGATGGCACAGTAACACATGAGCAGCGCTGTTATACAGGCAATGGTAAGTAGGTGGCGCTGTGCGCACAGTAATACATGAGCAGCGCTGTTATACACGCAGCGGTCAGTAGGTGGCGCTGTGCACACAGTAACACATGAGCAGCGCTGTTATACAGGCAGTGGTCAGTAGGTGGCGCTGTGCACACAGTAACACATGAGCAGCGCTGTTATACAGGCAATGGTCAGTAGGTGGCGCTGTGCGCACAGTAACACAAGCAGTGCTATTATACAGGCAGCGGTCAGTAGGTGGTGCTGTGCACACAGTAACACATGAGCAGCGCTGTTATACAGGCAATGGTCAGTAGGTGGCGCTGTGCACACAGTAACACATGAGCAGCGGCCAGTAGGTGGCGCTGCGCGTGCACAGTAACACATGAGCAGCGCTGTTATACAGGCAATGGTCAGTAGGTGGCGCTGTGCGCACAGTAACACATGAGCAACGGCCAGTAGGTGGCGCTGCGTGCGCACAGTAACACATGAGCAGCGCTGTTATACAGGTAGTGGTCAGTAGGTGGCATTGCGCGCACAGTAACACATGAGCAGCGCTGTTATACAGGCAGCGGCCCGTAGGTGGCGCTGTGCGCACAGTAACACAAGAGCAGTGGCCAGTAGGTGGCGCTGCGCGCGCACAGTAACACATGAGCAGCGCTGTTATACAGGCAGTGGTCAGTAGGTGGCGTTGCGCGCACAGTAACACATGAGCAGCGCTGTTATACAGGCAGCGGTCAGTAGGTGGCGCTGTGCGCACAGTAACACATGAGCAGTGCTGTTATACAGGCAATGGTCAGTAGATGGCACAGTAACACATGAGCAGCGCTGTTATACAGGCAATGGTCAGTAGGTGATGCTGTGCGCACAGTAACACATGAGCAACGGCCATTAGGTGGCGCTGCGCGCGCACAGTAACACATGAGCAGCACTGTTATACAGGCAATGGTCAGTAGGTGGCGCTGTGCGCACAGTAACACATGAGCAGCACTGTTATACAGGCAATGGTCAGTAGGTGGCATTGCGCGCACAGTAACACATGAGCAGCGCTGTTATACAGGCAATGGTCAGTAGGTGGCATTGCGCGCACAGTAACACATGAGCAGCGCTGTTATACAGGCAATGGTCAGTAGGTGGCATTGCGCGCACAGTAACACATGAGCAGCGCTGTTAAACAGGCAGTGTTCAGTAGGTGGCATTGCGCGCACAGTAACACATGAGCAGCGCCGTTATACAGGCAATGGTCAGTAGGTGGCATTGCGCGCACAATAACACATGAGCAGCGCTGTTAAACAGGCAGTGGTCAGTAGGTGGCATTGCGTGCACAGTAACACATGAGGAGCGCTGTTAAACAGGCAGCGGTCAGTAGGTGGCGCTGTGTGCACAGTAACACATGAGCAGCGGCCAGTAGGTGGCGCTGCGCGCGCACAGTAACACATGAGCAGCGCTGTTATATAGGCAGTGGTCAGTTGGTGGCGCTGCGCGCACAGTAACACATGAGCAGCGCTGTTATACAGGCAGTGGTCAGTAGGTGGTGTTGCGCGCACAGTAACACATGAGCAGCGCTGTTATACAGGCAGCGGTCAATAGGTGGCGCTGTGTGCACAGTAACACATGAGCAGCGCTGTTATGCAGGTAATGGTCAGTAGATGGCACAGTAACACATGAGCAGCGCTGTTATACAGGCAATGGTCAGTAGGTGGCGCTGTGCGCACAGTAACACATGAGCAGCGGCAAGTAGGTGGCGCTGCGCGCGCACAGTAACACATGGGCAGCGCTGTTATACAGGCAATGGTCAGTAGGTGGCGCTGTGCGCACAGTAACACATGAGCAACGGCCAGTAGGTGGTGCTGCGCGCGCACAGTAACACATGAGCAGCGCTGTTATACAGGCAATGGTCAGTAGGTGGCATTACGCGCACAGTAACACATGAGCAGCGCCCAGTAGGTGGCGCTGCGCGCGCACAGTAACACATGAGCAGCGCTGTTATACAGGCAGTGGTCAGTTGGTGGCGCTGCGCGCACAGTAACATATGAGCAGCGCTGTTATACACGCAGCGGTCAGTAGGTGGCACTGTGCGCACAGTAACATATGAGCAGTGCTGTTATACAGGCAGCGGTCAGTAGGTGGCGCTGTGCGCACAGTAACACATGAGCAACGGACAGTAGGTGGCACTGTGCGCACAGTAACATATGAGCAGTGCTGTTATACAGGTAGCGGTCAGTAGGTGGTGCTGTGCACACAGTAACACATGAGCAGCGCTGTTATACAGGCAATGGTCAGTAGGTGGCGCTGTTCGCACAGTAACACATGAGCAGTGCTATTATACGGGCAATGGTCAGTAGGTGGCGCTGTGCACACAGTATCACGAGCAGCGCTGTTATACGGGCAGCGGTCAGTAGGTGGCGCTTTGCGCACAGTAACACACGAGCAGCGCTGTTATACAGGCAGCGGTCAGTAGGTGGCGCTGTGTGCACAGTAACACAGGAGCAGCGCTGTCATGCAGGCAGCGGTCAGTAGGTGGCGCTTTGCGCACAGTAACACACGAGCAGCGCTGTTATACAGGCAGCGGTCAGTAGGTGGCGCTGTGTGCACAGTAACACAGGAGCAGCGCTGTCATGCAGGCAGCGGTCAGTAGGTGGCGCTTGTGCGCACAGTAACACATGAGCAGCGCTGTTATACAGGCAGCGGTCAGTAGGTGGCGCTGTGCGCACAGTAATACATGAGCAGTGCTGTTATACAGGCAATGGTTAGTAGATGGCACAGTAACACATGAGCAGCGCTGTTATACAGGCAATGGTCAGTAGGTGGCGCTGTGCGCACAGTAACACATGAGCAGTGCTATTATACGGGCAATGGTCAGTAGGTGGCGCTGTGCACACAGTATCACGAGCAGCGCTGCTATACGGGCAGCGGTCAGTAGGTGGCGCTTTGCGCACAGTAACACATGAGCACCGCTGTTATACAGGCAGCGGTCAGTAGGTGGTGCTGTGCGCACAGTAACACAGGAGCAGCGTTGTTATACTGGCAGCGGTCAGTAGGTGGCGCTGTGCGCACAGTAACATGAGCAGCGCTGTTAGAGGCAGCGGTCAGTAGGTGGCGCTGTGCGCACAGTAAAATAGGAGCAGCGCTGTTATACGGTCAGTAGGTGGCGCTGTGCGCACAGTAACACATGAGCAGCACCGTTATACAGGCAGCGGCCAGTAGGTGGCGCTGTGTACGGCAGTATGAGGCTATGTGTAGCCGCCTCAGAGAGCGGCAGTTGGGGGGCTGGGGCCCGGTACCCCTGTTCGGGCTGAGAGGTCACTACCTGTGTCTGGGAGAATTGCCTCTCGCCATCCGACGCCATGACCCGTTACACCCTCTCCGCTGTCACACACCGTCACGTAGAGGAGGATTTGGCGCCACGAGCCGCAGCTACGGGACCCGGGCTGGGACAAAGCACCGCAGCGCGAAGCTGTATTATATATTATTACTATACTATTATATATAGGCAGTATTATTATATAGATGAATATCGCACTACTAACCAGCTCTCTGGCTGTTATGGAACTAGAAGTTCCAGCATGCCCATACCCTCCAATGTGACCCTTCCACTAGGTACAAAATTTGCCCCTGGACGTCACCTGTGTATAACACTCTCCATCAATTACCTACCTCACACAGGTGACTGCATCCTATATACACAGCACACAGGTGACTGCATCCTATATACACAACACACAGGTGACTGCATCCTATATACACAGCACACAGGTGACTGCATCCTATATACACAGGTGACTGCATCCTATATACACAGGTGACTGCATCCTATATACACAGCACACAGGTGACTGCATCCTATATACACAGCACACAGGTGACTGCATCCTATATACACAGCACACAGGTGACTGCATCCTATATACACAGCACACAGGTGACTGCATCCTATATACACAGCACACAGGTGACTGCATCCTATATACACAGGTGACTGCATCCTATATACACAGCACACAGGTGACTGCATCCTATATACACAGGTGACTGCATCCTATATACACAGGTGACTGCATCCTATATACACAGCACACAGGTGACTGCATCCTATATACACAGCACACAGGTGACTGCATCCTATATACACAGGTGACTGCATCCTATATACACAGGTGACTGCATCCTATATACACAGCACACAGGTGACTGCATCCTATATACACAGCACACAGGTGACTAATCCTATACACACTGGTGACTGCATCCTATATACACAGGTGACTGCATCCTATATACACAGCACACAGGTGACTAATCCTATACACACTGGTGACTGCATCCTATATACACAGCACACAGGTGACTGCATCCTATATACACAGCACACAGGTGACAGCATCCTATATACACAGCACACAGGTGACTAATCCTATATACACAGCACACAGGTGACTGCATCCTATATACACAGCACACAGGTGACTGCATCCTATATACACAGCACACAGGTGACTGCATCCTATATACACAGCACACAGGTGACTGCATCCTATATACACAGCACACAGGTGACTGCATCCTATACACAGCACACAGGTGACAGCATCCTATATACACAGCACACAGGTGACTGCATCCTATATACACAGCACACAGGTGACTGCATCCTATATACACAGCACACAGGTGACTGCATCCTATATACACAGCACACAGGTGACTGCATCCTATATACACAGCACACAGGTGACTGCATCCTATATACACAGGTGACTGCATCCTATATACACAGGTGACTGCATCCTATATACACAGGTGACTGCATCCTATATACACAGCACACAGGTGACAGCATCCTATATACACAGCACACAGATGACTGCATCCTATATACACAGCACACAGATGACTGCATCCTATATACACAGGTGACTGCATCCTATATACACAGGTGACTGCATCCTATATACACAGCACACAGGTGACAGCATCCTATATACACAGCACACAGATGACTGCATCCTATATACACAGCACACAGATGACTGCATCCTATATACACAGCACACAGATGACTGCATCCTATATACACAGCACACTGGTGACAGCATCCTATATACACAGGTGACTGCATCCTATATACACAGCACACAGGTGACTGCATCCTATATACACAGCACACAGGTGACTGCATCCTATATACACAGCACACAGGTGACTGCATCCTATATACACAGCACACAGGTGACTGCATCCTATATACACAGCACACAGGTGACTGCATCCTATATACACAGCACACAGGTGACTGCATCCTATATACAAAGCACACAGGTGACTGCATCCTATATACACAGCACACAGGTGACTGCATCCTATATACACAGCACACAGGTGACTGCATCCTATATACACAGCACACAGGTGACTGCATCCTATATACACAGCACACAGGTGACTGCATCCTATATACACAGCACACAGGTGACTGCATCCTATATACACAGCACACAGGTGACTGCATCCTATATACACAGCACACAGGTGACTGCATCCTATATACACAGCACACAGGTGACTGCATCCTATATACAAAGCACACAGGTGACTGCATCCTATATACACAGCACACAGGTGACTGCATCCTATATACACAGCACACAGGTGACTGCATCCTATATACACAGCACACAGGTGACTGCATCCTATATACACAGGTGACTGCATCCTATATACACAGGTGACTGCATCCTATATACACAGCACACAGGTGACTAATCCTATACACACAGGTGACAGCATCCTATATACACAGGTGACTGCATCCTATATACACAGCACACTGGTGACAGCATCCTATATACACAGCACCCAGATGACTGCATCCTATATACACAGCACACAGGTGACTGCATCCTATATACACAGCACACAGGTGACTGCATCCTATATACACAGCACACAGGTGACTGCATCCTATACACACAGCACACAGGTGACTAATCCTATACACACAGCACACAGGTGACTGCATCCTATATACACAGCACACAGATGACTTCATCCTATATACACAGCACACAGGTGACTGCATCCTATATACACAGCACACAGGTGACTGCATCCTATATACACAGCACACAGGTGACTGCATCCTATATACACAGCACACAGGTGACTGCATCCTATATACACAGCACACAGGTGACTGCATCCTATATACACAGCACACAGGTGACTGCATCCTATATACACAGCACACAGGTGACTGCATCCTATATACACAGCACACAGATGACTGCATCCTATATACACAGCACACAGGTGACTGCATCCTATATACACAGGTGACTGCATCCTATATACACAGGTGACTGCATCCTATATACACAGGTGACTGCATCCTATATACACAGCACACTGGTGACAGCATCCTATATACACAGCACACAGATGACTGCATCCTATATACACAGCACACAGATGACTGCATCCTATATACACAGCACACAGATGACTGCATCCTATATACACAGCACACTGGTGACAGCATCCTATATACACAGGTGACTGCATCCTATATACACAGCACACAGGTGACTGCATCCTATATACACAGCACACAGGTGACTGCATCCTATATACACAGCACACAGGTGACTGCATCCTATATACACAGCACACAGGTGACTGCATCCTATATACACAGCACACAGATGACTGCATCCTATATACACAGCACACAGGTGACTGCATCCTATATACAAAGCACACAGGTGACTGCATCCTATATACACAGCACACAGGTGACTGCATCCTATATACACAGCACACAGGTGACTGCATCCTATATACACAGCACACAGGTGACTGCATCCTATATACACAGCACACAGGTGACTGCATCCTATATACACAGCACACAGGTGACTGCATCCTATATACACAGCACACAGGTGACTGCATCCTATATACACAGCACACAGGTGACTGCATCCTATATACACAGCACACAGGTGACTGCATCCTATATACACAGCACACAGGTGACTTATCCTATACACACAGGTGACTGCATCCTATATACACAGCACACAGGTGACTGCAATCCTATATACAAAGCACACAGGTGACTTTATCCTATATACACAGCACACAGGTGACTGCATCCTATACACACAGGTGACTGCATCCTATATACACAGCACACAGGTGACTGCATCCTATATACACAGCACACAGGTGACTGCATCCTATATACACAGCACACAGGTGACAGCATCCTATATACACAGCACACAGATGACTGCATCCTATATACACAGCACACAGGTGACTGCATCCTATATACACAGCACACAGGTGACTGCATCCTATATACACAGCACACAGGTGACTGCATCCTATATACACAGCACACAGGTGACTGCATCCTATATACACAGCACACAGGTGACTGCATCCTATATACACAGCACACAGGTGACTTTATCCTATATACACAGCACACAGGTGACTGCATCCTATACACACAGGTGACTGCATCCTATATATACAGCACACAGGTGACTGCAATCCTATATACAAAGCACACAGGTGACTTTATCCTATATATACAGCACACAGGTGACTTCAATCCTACACAGGTGACTTTATCCTATATACACAGCACACAGGTGACTGCATCCTATATACACAGCACACAGGTGACTTCAATCCTACACAGGTGACTTTATCCTATATACACAGCACACAGGTGACTGCATCCTATATACACAGCACACAGGTGACTGCAATCCTATACACACAGGTGACTGCAATCCTATACACACAGGTGACTGCATCCTATACACAGGTGACTGCAATCCTAGACACACAGGTGACTGCATCCTATACACACACACAGGTGACTGCAATCCTATACACACACACAGGTGACTGCAATCCTGTACACACACACAAGTGACTGCATCCTATATACACACACAGGTGACTGCAATCCTACACACAGGTGACAGACGGCTGCACTCCTACACACAGGTGGCTGCACTCCTACAGACAGATGGCTGCACTCCTACACACAGGTGACAGGCGGCTGCACTCCTACACACAGGTGACAGGCGGTTGCACTCTTACACACAGGTGACTGCACTCCTACACACAGGCGGCTGCACTCCTACACACAGGTGACAGGCAGCTGCACTCCTACACACAGGCGGCTGCACTCCTACACGCAGGTGACAGATGGCTGCACTCCTAGGTGACAGGCGGCTGCACTCCTACACACAGGCAGCTGCACTCCTACACACAGGCAGCTGCACTCCTACACACAGGTGACAGGCGGCTGCACTCCTACACACAGGTGGCTGCACTCCTACACACAGGCGACTGCACTCCTACACACAGGTGACAGGCGGCTGGACTCCTACACACAGGTGGCTGCACTCCTACACACAGGCGACTGCACTCCTACACACAGGTGGCTGCATCCTATATACACAGCACACAGGTGACTGCATCCTATATACACAGCACACAGGTGACTGCATCCTATATACACAGCACACAGGTGACTGCATCCTATATACACAGCACACAGGTGACTGCATCCTATATACACAGCACACAGGTGACTGCATCCTATATACACAGCACACAGGTGACTGCATCCTATATACACAGCACACAGGTGACTGCATCCTATATACACAGGTGACTGCATCCTATATACACAGGTGACTGCATCCTATATACACAGCACACTGGTGACAGCATCCTATATACACAGGTGACTGCATCCTATATACACAGCACACAGGTGACTGCATCCTATATACACAGCACACAGGTGACTGCATCCTATATACACAGCACACAGGTGACTGCATCCTATATACACAGCACACAGGTGACTGCATCCTATATACACAGCACACAGGTGACTGCATCCTATATACACAGCACACAGGTGACTGCATCCTATATACACAGCACACAGGTGACTGCATCCTATATACACAGCACACAGGTGACTGCATCCTATATACAAAGCACACAGGTGACTGCATCCTATATACACAGCACACAGGTGACTGCATCCTATATACACAGCACACAGGTGACTGCATCCTATATACACAGCACACAGGTGACTGCATCCTATATACACAGCACACAGGTGACTGCATCCTATATACACAGCACACAGGTGACTGCATCCTATATACACAGCACACAGGTGACTGCATCCTATATACACAGCACACAGGTGACTGCATCCTATATACACAGCACACAGGTGACTGCATCCTATATACACAGCACACAGGTGACTGCATCCTATATACACAGCACACAGGTGACTTATCCTATACACACAGGTGACTGCATCCTATATACACAGCACACAGGTGACTGCAATCCTATATACAAAGCACACAGGTGACTTTATCCTATATACACAGCACACAGGTGACTGCATCCTATACACACAGGTGACTGCATCCTATATACACAGCACACAGGTGACTGCATCCTATATACACAGCACACAGGTGACTGCATCCTATATACACAGCACACAGGTGACAGCATCCTATATACACAGCACACAGATGACTGCATCCTATATACACAGCACACAGGTGACTGCATCCTATATACACAGCACACAGGTGACTGCATCCTATATACACAGCACACAGGTGACTGCATCCTATATACACAGCACACAGGTGACTGCATCCTATATACACAGCACACAGGTGACTTTATCCTATATACACAGCACACAGTTGACTGCATCCTATACACACAGGTGACTGCATCCTATATATACAGCACACAGGTGACTGCAATCCTATATACAAAGCACACAGGTGACTTTATCCTATATATACAGCACACAGGTGACTTCAATCCTACACAGGTGACTTTATCCTATATACACAGCACACAGGTGACTGCATCCTATATACACAGCACACAGGTGACTTCAATCCTACACAGGTGACTTTATCCTATATACACAGCACACAGGTGACTGCATCCTATATACACAGCACACAGGTGACTGCAATCCTATACACACAGGTGACTGCAATCCTATACACACAGGTGACTGCATCCTATACACAGGTGACTGCAATCCTAGACACACAGGTGACTGCAATCCTAGACACACAGGTGACTGCAATCCTAGACACACAGGTGACTGCATCCTATACACACACACAGGTGACTGCAATCCTATACACATACACAGGTGACTGCAATCCTGTACACACACACAGGTGACTGCATCCTATATACACACACAGGTGACTGCAATCCTACACACAGGTGACAGACGGCTGCACTCCTACACACAGGTGGCTGCACTCCTACACACAGGTGACAGGGGGCTGCACTCCTACACACAGGTGACAGGCGGTTGCACTCCTACACACAGGCGACTGCACTCCTACACACAGGTGACAGGCGGCTGCACTCCTACACACAGGCGGCTGCACTCCTACACGCAGGTGACAGATGGCTGCACTCCTAGGTGACAGGCGGCTGCACTCCTACACACAGGTGACAGGCGGCTGCACTCCTACACACAGGTGGCTGCACTCCTACACACAGGCGACTGCACTCCTACACACAGGTGACAGGCGGCTGCACTCCTACACACAGGTGACAGGCGGCTGCACTCCTACACACAGGTGACAGGCGGCTGCATTCCTACACACAGGTGACAGGCGGCTGCACTCCTACACACAGGTGGCTGCACTCCTACACACAGGTGACAGGCGACTGCACTCCTACACACAGGCGACTGCACTCCTACACACAGGTGACAGGCGGCTGCACTCCACACAGGCGGCTGCACTCCTACACACAGGTGACAGGCGGCTGCACTCCTACACACAGGTGGCTGCACTCCTACACACAGGCGACTGCACTCCTACACACAGGTGACAGGCGGCTGGACTCCTACACACAGGTGGCTGCACTCCTACACACAGGCGACTGCACTCCTACACACAGGTGGCTGCACTCCTACACACAGGTGACTGCAATCCTATATACAAAGCACACAGGTGACTAATCCTATACACACAGGTGACTGCATCCTATATATACAGCACACAGGTGACTTCAATCCTACACAGGTGACTTTATCCTATATACACAGCACACAGGTGACTGCATCCTATATACACAGCACACAGGTGACTTCAATCCTACACAGGTGACTTTATCCTATATACACAGCACACAGGTGACTGCATCCTATATACACAGCACACAGGTGACTGCAATCCTATACACACAGGTGACTGCAATCCTATACACACAGGTGACTGCATCCTATACACAGGTGACTGCAATCCTAGACACACAGGTGACTGCATCCTATACACACACACAGGTGACTGCAATCCTATACACACACACAGGTGACTGCAATCCTGTACACACACACAAGTGACTGCATCCTATATACACACACAGGTGACTGCAATCCTACACACAGGTGACAGACGGCTGCACTCCTACACACAGGTGGCTGCACTCCTACAGACAGATGGCTGCACTCCTACACACAGGTGACAGGCGGCTGCACTCCTACACACAGGTGACAGGCGGTTGCACTCTTACACACAGGCGACTGCACTCCTACACACAGGCGGCTGCACTCCTACACACAGGTGACAGGCAGCTGCACTCCTACACACAGGCGGCTGCACTCCTACACGCAGGTGACAGATGGCTGCACTCCTAGGTGACAGGCGGCTGCACTCCTACACACAGGCAGCTGCACTCCTACACACAGGCAGCTGCACTCCTACACACAGGTGACAGGCGGCTGCACTCCTACACACAGGTGGCTGCACTCCTACACACAGGCGACTGCACTCCTACACACAGGTGACAGGCGGCTGCACTCCTACACACAGGTGACAGGCGGCTGCACTCCTACACACAGGTGACAGGCGGCTGCACTCCTACACACAGGTGACAGGCGGCTGCACTCCTACACACAGGTGACAGGCGGCTGCACTCCTACACACAGGCGACTGCACTCCTACACACAGGTGATAGGCGGCTGCACTCCTACACACAGGTGACAGGCGGCTGCACTCCACACAGGCGACTGCACTCCTACACACAGGTGACAGGCGGCTGCACTCCTACACACAGGTGGCTGCACTCCTACACACAGGCGACTGCACTCCTACACACAGGTGACAGGCGGCTGCACTCCTACACACAGGTGGCTGCACTCCTACACACAGGCGACTGCACTCCTACACACAGGTGACAGGCGGCTGCACTCCTACACATAGGTGACAGGCGGCTGCACTCCTACACACAGGTGACAGGCGGCTGCACTCCTACACACAGGCCACTGCACTCCTACACACAGGTGACTGCACTCCTACACACAGGCGGCTGCACTCCTACACACAGGTGACAGACGGCTGCACTCCTATACACAGGTGACAGGCGGCTGCACTCCTACACACAGGTGACAGGCGGCTGCACTCCTACACACAGGTGACAGGCGGCTGCACTCCTACACTCAGGTGACAGGCGGCTGCACTCCTACACATAGGTGGCTGCACTCCTACACACAGGTGACAGGCGGCTGCACTCCTACACACAGGCCACTGCACTCCTACACACAGGCGGCTGCACTCCTACACACAGGTGACAGACGGCTGCACTCCTACACTCAGGTGACAGGCGGCTGCACTCCTACACATAGGTGGCTGCACTCCTACACACAGGTGACAGGCGGCTGCACTCCTACACACAGGCCACTGCACTCCTACACACAGGCGGCTGCACTCCTACACACAGGTGACAGGCGGCTGCACTCCTACACACAGGTGACAGGCGGCTGCACTCCTACACACAGGTGACAGGCGGCTGCACTCCTACACACAGGTGACAGGCGGCTGCACTCCTACACACAGGTGACAGGCGGCTGCACTCCTACACACAGGCGACTGCACTCCTACACACAGGTGACAGGCGGCTGCACTCCTACACACAGGTGACAGGCGGCTGCACTCCTACACACAGGTGACAGGCGGCTGCACTCCTACACACAGGTGACAGGCGGCTGCACTCCTACACACAGGTGACAGGCGGCTGCACTCCTACACACAGGTGACAGGCGGCTGCACTCCTACACACAGGCGACTGCACTCCTACACACAGGCGACAGACGGCTGCACTCCTACACACAGGCGACAGGCGGCTGCACTCCTACACACAGGTGACAGGCGGCTGCACTCCTACACACAGGTGACAGGCGGCTGCACTCCTACACACAGGCGACTGCACTCCTACACACAGGTGACAGGCGGCTGCACTCCTACACACAGGCGACTGCACTCCTACACACAGGTGACAGGCGGCTGCACTCCTACACACAGGTGACAGGCGGCTGCACTCCTACACACAGGTGACAGGCGGCTGCACTCCTACACACAGGCGACTGCACTCCTACACACAGGCGACAGACGGCTGCACTCCTACACACAGGCGACAGACGGCTGCACTCCTACACACAGGCGACAGGCGGCTGCACTCCTACACACAGGTGACAGGCGGCTGCACTCCTACACACAGGCGACTGCACTCCTACACACAGGTGACAGGCGGCTGCACTCCTACACACAGGTGACAGGCGACTGCACTCCTACACACAGGTGACAGGCGGCTGCACTCCTACACACAGGTGACAGGCGGCTGCACTCCTACACACAGGTGACAGGCGGCTGCACTCCTACACACAGGTGACAGGCGGCTGCACTCCTACACACAGGTGACAGGCGGCTGCACTCCTACACACAGGCGACTGCACTCCTACACACAGGCGACAGACGGCTGCACTCCTACACACAGGCGACAGGCGGCTGCACTCCTACACACAGGCGACAGGCGGCTGCATTCCTACACACAGGTGGCTGCACTCCTACACACAGGCGACTGTACTCTCACACACAGGTGACAGGCGGCTGCACTCCTACACACAGGTGACAGGCGGCTGCACTCCTACACACAGGCGACTGCACTCCTACACACAGGTGCCAGGCGGCTTCATTCCTACACACAGGTGACGGGTGGCTGCACTCCTACACACAGGTGACGGGTGGCTGCACTCCTACACACAGGTGACGGGTGGCTGCACTCCTACACACAGGTGACAGGCGGCTGCACTCCTACACACAGGCGACTGCACTCCTACACACAGGTGACAGGCGGCTGCACTCCTACACACAGGTGACGGGCGGCTGCACTCCTACACACAGGTGACGGGCGGCTGCACTCCTACACACAGGTGACGGGCGGCTGCACTCCTACACACAGGTGACGGGTTGCTGCACTCCTACACACAGGCGAATGCACTCCTACACACAGGTGACAGGCGACAGCACTCCTACACACAGGTGACGGGTTGCTGCACTCCTACACGCTGGTGGCTGCGATTCTGTACTAAGAGGGAAGAGTAGGAGCAGGGCATGGTGTCGCTATTGGAAGGGGCCATGTCCCGTGACCAGGGCACTGCATAGAGCGCAGGTTACCAAACGCGCTCCTCAGGGCTCCCCAACAGCTCAGGTGTCAGAGATGTCTATGGCTGAGCACAGGTGGGTGCATCCATCAAACTGACTGAGGTACTAATTATGTCACCTGTGCTCAGCCATGGATCTCTCTAACACCTGAGCTGTTGGGGAGCCCTGAGGAGCGCGTTTGGTAACCTGTGGCGTAGAGTAATCACATTACATTTACTACCTGATGGACATGAGGCTTCATCCTCTCTGCAGCCGTTATTACACCCTCATTATTACATCCTCTGCGCCCCTGCAGCCGTTATTACACCCTCATTATTACATCCTCTGCGCCCCTGCAGCCGTTATTACACCCTCATTATTACATCCTCTGCGCCCCTGCAGCCATTATTACACCCTCATTATTGCGCCCCTGCAGCCGTTATTACACCCTCATTATTGCGCCCTTGCAGCCATTATTACACCCTCATTATTACATCATCCGCGCCCCTGCAGCCGTTATTACACCCTCATCATTACATCCTCCGCGCCCCTGCAGCCGTTATTACACCGTCATTATTACATCCTCTGCGCCCCTGCAGCCATTACACCCTCATTATTACATCCTCTGCGCCCCTGCAGCCGTTATTACACCCTCATTATTACACCCTCATTATTGCGCCCCTGCAGCCGTTATTACACCCTCATTATTGCGCCCTTGCAGCCATTATTACACCCTCATTATTACATCCTCGCGCCCCTGCAGACGTTATTACACCCTCATTATGGCGCCCCTGCAGCCGTTATTACACCCTCATTATTACACCCTCTGCACCCTTGCAGCCGTTATTACACCCTCATTATTGCGCCCCTGCAGCCATTATTACACCCTCATTATTACATCCTCCGCGCCCTGCAGCCGTTATTACACCCTCGTTATTACATCCTCTGCGCCACTGCAGCCGCTATTACACCCTCATTATTGCGCCCCTGCAGCCGTTATTACACCCTCATTATTACACACTCTGCACCCTTGCAGCCGTTATTACACCCTCATTATTGCGCACCTGCAGCCGTTATTACACCCTCATTATTGTGCCCCTGCAGCCATTATTATACCCTCATTATTACATCCTCCGCACCTCTACAGCCGTTATTGCGCCCCTGCAGCCATTACACCCTCATTCTTGCAACCCTGCAGCTGTTATTGCACACTCATTATTACACCCTCTGCGCCCCTGCAGCCGTTATTGCACCCCTGCAGCCGTTATTACACCCTCTGCGCCCCTGCTCTTACTTACACCCTGAGAACAGAGCACACATTGACTTATATGAGAGACTAGTGTGACACGGCGGTATGGAGCAGGGGCGGGATATATCTATGGTAATTACTGAATGTAATATCACATAATACAACGTGGCAGCAGCGGCTTCTCTGCAATTTGCACTAATCACTTCGGTGATCCCTGCAAGTCCCGTAGCGTATCGGCCTCCAGGCACGCCCCAATGCACGCATCAGCCTCCAGGCACGCCCCAATGCACGCATCAGCCTCCAGGCACGCCCCAATGCACGCATCAGCCTCCAGGCACGCCCCAATGCACGTATCAGCCTCCAGGCACGCCCCAATGCACGCATCAGTCTCCAGGCACGCTGGGTATGCATCAGCCTCCAGGCACGCCCCAATGTACGCATCAGCCTCCAGGCACGCCCCAATGTACGTAGCAGCCTCCAGGCACGCCGCAATGTACGTATCAGCCTCCAGGCACGCCCCAATGTACGTAGCAGCCTCCAGGCACGCCACAATGTACGTAGCAGCCTCCAGGCACGCCCCAATGTACGTATTAGCCTCCAGGCACGCCCCAATGTACGTATTAGCCTCCAGGCACGCCCCAATGTACGTAGCAGCCTCCAGGCACGCCCCAATGTACGTAGCAGCCTCCAGGCACGCCGCAATGTACGTATCAGCCTCCAGGCACGCCCCAATGTACGTATTAGCCTCCAGGCACGCCCCAATGCACGCATCAGCCTCCAGGCACCACCAATGTACGTATCAGCCTCCAGGCACGCCCCAATGTACGCATCAGCCTCCAGGCACGCCCCAATGCACGCATCAGCCTCCAGGCACGCCCCAATGCACGCATCAGCCTCCAGGCACGCCCCAATGCACGCATCAGCCTCCAGGCACGCCCCAATGCACGCATCAGCCTCCAGGCACGCCCCAATGCACATATCAGCCTCCAGGCACGCCCCAATGCACGCATCAGCCTCCAGGCACGTCCCAATGTACGCATCAGCCTCCAGGCACGCCCCAATGTACGCATCAGCCTCCAGGCACGCCCCAATGTACGTAGCAGCCTCCAGGCACGCCCCAATGTACGTATCAGCCTCCAGGCACGCCCCAATGTACGTAGCAGCCTCCAGGCACGCCGCAATGTACGTATCAGCCTCCAGGCACGCCCCAATGTACGTATTAGCCTCCAGGCACGCCCCAATGCACGCATCAGCCTCCAGGCACCACCAATGTACGTATCAGCCTCCAGGCACGCCCCAATGTACATGGCGAGATCTCAAAGGACAGTACACATGACGGTGGGTAATCCTGCCCATATGTGGCGACACAGTAGCAGTAGTCGCTGACAGATTTCTGTCTCTACATAACAGTATGGCGATGATGAAATCATTACGTTTGCAGATACAGTAGGGAAAAGTGATTTTGTCTATGGCACAGGTTCTCAAACTTGTTCCTCAGGACCCCAAACAGTGCATGTTTTCCAGGTGTCCACACTGAATCAGGTGAAATAATTAGCTCCATCTGTGAACCTTTTAAAATGTGTAATTGAGTAATGATTACACCTGTGCACCTGCTGGGTGACCTGCAAAATGTGACCTGTGTGGGGTCCTGAGGACCAAGTTTGAGAACCACTGGTCTATGGCAAACGCTTTAGTACATGTGGGTGCGTGAGGTGTCGCACTACGCTGGATCTAGTACATCGGACACTTCCCACCACGTTATAAGTCTCCCCCTAATGCTCGGTAAACACTTGTCTGTACAGCAATGTCATTTAGACATATCAGCCCTGCAAGCACAGCCAATGCCAATATATCTAATAGATATATCAGTACATCTCCCTGTGTGTATGGGTGACCCACCGACCGCACATACACAAGCTGCAGGGGCCGCTGACTCTGACGTCTTAACTGGGCGGGCAAGTGTAAATTCCCGTTCAGTTGTGATGTCAGACCAGACATATCGAGCGGACGATTACCAAGTGTGTATATCTTACCAATCGGCCGTTCTGACAGTGGATTAGGGGTGGCCATCAATGATTCAGAATCATAGATTGTTTATGGTCGGTGCTCAAAGTTTTTACCATTGATGGGGGAGAACCAGATGGTTTCCCTCCATCGGTGGTACAGCATAACAGATTTTTTTTTTTTTACAAAGTGACGGGACACGCAACATAGCTTTGCCCCCGTCACCCGCAAAGCCTCGTCCCCTAGGTTCTGATTGGCTCACGGGCCAGTCAGTTAAAGAACAGGGATGACAATCGGTTGGTGAAACCATCGATGGTCATCCATTGCATAGTTGGTAACCATTAATGGTCACTTACTATATCACCATCGACGCAGTTAAAGCTTTTGCTGCTCCCAGGATGCACTTGGGTCCATCCTTCTCTATACCCCGCCCCCAAGCCACAGGCACCTCAGTTTTAGTTGGTGACCAGCCGGAGTCGGGTCACCCTTACGCAGTGGGGCTGCAGGAGCAGCCCCTAAGCTGATTTATTTTTTTTTGACCACCCACAGCTATAGCGAGCGGCCAGGAAGATGGTCGCGATTGTCAAGACCATCGCAACCATATGGCTTGCGACGAGACCCTTATGGTAGGGTCTCGTTGCCGCAAGCCCCAGAGAGCTTTCGGCTCAAACAGAGCCGAAAGCTCTCCCACTGATATCACTTGTGATGTCAGTGGGGCCACCCCCAGACGGTAGGCGTTCTCATGGGAACGCCTCCGTCTGGGCCGCCACCCCCCCGGCCCGCACACCAAAGGGGGCGTGCTGTCACTCAACATCGACAGCACGCCCCCTTTGGTGAGAGACCCGGAGCGCTGGACGGCTCCGTCATACGCATGTGCTCTGGGCCACCATCGACCTGGTTGCGAGCGCTCAGCGCTTGCGACCGGGTCTAAATCAGGCCCAGTGTACACAGCGCTATAGCCCTCCTAGACACTGAATCTGGGCAGGTTGATTGTAGTGAAAGGTGCAGTGAGTATTGACTTTTCTGCATGGTATGTGACTATTGCTAGTGCTGCCTGTCTGTGCTAATTTCTACTTACTGTCAGCTTATACCTATCCCTTTCCTTCTCCTACGGCCCGGCAGGTGTGTGGGGGAAGGGCGTTTTTCTGTGGGCCTCACGTATATATATCACGTATTTGTGAGGCCAGTCACATACAGTTGGGGGCCACACAATACCATATTGTGGGCTGTTTAGTTGCATTCTTGTAAATGCGCAGGTGTTAAACTCCATACATACATACATATATATATACAGAAGAGAGAGCACTCACCAATCTTCATATAGTGGGTAGGCAACTTTAATTATTCATAATAACACCTTCTACAATGTGGACAGTCGCCGTTTCGGGCCCCTCAGTGCCCTTTGTCAAGACCAAAGTATCACATCCCGCATAATCCAATCAGCAAGTCGATTTGCTGCTTGGATTATGCGGGATGTGATACTTTGGTCTTGACAAAGGGCACTAAGGGGCCCGAAACGTCGACTGTTCACATTGTAGAAGGTGTTATTATGAATAATTAAAGTTGCCTACCCACTATATGAAGGTTGGTGAGTGCTCACTCTTCTGCATGTATATATGGCCGCCTATGGATGGATTCTGTTAGTTATGCACCCCAACAAGCTGACTTTGGTATTTTGGTGAGTGCCGTTCTATACATTATTGGACTATATATATATATATATATATATATATATATATATTAGAACAAAAGAGCTGCGGCACTCCAAGATTGGTGAAATAAGTAATGCTGTATTTAAGCCGACGTAAACCTCCTACGTCACAGGACCTTCCTTCGGCGATGTTTTCAGAAGTGCTGGTGTCAATTGCGGACCGTCTAGCGGTCCCTACTAGGGCGTTGCCCCAGCCGACCATCCCCCATTCCCCGGGTATTCTGCAGTTATTGCAATCTCCCCCCGGGTCTCAGACTGTCGGCCAGTATACAGGGTTGCCTATGTATGTTCAGTCTACCTCAGCGTCGCAACAGTCCGTGGTGCCCTTTCAGGTTTTCCTCAGACGGCTCGTCCACCCTGGGTGGATGTACTCTCCAGCTCTGTCCAGAGTTTGGCGGCCTCGTCATCGGCTTTTCAGTCAATGTTACAGGGCGACATGCCTCAAAAGGCGTCTAAGCGCCCAGTGCTGGCTGCCCAGGCTGCGCATTTAACGGACAAGGACGTGTCTTCAAATGATGGGGAGGTACATGAGGACACTGACTTGGACGCCACTGCTCAGGAGGTAGAGACTAAATCCTCCATTAATGTGCCGGCATTGGTTAGGGTGGTGCGGGCCATCCTGCACAGAGAGGATGATGCACCGGCCCCTAGGTCAAAGTATCCTAATTTTAAGAAGGCTAAGCTGACTTTGACAGTTTTTCCCCTGTCTGACCAGTTGACGGATCATATGGTGGGGGCTGGCAGTTGCCCAGTTAGAGAGTCCAGCCACAAAAACGGCTGGCATCCAATTATCCGTTTCCTGGGGCTCATTGCAGGAAATGGGAAACCTCACCGGCGGTGGATTCCCATGTCACCCGCTTAATCAAAAGCGCTACTTTGCCTTTATCATCTATCTCCTCCCTCAAGGATCCCACGGACAGGACAGTGGAGATTTGTTTAAAGTCTATCTACTCTCTCTCAGGGGCAGTGGCCCATCCGTCTATGGCCATCTCCTAGGTGGCTAAAGCCATTGAGAGCTGGGCCAACGCATTAGAGGATACCTTTCCAGACGATGCTCCGGATGTCCAGAGAGCGTTAATTGGACAGATGAGAGATGCGGCTTCCTATATTGGGGAAGCATTGTTAGATGCCAGCTTGCTGACCTCTAGCGTTTCGGCAGCAGCTGTGTCTGCTCGTCGGTCCTTGTGGCTGAGGTCCTGGAGAGCTGACACAGATACTAAGAAGGGTCTGGAGGCCTTACCCTTTAATGGGGAGTTATTATTTGGTCCAGACTTGGACAGAATAGTGGATATTGGCTAAATCCAAGTCAGCTTTCCTCCCTTCAACTACATCGCATCCTAAGGTCAGGAGCTCTGCCTTTCGGGTTCAGGGTAAGGCCAAGGGTCAGTCCTTCCCGCGGCAGTCGGCAACCAAGGCCGCCTCTAAGCCCAAAAGAAGCAGGCATGGAGTGCTAGGCGCCCTTCTTCCAAGCAGGAGGATAAACCTGCTGCCTGATGGGATGGGCCTCCCTCTGAGGGACCCCAGAGTGGGAGGCTGACTTCTTCAATTTGCCCAGTGCTGGCACAATACTACCACGGATGCCTGGGTTCGAGAAGTGGTCTCCCGGGGGTACGCCCTGTCCTTTCGGCACAGACCACCCCAGCAGTTTTTCTGCACGAGTCCTTCTCAGGACAAAACCAAAGCTTTGCAGATTCAGGAAGCTATAGAGTCCTTGCTGAAAGCAGGGGTCATTGTTCCCGTTCCTCAGTTACAACGGGAGACTGGGTACTACTCCTCTCTGTTTCTGGTGCAGAAACCAAATGGTTCTCATCGCCCTATCCTCAATTTGAAGTCTCTGAACAAATTCCTCAGAGTTCCCAAGTTCAGGATGGAAACGTTACGTTCCATCATTCTGGCGATGGAACCTGGGGATTACATGGTCTCCCTGGATATCCAGGACGCCTACCTCCATGTTCCTATAGCACCTTCACACCAGCGGTTTCTGAGGTTTGCTATACTGCAACATCACTACCAGTTTCGGGCGCTACCCTTTGGCCTCTCCACGGCTCCAAGGGTATTCACCAAAGTGATGGCGATCATGGCTGCCCATCTTCGGAATCAGAATGTATGGCTACTGCCATATCTAGACGACCTCCTTTTGCTGGCGAGATCTCCGGCGGTACTGCTTCTACATCTCCACCTGACTATTGCTTGTCTGCAAGCGCACGGGTGGTTGATAAATTGGAAAAAGTCCTCCCTGATTCCATCACAGTGGATGGTTCATTTGGGAGCCCTGCTAGATTCTAGTCAGCAAAGGATCTCCCGACTCCAGAAAAGGTCTCCTCCCTGCAGCTGCGGATACACAGTTGCCTGAGCAGTTGCCGACTGTCGGTCCACTCGGCAATAAGAGTTCTGGGGTCAATGGTGTCGGCATTCAACATGGTGGAATTTGCCCAGTTCCATTCCAGGCCCCTGCAGGGGCTGATTTCTATCCGAATGGAACGGGTTACCTCACCGGATCCGGCCTCAGATGCTGGTGTTGTCCCCGGAGGTTCGGCAGTCTCTAGCTTGGTTGCTTCAGACGGCTCATCTAGTAGAGGGGCGCCCCTTTTGGATCCCGGACTGGGTTCTGCTCACAACAGATACCAGTCTCCGGGGTTGGTGGGCAGTGACAGGCTCGTTGTCACTTCAGGGATGTTGGACTGCGAAAGAAGCACTTCTCCCCATCAACATTCTGGAACTACGGCCCGTGTACAGGGCCCTGCAGTCATCAGGCACCGCTCTTCACGGAAGAGCGGTTCAAGTTCAATCCGACAACGCCACCACTGTGGCATACATCAACCACCAGGGAGGAACTCGCAGTCGTGCTGCCATGTCGGACGTGTCTCGCATCCTTGCTTGGGCAGAGTGCCACATTCCAGCAATCTCAGCAGTCTTCATCCCCGGAGTCCTCAATTGGGAGGCGGACTTCCTCAGCTGTCACGACGTGCATCCCCGGGGAATGGTCGCTTCACCCACAGGTATTTCAACTACTCGTGGACAGATGGGGACTGCCGGAGCTGGACCTGATGGCCTCCCGTCACAATCACAAGTTGCCCGTGTACGGGTCAAGGTCAAGAGACGCAGGCGCAAGTTTGGTGGACGCACTCTCGGTGAAATGGACGTTTCAGCTGGCGTATCTGTTTCCTCCGATATCCCTGCTGCCTCGGGTCCTGCGGAAATTGAAGCAGGACGGTGGCATGCTCGTGTTGGTGGCTCCAGCATGGCACAGACGTCCTTGGTACTCCGATCTGAGGAGCATCTCCATTGACGCTACGTACCTTCTTCCTCAGCATCAGGACCTGTTGTCTCAAGGGCCCTGCCTTTATCCGGATCTGGGTCGGCTGTCGTTGACGGTGTGGCTCTCGAGACAGCCGTCTTAAGGTCGCGGGGCTTCTCAGGTTCGGTTATTAGTACCATGCTCAGGGCACGCAAGCCTGCTTCCGCACGGATTTACCACAGGGTGTGGCACACTTTTAGTGGTGTGAGTCCAGAGGCTATGATCCTCAGGTGTTCCGAGTTTCCCAGATTTTGGCTTTTCCTCAGTCAGGTTTGGACCTGGGCTTATGTCTTGCCTCCATGAAGGTACATGTGTCCGCGCTGTCTGTGTGGTTCCAGCATAGGATCGCTACACTGCTGATGTTCACATTTTTTTCCAAGGTGTTCTTCGAATCCAGCCTCCCTTTGTGCCTCCTGTGGCTCCTTGGGACTTGGCGGTGGTTCTTCGGGTCCTGCAGGGTCCTCCTTTTGAGCCTCTTGAGTTGGTGGAACTTAAGTGATTAACGTTTAAGACTGTTTTTCTCCTGGCAATTGCTTCTGCCAGGAGGGTGTCAGAATTGGGGGCGCTTTCCTGCCGTCCCCCTTTTCTGATCTTTCACCAGGACAGATCGGTGCTTCGGTCTCGTCCTGAGTTTCTGCCTAAAGTGGTTTCTAAGTTCCACATTAATCATGAACTTGTTGTGCCAGCTTTTCAGTCACCTGATCTTTCAGCTGGTGAGGCTTCCTTGGATGTAGTCCATGCTCTCAGAATTTATGTGGACCGGACTGATTCAGTTAGGAAGTCTGATTCATTGTTTGTCCTCTTTGGTTTTCACAGGAGGGGTTGGCCTGCCAATAAACAACGTTAGCCCGTTGGCTTTGTTCTGTTATTTGTGAGGCTTATGCACAGGAGGGGTTGGCCTGCCAATAAACAACGTTAGCCCGTTGGCTTTGTTCTGTTATTTGTGAGGCTTATGCACAGGAGGGTTTACCTGTTCCAGCCTCTGTTAAGGCTCATTCCACTCGGTCTGTGGGTCCCTCTTGGGCTGCTAGACGTGGCACCTCTGCGGTTCAGCTATGTAAGGCGGCCACCTGGTCTTCCATTCAGACATTTTTGAGGTTCTATGTGTTTGACACCGTTGCCTCTCAAGATGCATCCTTCGGGTGCCAGGTACTCCTTTCTGCACAGGAGCATCCCCGCCCTTAGTTGAACTGCTTTGGGACATCCCCAAGGTCAAACCTGTGGGCCCCCTATGGACCCTGAAGCAAAAAACAAGAGATATGGTAAGAACTTACCTTTGTTATCTCTGTTTCTATGAAGTCCATAGGGTCCACAGGGCACCCGCCCTGACGCACCTGGCTTCATATAGGCTGTGTGGCTGGTCACCGGTTTTCCGTCTCCCATTTCTGTGAGTATGGTTTCTTGTGTGTTCCAGTATTCCTTCTCTCTGTTTAGTCTCCTCCTCCGGCCTTGGCTGCTTCCCAAGGGAGGTGCATGTGGCTCGGGGGCAGGGTATAGAGGAGGATGGACCCAAGTGCATCCTGGGAGCAGCAAAAGCTTTAACTGCGTGGTGCCCGTGGATCCAGATCCAGCTATACCCCAAGGTCAACCCTGTGGACCCTATGGACTTCGTAGAAACAGAGGCCCTGATTCAGAGCTGGACGCTCTGACAGAGCGCTCGCTCTGAATCAGGGCCGTCCTTCTCTTGGTCGGGTTCTCTGTGGTCGGGTTTCTCAACCACAAGCCCAGGAGTGATTTTGGCTCTATCAGAGCCAAAATCACTCCCACTGACATCACTAGTGATGTCAGTGGGGCCGGCTTCAGACGGTAGGCGTTCCCATGGGAACACCTCCGTCTGGCAGGCACGCCCCCGGCACGCCCACCAAAGGGGGCGTGCTGTCAACATCGACAGCACGCCCCCTTTGGTGCGAGACCCGGAGCGATGGAAAGTCCTTCGCTCGCCGGGTCTCGCGCATGCGCACGACGGAGCTCCCCCCGTCGTGCGCATGCACAGTGGGGACCATCGACCCACTTGCGAGCGTACTGCCGCTCGCGAGTGGGTCTGAATGACCCCCCATAATTCTTGTTTTAAACACAATAAGAGGTTCTACTTTGCTGAGACCTGTAGTTCTACAGCAGAAAAAAAGGGGGGGGGGGGAATGCAGATGCACACTCTGCACGAAGAATACTGAATATCAAAATATATATATAATAAACTATCAATATGGTTTTCTAATAAGATGTCAGTATTAGGGATGCTAGGGACCCACCTAATGAGGTCACCGCGACGTGGTAGGTGGCCAAACGTACTAAGAACCTCTACATAAAACCGTGGTAATTGATCATTTATTATATATATATTTTGATATTCAGTATACTTAATGCTTAGAGTGTGCAACTGCATTCCTCCAACCCCCCCCCCCCCCCTTTTTTTCGGCTGATCCTGCATGGGGGTCAGTCAGAGGTGCAGTACAGTATACTCGGCTGCTGTCCCAGAATGTTTGGGAGGCTCCGGACATTTGGACAGTTCCCCCAGAATCCCTGGAGAGCAGACCACTTTCCTTGGAGAAGTAAGCGGGGCTTTGATGACGCAATTTGCAGCAAATCACATCATCGTGCTGGGACGCAAAGCACAACATTCCTGGTGGTGATAACATGATCACACCCATCTATTGTGTGCTGTGCCAGCAGCAGGCGTCCATTCTCAAATGCTCCTCCGGTCATCCGCGCCTCATCCTGGCTGAGGAGATTAACAGGCAACCACAGCTGGGACAGAGGGGAACCATGGCCACAGGCTGTATACTGGCATTGAGGGCACACTGAATTGTAGGCATATTACTGGGCATCTGGGGTGTGACCGAACTAAACAGGTGTTGCCTACAATTTCCAATCAACTGATGCAATACAAAAAAATAAAAAGTCGTCTTCAAGGTTATTGACTCTCTGGAAAGAGCTTGTTCAGAGAATGTGTATAATTAGAATCTAACTAGACATTTATTTAAATAGCAATGGAATCTCTGCAAACCATGTGTATTCTGTCCTCCAACAAATCATTTCCTCTTTTTTAGTATGTCTTAGGGATGGCCATCGGTGGGGTGTACACCGGTGATTACCATCGATGGCACGAAAAGAAAAAAAAAGCACATTTATGGTGACCGCTAGGCAATCAAAAATGGGGCAGGGCTTAGCGGCAGCCAAGGGCGGGGCTAAACTCCATCCTGCCACAAGAAAAAAAAAATCAGCTCTCATTCATCGATGGAAGAGAACCATTGGTTCTCTGCCATCAATGGCAAAACTAGTTGACATCGACCAGGAACCATCAATGTTTTGAAAACATCGATGGTCGATGGCCATCCCTAGTATGGCAGAAAATTTGAAGGATGCAACTCTCAGCATGTCAAATGATGGCAGAGGGGGTAGGAGAAGGAGATGGTTGTCACAGTGCACAGAGCTCAGAAGGCATTCCAAAGTCTTTCTGCTCACTACATCATGTGACTATTTACCATGGTGATCAAATGACACTATGGTAATGCTGCATAATTATCAATCACTAGCTGATGTGCCCGGTTTCACCAGGGTAGACATTAACTGAATACCATACATGATAGGAGAAGGACCGGAACAGACAGGCTCCGTCTCCTGTGATGGGGACAATGGGCCTGATTCAGAGCCGGACGCTCTGACCAGAGCGCTCGTTCTGAATCAGGGCCCTCCATCCCTCAACTTGGAGCGGCCTCATGGACGCTCGCATAGCTGTGGTTTACCACCCACAGCTATAGTGAGCGTCCATGATAATGGTCGCGATGGTCAAGACCATCGCGACCATCGTGCTTGCGATGAGACCCTGCGGTAGGGTCTCGGTGACCGCAAGCCCTGGAGTGATTTTGGCTCTATCAGAGCCAAAATCACTCCCACTGACATCACTACTGATGTCAGTGGGGCCGGACTCAGACAGTAGGCGTTCCCATGGGAATGCCTCCGTCTGGCAGCCACGCCCACCAAAGGGGGCGTGCTGTCACTCACCATCGACAGCACGCCCCCTTTGGTGCGAGACCCATAACGACAGCATGGCCGTCGTTATTCGGGTCTCGCGCATGCGCATGACGGAGCACCCTCCGTCGTACGCATGCGCAATTCGGCACCATCGACACGCTTGCGAGCGTCCTGCGCTCGCAAGCGGGTCTGAATGACCCCCAATGGTGTGAAGAACCATCTTACCATTAACATTCAAACACTCAATTGTATTACAATCCAAATTAAGGTAAGTTTTCAATATTCAAATCCAAATCAAGTGAATGCTCTAAAAATAAAAAAATATGATTTTTACTTAACGTAAAATCTCATCCTAAGGGGCATATCCAATTAGCCGCGGGGTTTACCCCGCGGCTAATTGGCGCGCTGGGCGGGATTCATTTAGCGGGGATTCCACACGCGGGTGTCCCTGAGACCCCGCGCGCGAGTCCCCACTGTTTGATTTTACCTCGCACCTCTTGTAGGTGCGAGGTAAAATCAGCGTGAGGCCGCCCTGTTCGGCCTCACGCGAGAGGGTATTACACACTGTTTCCACGTTGCACGCGGAAACAGTGTGTTCCCGCGCGCGACAACAGAGGTAACGGCGTGGGGAGAAAGCTATTTTATTGAATAGCTTAACCCCGCGCCGCGGGACTTTCAAGCCCCAATTACTCGCGGGAGAGGTCCCGCGGGTAATTGGATATGCCCCTTAGAGTCCATCTGGGGGATGCCTTACATCTGGGTTATGTATAGTGGTGGGTGGAGTCGGACACTAATTGAAACTGGCTCCCACCTCTTATATAACCCTTCCCTTACCACAGTAAGTTCAGTCTAATATTTAACAAAGCCAGAGGAGACCCACGGAAAAAACTTAGGAAACCAGAGACCAACAGGTGTCCAGGATGAAAACCAAACAAGGGAGGGACCTTGGCATCCCCAAGATGGACTCCAAGGAAGAGATTTACGGTAAGTAAAAATCATAAGTAATTTTTCATCCCTCTGGGGGATGTCTTATATCTGGGTGATATACCAAAGCAAACCAATTAAGGAGGGGTAGCGTCGAACCAACCATTCTAATAATTTTCCGCCCAACACCAGCATCCCTTGCGCCTAGTTTTGGTGCATCGATCAACACCGAAAGGGAATCCATATGCCTCAAAGACGCAGCATGGTCCAAGTAAATGCTTAACACATGTACCACATCCAATAGTGCTAAGGAAGAAGCTGCACTAGTCACTGAGTCCTGGCAAAAAGCTGGAAGGACTATATCCTAGTTAATGTGCAAAGCTGGTACCACCTTTGGCAGAAAAGAAGGCTTAGTAACTAATCCTCAAAATAATAAGCAGAGCTTTACAGGAAAGAGCCGCTAACTCCAATACCCTTCTGGTTGAGTCAATGGCCAAAAGGAAAACAATCTACATAGCGAGATATTGCAATTCTAAAGACTCCAAAGGCTCGAATGGTGCCATTTGGAGAGCCTCCAAAACTAAATTCAAGTCCCATGGAGGAATCGGAGGGATATAAGGAGGCTGAATGCGAAGAACCCCCTGCAAGAAGGTCTGAACTTCTGAAATGGTAGCCAAATTCCTTTGAAAAGGGATCGATAAGACCAAAATTTGTCCTTTAAGGGAAGACAATTTCAGACCCTTAACTAACCCATCCTGCAAAAAAGATGGCGAGACACTTGGAACTTTTATGGTTTGAACTTGTGTTGTTCACACAAAGAAATGTATATCTTCCATATCTGATGATAGATCTTGGAAGCAACCGGCTTTCCACAGTAAGTAACTTGTTTTCACCACAGACTCTGAAAACCCCTTGGCCCTCAGAATCTTGGATTCAAGAACCATGCCGTCAAAGTCAAGCGAGTCAAATTGGGGTGACGGCATGGACCCTGAAGCAACAGATCTGGACGCAGAGGTAGCCTATGCGGAACGTCTGCCAACACGTTCTGAAGAGCTGCGTACCAATGACGGCATGACCAGTCTGGAGCTGAATTGCCTTTGGTAACATTACCAGAGGAGGGAAGTTGTATCCCAGCTGGAACCCCCAAGGCTCTGCCATGGCACCCACCAGAACTGCCTGAGGATCCTGGGACCGAGATCCGTACCTTGGAAGCTTCATGTTGATATGAGAAGCCATCAAATCTATATCTGGAGATACCAATCTGGCAACTATTTCTGCAAACCCTTCCTGTGTAATTTCCATTCTTCTGGGTGCACACTGTGGGAACTTAAGAAGTCCATCTCCCAGTTGTCCACCTCTGGAATGTAAATTGCTGAAATAGCAGGAACCCAATTTTCTGCCCAATGAAGGATGTGAGAAACCTCTCTCATTGCTAGGCAGTTGTGTGTGCCACCATGCTTGTTTATGTAAGCAACTGCTGTGGCATTGTCGGATTGGATTCATACTGGTAAATTCTTTAGATAGCCCTGAGCCTGAATCAGTGTATATCGAATTGCCATTAATTCCAGTATATTTATAGGCAGAGCAGTCTCCTGGACAGACCAAAGCCCTTGTAAGTGTCTGTCCGAAACCACCGCCCTGCCGCCTTTTAGGCTGGCTTCTGTGGTAACAATGGTCCAGTCTTTTACTGACAATTGGCAACCCTTGTTCAGATTTGCATCATGCAGCCACCACTGAAGAGACCTCCGGGTCTGAAGTGATGATATGAACATCTGCCTGTTTAATCGAGGGTCTGGTTTTACCCATCGATGAAGAAATTGGTTCTGTAGAGGTCGGGCATGAAATCTGGCAGAAGGAACTGCTTTGAATTAAGCCACCATTCTCCCCAATATCTGCATGGCCCTTAGAACCGAGATATACACGACATCTGTAAAACGGTCCTTATTCTGGATTGCAGATCCTGAATCTTTGCCTGAGGAAGAAACACTCTGTGACCCAGTGTATTGAAGAGTAGACCCAAAAATACCATCTTCTGAGACTGAATTAAATTTGACTTGGGAAAATTGATGATCCAGCCGAATCTCTGCACCATGCCTATTGTAATCTGATGGTGTTGTTGTAATAGAGCTATAGGGAGCTCTTAGCAACAAATCGTCCAGATAAGTTAACACATTTGTCCCCCCTCTTCTGAGTAGGGATATCATGTGTGCCATGGCCTTTGTAAATACTCTGGGGGCAGTGGCCAAACCAAATGTCAGAGCCTGAAACTGAAAATGCTGATATGCTACTGCAATCCGCAGAAGATGTTGATGACCTTTCCATATAGGAATATGGAGGTAGGCATCCTTGATATCTATGCAGGCCAGAAAAACTTCCTCTTCCATAGAACAAATGACTGCCCTTATCGACTCCATCTTGAATTTTCCAAGTGAAGATAAGGATTTAACACCCTGAAGTTGAGAATGGGTCGGAATGACCCATCTGGTTTGTCTACTAGGAAAAGATTGGAGTAAAACCCAAGGCCCTCCTCTAGTACTGGAACCGGAATAAATTCTCCGGAGCCCGAAAGCGCAGAAATTGCCTACAAAAGAGCTGCCTTTCTGCAACCATCCACAGGTAGAGGAGTGGAAAAGAATCTCTTTTTTTTTTTGAACAGGATCTTCCAAATCCAAAATGTTAGCCCTGGTGATTATTCGACTTATCCAAGAATCTGGATTGGAAAAGATCCAAATTTTCACGGAACCTGAGTAAGCAACCTCCCACCAGAGGATGGGACCCAGTTCCGTGATAGTAATTTGGATCTACCTCCTGGCTTAGCAGCGGGTCGACTGGTGCTGAGGCCACCCCGTCCCCTAAAGGTCCCCTTCCGGGAACCCCTATATACGCCAGGGAAGGCCTGAAAGCTTCCTCTGCCCTCATTCCAAAATGAACAAAATCTAGGAGTCTTTGTTTTAGGTTTGTTTACAGGAATGAAAGGACTTTTTCCTCCTGTAACCTGAGAAATAATTTTGGTTATTTCTGGCCCGAACCTCCTTCAAAAGCCAAAGCCTCTAAAACATGTTTTGATTCTATGTTTGCCTTCCATGTTTTAAGCCATTGCGAACGCCTGGCAGAAACAGCTAAAGCAAAGATATGAGACTGTATCTGAATAGTATCTAAACAAAGCGTCACCTATATAGATTAGTGCTTCCGACATCTGATCAGCTAAGGAGTTAGCTTCAGATTCCTCCCCTGAAAACCAGTAATCATCTGATTTATCCAAGGAACGATAGCCTTTACCACCCAGGCGCTGGCCAAAATTGGTTGCAGCGATACTCCTGACGGAATCGGTATGAAATACAGCCGGCCGCATGGTCTGGCGGTTCAATTCCCGGCAGCGCCTGGCCGACAAAAGCAGAGTTCCCGGCAGTGCTGGAAATACCGATAGTCGCTAAGGTAAGTACTTACTAACCTAACCCTCCTTAGGGGTGCCTAACCTCCCCCCCAAGTGCCTAACCCTAATCCCCCCTCTAAGTGCCTAACCCTAACCACCCCCTTCCCCGCTGCCTAAACCTAAATCCCCCCCGCGGCTGTCCACTCGCGGCACCCGGAATCCCTTCGATCGGGATGCCGGGCGCCTGTCTCCCGGCGTCGGGGAAATGACAGGCGTCTAGATATAGACGCCCAGCATTTCGCCCTCGCCGGGATATGACAGTCGGGAAGCCGGCTTCCGGTATTAAGGCAGCCGGTTTCCCGATTATATACCCTCCTGACAAGGTGAATAAAGATTTAAGAACAGCCTCATTCTTCCTATCCATAGGATCTTTAAGAGTTACAATAGTACACTTTAGAAACAAAAAGAAAAAAGATAGAGGGCCTGATTCAGAGCCGTTCGCTATTTGCGGTCGTTCGTTCAAAAACAAGGGGTGGCTATTCAAATGATCCCTTCGCAAACTGCAGTCTGTTCCCACCTCTAAGTCTGAACGAGCGCGCAAAACATACGCTCGTTTATTTGATAAAAACGCCCCCTGGCCGCTCGCACCATACGTCATGTCCGCTATTTATTAGATTAATCGAGTACATCGTACAGCGTATGAACTGCTCGCTATTCTTGTGGTTGGTTTTTTCAACCGCTATTTTGCGAGCAGTTCTGAGTTAAAAAAAACCAAGTGACGTGGTCAATGACGCTGCTGTATTAATTATGCACTCCCTTAAAACGCCCATTTTGACCTTTAAGCACGCCTGCGTTCGAATTCCACTTCCCGGTTTTCAAGCACCTTCCCCCGTTACCACCCACATACGCCTCATTCTGTCACTCAAAATAGCAGGCACTCGCTATATAGCGTACAAACGATTTTCGGCCGCACTGACTGGTTCGCGCATGCGTACTAAAAACCGTACGCATGCGCAGATGTGCGAACATCGCTCGGAACGAGCGTACTGCCGCTAGCGAGCGGCTCTGAATCAGGCCCAGAGTTCTATTCGGTGCACTCTAATCCATTGTAGTGTACCACTTAATGTAAGATGTAATGTATGTATTAAAATGTTAAATCTTTATTTGTCAAATTATTAAAATATATCCTTGGGTACCATCTTGCGAAATATAAAATCAATAACTAATATTTAAAGAAATAAACAAAAACAATAAGTAGTGAATGATATCAAAAATATATGTGAAAATAAAAAGTTTTCCAAATACCGCTGTCTTTTTATAATATGCTTATTATTACTGATAGGTTTCCTTAATCCGATGTAGATCAATATATTAATATGTACTGATATCTTTATTCCTGTTGCAACAGGGCCATCCTTCTTGTTTTTCAGAGCGGTCTCCTGGCCGCTCGCATAGCTGTGGGTGACCACCCACAGCTATAGCGAGCGGCCAGGAAGATGGTCGCGATGGTCAAGACCATCACGACCATCGGGCTTGCAATGAGACCCTTGTGGTAGGGTCTTGTTGCTGCAAGCCCCAGAGTGCTTTTGGCTCTAACAGCCGAAAGCACTCCCTCTGACATCACTTGTGATGTCAGTGGGACGGCCCCAGACGGTAGGCGTTCGCGTGGGAACGCCTCCATCTGGGCAGCTACGCCCCCGGCCCTCCCACCAAAGGGGGCGTGCTGTCACTCAACATCGACAGCACGCCCCCTTTGGTACGAGACCCGGAGTGACGGATTGCCCGTCGCTATCCGGGTTTCGCGCATGCGCACTGGGCCACCATCGACCTGCTTGCAAGCGCATAGCGCTCGCGAGCGGGTCTGAGTCAGGTCCAGTATTCCTAACCAACCTAGCAGTAGGAACATCCACCATAGGAGGAACTTCCCATTGTTTAGTATCCTCTTCTGAAAAAGATAAAGACCCTTATATTTTTTCGGAATACGGAATCTTGAATCAGGTTTTAACCAGGCTTCTTTTAATAGTTCTTCAAAATAAGAAAATTCTGGAAAAACGAAACATGTTTCTTCTTATGTTTAAAGAAGAAACTGCACTAGTCTCTGGCATAGCCGCCTCCTGTAACTGCACTAGTCTCTGGCATAGCCGCCTCCTGTAACTGCGCTAGTCTCTGGCATAGCCGCCTCCTATAACTGCGCTAGTCTCTGGCATAGCCGCCTCCTCTAACTGCGCTAGTCTCTGGCACAGCCGCCTCCTGTAACGGCGCTAGTCTCTGGCACAGCCGCCTCCTGTAACTGCGCTAGTCTCTGGCATAGCCGCCTCCTGTAACTGCGCTAGTCTCTGGCATAGCCGCCTCCTGTAACTGCACTAGTCTCTGGCATAGCCGCCTCCTGTAACTGCGCTAGTCTCTGGCATAGCCGCCTCCTATAACTGCGCTAGTCTCTGGCATAGCCGCCTCCTCTAACTGCACTAGTCTCTGGCACAGCCGCCTCCTCTAACTACGCTAGTCTCTGGCACAGCCGCCTCCTGTAACGGCGCTAGTCTCTGGCACAGCCGCCTCCTGTAACGGCGCTAGTCTCTGGCACAGCCGCCTCCTGTAACTGCGCTAGTCTCTGGCACAGCCGCCTCCTGTAACTGCGCTAGTCTCTGGCATAGCCGCCTCCTGTAACTGCGCTAGCCTCTGGCATAGCCGCCTCCTGTAACTGCGCTAGCCTCTGGCATAGCCGCCTCCTGTAACTGCGCTAGTCTCTGGCATAGCCGCCTCAGTCTCTGGCATAGCCGCCTCCTATAACTGCGCTAGTCTCTGGCATAGCCGCCTCCTCTAACTGCACTAGTCTCTGGCATAGCTGCCTCCTGTAACTGCGCTAGCCTCTGGCATAGCTGCCTCCTGTAACTGCGCTAACCTCTGGCATAGCCGCCTCCTCCTCCTGTAACTGCACTATTCTCTGGCATAACGGCCTCCTGTAAGTGCACTAGCCTCTGACATAGCTGCCTCCTCCTCCTGTAACTGCACTATTTTCTGGCATAGCGGACTCCTGTAAATGCACTAGCCTCTGGCATAGCCGCCTCCTCCTCCTGTAACAGCACTAGTCTCTGTCATAGCCGCCTCCTGTAACTGCACTAGTCTCTGGCATAGCCGCCTCCTCTAACTGCACCATACATGCCTACTCTCCCGGGAATCGCAGGAGGCTCCCGATTTTTAGGGTAACCCCCCGCGATCCTGGAAGAGTAGGCATATCTCCCGCATCCCGCCCACTTCCTAGTAAAGTGGGCAGGATGGGGAGATTTTACCTGAGATTATCGGGTCCGTCAGGAAGGGGCGGGGCAAATTAAGCAAATCGCGTCATTTAGCCCCGCCCCTCCTCACGGACCCGCGAGTGACGGGGGTTTTCTGTAAAGGGGGTGGGGCCTAATGCCGTCTATCGTCTGGCCCCGCCCCCCGAAGAGGAGAGCAGCAGGTCCCCTCCTGCTGCTCCCGGAAAGCTGCCCAGCAAAGTAGGTAAGTATGAACTGCACTAGTCTCTGGCATAGCCACCTCCTGTAACTGCGCTAGTCTCTGGCATAGCCGCCTCCTCCTCCTGTAACTGCACTATTCTCTGGCATAGCGGCCTCCTGTAACTGCACTAGCCTCTGGCATAGCCGCCTCCTGTAACTGCGCTAGTCTCTGGCATAGCAGCCTCCTGTAACTGCGCAAGTCTCTGGCATAGCCGCTTCCTGTAACTGCGCTAGTCTCTGGCATAGCCGCCTCCTCCTCCTGTAACTGCACTATTCTCTGGCATAGCGGCCTCCTGTAACTGCACTAGCCTCTGGCATAGCCGCCTCCTGTAACTGCGCTAGTCTCTGGCATAGCAGCCTCCTGTAACTGCGCAAGTCTCTGGCATAGCCGCCTCCTGTAACTGCGCTAGTCTCTGGCATAGCCGCCTCCTGTAACTGCGCTAGTCTCTGGCATAGCCGCCTCCTGTAACTGCGCTAGTCTCTGGCATAGCCGCCTCCTGTAACTGCGCTATTCTCTGGCATAGCGGCCTCCTGTAACTGCGCTAGTCTCTGGCATAGCGGCCTCCTGCATCTGCACTAGTCTCTGGCATAGCCGCCTCCTTCAAGCCCGATGGTCGTGATAATCGCGATCACCACCTGGCTAGCGAGCGGCCAGGAGGCCAGTTTAAAAAAAAAAAAAAAAAAAAAAAAAGTGGCCGCCCTCATTCAGAGCGAGGTGCTCACTTTTTGCGAGCACCTCTGAATGAGGTCCCCATTATTTTCCAATAAACCAAAGGTAAATAAAATGTCACACACATATACCCCTGTAAGTTATTACCCGACTATCAATGATAACAGTGCAGTAATTATGCTAATAACAATGAGCCCAGAACACCAGGTTAACTAGGCCTTTCAGCACTCTTCCTAACCCACCTCATGCTCTTTCCTTCCTATCTTCCCCTTCTGTGTCACGCCTGTCTGTCTGCCCCTCCCCTTCTGTGTCACGCCTGTCTGTCTGCCCCTCCCCTTCTGTGTCACGCCTGTCTGTCTGCCCCTCCCCTTCTGTCATGCCTGTCTGTCTGCCCCTCCCCTTCTGTGTCATGCCTGTCTGTCTGCCCCTCCCCTTCTGTGTCATGCCTGCCTGTCTGCCCCTCCCCTTCTGTGTCACGCCTGCCTGTCTGCCCCTCCCCTTCTGTCATGCCTGTCTGTCTGCCCCTCCCCTTCTGTGTCACACCTGCCTGTCTGCCCCTCCCCTTCTGTGTCATGCCTGCCTGTCTGCCCCTCCCCTTCTGTGTCACGCCTGCCTGTCTGCCCCTCCCCTTCTGTCATGCCTGCCTGTCTGCCCCTCCCCTTCTGTGTCACGCCTGTCTGTCCCTCCCCTTCTGTCACGCCTGTCTGTCTGCCCCTCCCCTTCTGTGTCATGCCTGCCTGTCTGCCCCTTCCCTTCTGTCATGCCTGCCTGTCTGCCCCTCCCCTTGTGTCACGCCTGCCTGTCTGCCCCTCCCCTTCTGTGTCATGCCTGCCTGTCTGCCCCTCCCCTTCTGTGTCACGCCTGTCTGTCCCTCCCCTTCTGTCACGCCTGTCTGTCTGCCCCTCCACTTCTGTGTCACGCCTGTCTGTCTGCCCCTCCCCTTCTGTGTCACGCCTGTCTGTCTGCCCCTCCCCTTCTGTGTCATGCCTGCCTGTCTGCCCCTCCCCTTGTGTCACGCCTGCCTGTCTGCCCCTCCCCTTCTGTCACGCCTGCCTGTCTGCCCCTCCCCTTCTGTGTCACGCCTGTCTGTCCCTCCCCTTCTGTCACGCCTGTCTGTCTGCCCCTCCCCTTCTGTGTCACGCCTGTCTGTCTGCCCCTCCCCTTCTGTGTCATGCCTGTCTGTCTGCCCCTCCCCTTAGAATGTAAGCTCTCACGAGCAGGGACCTCTTCCCTCATGTGCTTCTATTTACATTTTCTTCTACTCCTTACTCCCCATTAGGGCACCTAACACGTGACTGCTGACTCCCGGCTGCTTACTGTGAGTGTAATAATCACTATTGTAGCAATGTATATAAGTCGTGTCCTTGTCCTGCACTGTAATGTACTGTAAGTTACTTGTTTCTTGTTCACCTATTAGTTCTCTGTACTATGTAAGGCGCTGCGGAACACTTGTGGCGCCATATAAAGGATAATAATAACTACACATAGTAAAAATCTCGGTTATACTGCTATTTGCTTGTCAGGCCTCCATCCCCCAGTGCCTGCTGTTTCCATTGGATCCTCAGCTGCTGTGGTTTTCAGCAGCCTGCAAATAGAAAAATACCTGGGGGAATGGAGGCGTGACCAGCCGCAGTGTCCTGCTAATTCAGGACACCTGTACATAGCCTCCGGCATCCACGGCCCGGCCTGATGATGTCACTGTTGCGAGACAACAGGGCCAGCAGTGTTTTACTCACAACTTCTCCCAGCACTGGCTGTCCTCGATTACATCACCCGCCGCGTGCACTCTGTGCAGCGGCGCTCTCTCCGGCCATGTGTGTAAACTTCCAGCTAGAAACTAATTGTGGCCTCACCTGATGACGTCACCGCTGTGCGCCTGCACCTGTCAGCGGTGTTCTTGAACCAGCAAAGCCCCTCTCTCTCATAAATCCCTGTGCTTGCGTGGGTTTCCTCCCACACTCCAAAAATATAATTATCGGTTAATTGGCTCCCCACAGAATTGACCATAGTGTGTATGTGTGTGAGCATGTGGTAGGGAATACAGATTGTAAGCTCCACTGGGGCAGGAACAGATGTGAACGGTAAGATATTCTCTGCTGTCTTGGAGTTATCCTGGACATCCCTCTTCTTCAAACCACATACCCAGAACCTTTCACAGTCCTGTCGTTTCCATCTCAAAAATATTTCCAAGATCAGACCCTTTCTCACCCAGGATGCTACAAAAACCCTCATATACTCACTGGTCATCTCAAGATTGGATTACTGTAACCTGCTCCTATCTGGCCTCCCCAAATCCCTTCTCTCTCCTCTTCAGTCTGTCCTCAATGCTGCTGCTCAGCTCATTGACCTCTCCAAACGCTCTGCATCTGCCTCCCCTCTCCTAAAAGCCCTCCACTGGCTCCCCTTCACTTTTAGAATCCAATTTAAGGTTCTCACGCTCACTTACAAAGCCCTCACCCAATCTTCCCCCATATACATCTCTGACCTCATCTCCCTTCACTCTCCTCTCCACTCTCTTCGTTCAACTAATGCACGCCGCCTTTCTTGCCAGCTGATTACTTCCTCCCACTCCCGCCTCCAAAACTTTGCCCGCACTGCTCCCCACCTCTGGAACTCTCTCCCTCTCCCCATCAGACTCTCCACCTCTCTACAATCAGTCAAACGGGCTCTCAAGACCCACTACTTCATCATAGCCTTCCAGCTATCATTCTAACTCCCTGATACATACACCTTCCTCCCCATCTGTGTCCCCCGTTTGTCTTCCCCTCCCCTTTTAGAATGTAAGCTCTTACGAGCAGGGCCCTCTAACCTCTTGTGCTCCTCCCTACTTTAGTTTCATCTACTTCTTACTCCCCATTACGGCACCTAACACTTGGCTGCTTATGCTCTGTTGCTTATCTGGGTGTTATGGTCACTAATGTAGCAATGTATATTATCCATGTCCTGTATTGTATTGTTCTGTAAGTCGCTTGTCTACAACTTGTTTATGTGCTTTGTAAGGCGCTGCAGAACGTTTGTGGCGCCATATAAATAAATGATAATAATAAAGCACTGCGGAATATGTGTGCGCTATATAAATATCTGGTAATAAATAATAATAAATCAGCAGCATGTTGCTGCTTCTGTAACCCTCTCTGGCACATGATAGAAGCAGAACTTCTATACAGCCTCCGAGACCTACTGTGAGGATTGAAGCAGATCCTGGAGATGAGACAAACCGTCTCTACAGGATCTGTGAGTAATTCCAAGCCCTGGCCAATCTGCTCATATGCAGACAGCAGTATGATGGCAACAAGATTTATACACTTAGGACCTCATTCAGACCCGCTCGCAAGCAGGTCGATGGTGAGGCCCTGCGCACGCGCAGCGGCCGCAGTGCGCAAGCCCCGGAGCGAGTGACAAATTCACTCGCTCCGGGGCTCGCTACACAAGGGGCAGCTGTCGATGTTGATCGACAGCTCGCCCAATTTTGTAGGGGGGGTGGCCGGACAAACGGAGGCATTCCTGAAGGAACGCCTGCCATTTGTAGGCGGCCCTACTGACATCAGCAGTGATGTCAGTAGGTAGCTTCCTGCTCTGTTAGAGCAGGTAGCTATCTGGGACTTGCGGAAGACGAGACCCGACCCCAAGGGTCTCGTCGCAAGCCCCGATGGTCTCGACTATCGCGACCATCACCTGGTCACTCGCTAAAGCCGTGGGTGGTCACCCACAGCTTAGCGCGCGGCCAGGACCCCGGATTTTAAAGAAGCGGCCGCCCTCATTCAGAGCGGGCGCTCGCATTTTGCGAGCGGCTCTGAATGAGGTCCTTAGTAATAAATCTCACCTTTGTGCCTGCGGCCCCCTCAGATGTGTATCTGGATTGGTAATTTAGTGACTCTCTCATAGGCCATCTTTAGAGTGGGATACAGGCTCACACAAAACCTCTAATCTATAGCACTCCCACTCTGTTGGTGCTTGTCGTCTGTCTCCAGGAACTAAGCACCCAAATTCAAAACATCAAAGTAAAGAAATAAAAGCTGGGACCTATCTAGCTAGTGTCTTACTCCAAAAGGCACTAAAAACAAGACCTGAGCTTAAGGTGGCCAAGGAGGGGTTATATAGGGGGTGGGAGCCAGTTTCAATTAGTGTCAGACTCCACCCACCACTAGACGTAACCCAGATGTAAGGCATCCCCCAGATGGACATCACCCACCACTAGACGTAACCCAGATGTAAGGCATCCCCCAGATGGACATCACCCACCACTAGACGTAACCCAGATGTAAGGCATCCCCCAGATGGACATCACCCACCACTATACGTAACCCAGATGTAAGGCATCCCCCAGATGGACATCACCCACCACTATACGTAACCCAAATGTAAGGCATCCCCCAGATGGACATCACCCACCACTATACATAACCCAGATGTAAGGCATCCCCCAGATGGACATCACTCACCACTATACGTAACCCAGATGTAAGGCTTCCTCCAGATGGATGATAAAGGAAATACCTAGTCAAAGTTTTAGTCTTTTGCAGTGGGGACTCCAGAGGTGGGGCTGCAGCACAGTCCAATATTAAAATAAGGGGTCCACACCGACTGTCTCCCCCAGCCACCCCTCATCCCAGACAATGAGATTACAATCCCGCAGCACTTGGGCCATGTTGCTGTGTTGCCCAATCAGCTCGGTCGAGAGGAAACATTTTACCACTTTTCACCCCCTTAAGGGGTCGAATTGAGAAAAATCCCTGCTTAGTGGGTTATTATTAGGTTACAGATTAAATATACACCCCAAGTTTCATGTTTCTAGGTACAGAGGTTTGGGCTGTGTGTTGATGAGTCAGGACATTTGTTTTTATATTAAGATTAATAGCTGCCTGTTTAAACAAACCAAGGAATAATTGAATGTTCTAACTAGTTTTAATAGCCTATTATAATGATTTATGTTAGGTGGGGTTTTTTTTTTTTTTTATGGCATTGCTGTTTCCACACAGCATTTCTGAACAATGGGCCTGATTCAGACCCACTCGCAAGCGGCTGTCCGCTCGCAAGTGGGTCGATGTTCTGCACTGAGCATGCGCACGACGGAGGGAGCTCCGTCATGCGCATGCGCCAGACGCGACGAGCGAAGGAAAGTCCTTCGCTCGTTGTGTCTGATCAAAAGGGGCGTGCTGTCGATGTTGATTGACAGCACGCCCCCTTTGGTGGGCGTGCTGTCAATCCTAAGGGAACGCCTACCGTCAGAAGCCGGCCCACTGACATCACTAGTGATGTCAGTGGGAGTGATTTTGGCTGATAGAGCCAAAATCACTCCGGGCCTTGCGGTTGAAAATCTCAACCGCAGGCTCCGGCTCGCAGTTTCGATGGTCGCGATGGTCAAGACCATCACGGCCATCAAACTGCACGCTCGTATAGGCTGTGGGTGGTGACCCACAGCTATACGAGCGTCCAGGAGGACGCTCCATAGTTATGGAGGACGGCCCTCATTCAGAGCGTGCGCTCTGCTCAGAGCGTACGGCTCTGAATGAGGGCCCATGGCGTTAAACTGACCTGTAAGTAGGTGCACCGGTCATTAAATTTCACGCAATGGAAATCTTTATAATAATGATTGACTGACCGCAAGACGGTGGTCTCAAGAGCCACCCCGTCAAAGCGAAGCAAGTCAGGTCCAGGGCGAAAGCACGGGCCCTGAGACAGAAGATCTGGCTGTATAGGAAGTGGAGCATCAATGGAGAGGCACAGACTATTTGTGTACCAAGCCCTCTGCAGCCAATCGGGAGCTACCAGATCACAGTGCTGCCTTCCAACTTGAACTTGCGTAGAACCCTTGACAGAAGGGAGATCGGACGGAATATGTAGTGAGATTGAAAGTCCACCGATCCACCAAGGCATCCACCAGAAAAGCCCCCGGGTCTCTGGTGTGAGATCCGTACTTTGGTACCTTGGTTGTACAGAGATGCCATCAGATCACCGTTCGTCAGGCCCCAACGATGAACTAGCAGTTGAAAGACGTCTGGATGAAGGGCCCACTCACCTGAGTGGACAACCTGATGACTTAGAAAGTGAGCTTCTCAATTTTGGACCCCTGGAATTAAAACCGCAGACAGAGCTGGAACATGACGCTCCGCCCAAAAGAGAATGCAACTCGCGTTGTCTGATTGTACCTGGACTGGGCGATGCTTAAAGAATTGCTGAACTTAACAGAGCGCCCTGAAGACAGCTCGGAGTTCCAGAACATTGATCAGGAGACAGGTCTCCTGAGGCGTCCATCAACCCTGGAAGGACTACTGGCAGGTCACAGCTCCCCACCTGCGAAGACTAAAATTGTGGATAGAATGACCCAGTCCAGAATCCAGAAGGGCGACCGCTGTCCAAGTGGGAGCTCTGGAGCTACCACGCAAGGGAGACGAACCTCCTGAGATAGAACGATTGTCTACAGTTTGATCTGGAGATGGGATCAGTTCCAGCGAGCCAGAATTTCTGCCTGGAGAGGCCGGGAGTAGAACTGGGCATACTCCACCATATCGAAGGTGGACACCACAGACCCCAGGATCCCCATGCAGGTGTGAATGAACACCTGGCGATGAAGTAAGAACCCCTGAATCCTGTCTTGCAGATCCCAATTTCATCCACTGGGAGAAACACTCTCTGAACCCGTGAATCCAACAGGGCCCGCAGATGGAGCATCTCCCGGGACGGAGTCAGGGAGGACTTCTTCCAATTGATGACTCAATTGTGTGATTGGTAAAGATCTATTGTCAGATGAAGTTGCTCCTTCAGCATGTTCAGAGACCTAGCCAGGATAAGTTGATCAGGTAAAGGAAAATTCTGATACCCTTGCTCCACAAGTGTGCCGCCATGACCTTCATAAACACACAAGGAGCCGTGTAAAGACCAAAGAGCAAGGCCTGAAACTGGTAGTGCTGGTGACTGAGTCTCTAAGGCACATGTAAATAAACATCCTGGATGTTGGAGGCCAATAAATCTCCCAGTTACAACGCCAAAAAAGACTCCATACGGAACTTGGGCACCCGCAAATACTTGTTGAGGAACTTGAGGTTGAGGATTGGGCGAAAGGAACCGTTCGGCTTCTGAACCAGGAAGAGATTGGTGTAGAAGCCAGAGCCCCTCTGCTTCGGTGGGACAGGAACTATTACCTTGGATGCTAGTAGAGAGCGAATTGACACCCTCAGCGCTTTTGCTTTTCCCAGATTTCCCGGGAGGCCAGTGGTAAAAAAAAAAAAAAAAAAATGTTGGTGGATGCCTCATTAAAGTCAGAGCGTAGTCTTGCGAGACTACGCCGCAAAACCAGGCATCTGACGTGGTCGCCCACTTCTAGGGCATCTGCCCAAGCGCCAATCGCCTTGGCCACCCATGCAGACTTCCTGTGCGTCAGATCCTTAAGGGAAGCCATATTCGATATAGGGAGGGTAGAACTCTTGATAAGATGGGCAGTGTGCTCGTCAACAGGAGGAGACTCCCATTTGCTGCGCTTGTCGGTAGGGAGCAGGTAAAAGGACACAATGCGCTTGGAGACCTGAAACCGCCTGTTAGGAACGGTACAAGCCTCTACTAGTATTTCCTAAAGCTGTTCAGATTTAGGAAACTCCACTGACATCTTTTTCTGATGCTTGAAAACTGGTGCCTTGGGTCTAGGAGCCGGCTCCTCCACTTCAATAGAAAGGACCAATCAAACTGCCCTAAGGCAACAACATCCACTTGATGGAGAGGCTCCTCCTGATCCGATGAGGTCTCATCCTCAGAGGACCAGAAAAATCCTCCCCCTGGTCTGAGAGCTCCAAATCAGGAACATTAACCGTCTGGGGGACACGCCTGGGCAGTCTGCATCCCAAAGGACGGTCCCTCCATGAGGGTCCCAGCGCAGGAAGCTGCGGATGAGGCTGCATAATAGGGGTGGTTTTGACCCCCAAAGTAGGAAGGCCATGTACGGGAGCAGTAAGGCAATCTACCAACTGTGACATTACCTGTGACTAGTTGGTCATTCATGTCGGTTCCCGGCTGGAATCAGAAGATGGGAGGTCTCGTTGTGTGCTTGAGCAACAACCAGATAAAGAGATCATTATGGACCGCATCCTGTGGGGAAACACCAGCTGAACAAAATCTACATTTATGCAACAAAGGAGCCTCCACCTCCCTGGGCGCTTTGTTCTTAGAAGACATGTTACCGTTTCCCAAGAAAAGTCCCACACATCGTCTACGGGTGCGCAATAGGGAACAGTGCACTGAATGTAGGGGCCACACAAATTTAACAATGAGTGGGGCAACAGAAGGGAGTTAACCCCTTTCACAGATATATAAGAAACATAGAAAATAGTGTGAAAAATTAGAACAAGCAGTGTCACATTCAATGCAATAATAGGCAGATAATGCTCCACAAACCAAGCCGAGTCAGCTGGATGGAACTAGACTGTATAACCTGAGGGGAGGTATACAGGGAGACAGGAGCCAAAGCTCTCTGGAGACTAACTGTAGCTAGCACCTCTGTAAAATGGCTGCTTAGAGTCTGTGCAAGGGAGGAGAAACCCTCTGGCGGGAAGCCTTCGTGAGGTATCACACCATGGGCTGGGGCTAATGGGGAGAGCCTACCTCCCCTGCTGACATGAAGATCCCTCGGGCAATGGCCGCCTACAGGCTCAGCCTTACAGCGCTGCCTGTATGCCCTGGAGGTCTAGCAGGGGTGCGGGCGTCCCGGCCTCCCGCTTGTCAGCACAGTCGGTGGGCTCCAAGCAGGGAGCAGTCTTACCATGATCACTGCCCCCAATGTCCGGCTGCGGCTGGGGTCCTCTGTGTACAGTGAGGACCAGCAGAGGTCGCTGACCCGCTCCCTGGCGCCAAAGGCCACCGGAGGTTGTTGGAGCGGCAGTGCAGGGGTTCTATAGGACGCCCAGCACTGCCTGCTCAAGACCCGCTACATAGGTGCCTGCTCCTGCTGCACCAAACTTAAGACCGGCATGCCTGGGCTGGGAGACACAGGGGTGTAGGTGATGGGAACCAATCCAAGCACCAATAGGTTTGTCGCATACTGTTGTGTGATGTACTGTCATATTATGGCAAATGGATCCTGCAGCTTGCATAAGACAGGACCAGTATATTGCTCCCTGTTAGTATATGTGCACTGTGTACATGTCTGACAAGGGTAATGGACACATTCTTGTACTTTTGTCACAATCTTGCAGATTATGTACTGCAGTTTTCAGTGAGGAGGATGTGATTCAGGATGGGCTATGTATGAGGTGTTATAACTCGCCATGTTCCTCGAACCCCCTGACATCAGTACAGGAGCCCCCTTGGGTGGTTTTCTCTCAGATGCTGGCCTCCATTGTAGACCGCCTGGTGGTCCCGGTTGTTCCTCCTATGGTGGTACCAGAGCAGGCTGTCCCTCACTCGCAGAGACTACCACTGAATATGCAGACCCCTCCTGTAACTCAGCAGGCGGTCATGGCCACAGTGGGATTGCTACAGGGCCCTCCACCATGGGTGGACGTCTTCTCTAACTCAGTACAGAGTCTGGCAGCAACCTCTACTGTGCTTCAGACCACGTTACAGAGCGAGAAGCCCGTTAGACCAGCTGAGCGTCATATGTTGTCATTTCAATCCACACAGCTATCAGAGTCTGAGATGTCTTCTGATGACGGAGAGGTGGCTGATGCCTCTAACCCTGACTCCCCTCATCAAGAGGCGGAACCTAATTCCAGGAATAATATTCCTGCCTTGGTGCGTGCGGTCAGATCCGCATTGGTTATTGAGGATGATGAGCCAGTCCCTAAATCCAAACACGCACTGTTTAAACAGGTGAAGGTGACTTCCACAGTATTCCCTCTGTCAGATCAGCCGGTGGATCACATGGCGAATGCCTGGCAAATCGCCTGGTAAGAGGTATCAACATCAAAAACGTTTGACCTCCTGTTACCAGTTTCCGGAGGCTCATCGTAAAAAGTGGTAATCTCCCCCTGCGGTGGATTCACACGTTACACGGCTAATAAAGAAAGGATCCTACGGTGAAAACTTGCCTAAAGTCTATTTACTCTCTTGCAGGAGCTGTTGCTGGCCCGTCCATGACTAGCTCCTGGGTAGCTAAGGCTATAGAGAGCTGGGCCGATCCACTTGAGGACTCCTCGAATGTTCCAGAGGATCAGGTGTCAATGATCGGCCATATTAGGGAAGCGGCTGCATATATTGGTGAGGCCGCTCTGGATGCTAGTCTGCCATCCAGGGTCTCGGATGTGTCTGCTCGCCGTTCCCTCCCGTTATGCTATTGGAGCGCAGATGCCGATTCTAAGAAAGGCCTGGAGGCCTTACCCTGTTTGGTCCAGACCTGGACAAGATTGTTGACACGTTAACCGAATCAAAATCTGCATTTCTGCCTTTAGCATCTGCTCCTGCAAAGACTCGTAGCTCCTCCTTTAGATCCTTTCGTCCTCAAGGAAAAGCTAAAACTCCACCCAGCTGCCAAGGAAACTGCCAAGCCCAAGAAACAGGCCTGGAGCACATGACGCCCAGCCTCCAAGCAGGAGGATAAACCCGCAGCCTAACGAGGCGGGCCTCCCTCTGGGGGACCCCAGAGTGGGAGGCAGACTTCTTCAGTTCGCCCAGTACTGGTGTCAAACCACCAAGGATGTTTGGGTAAGAGAAGTGGTCTTAGGGGAACACCCTTTCATTCCTCCGAAGGCCTCCCCACCAATTTTTCTGCACAGGCCCTCCTTTGAACAAAACCAAGGCCTTGCAGATCTAGAAAGCCATACAGTCCTTGCTGCAAGCAGGGGTAATTGTACCAGTCCCACTATCTCAATGAGGGACTGGTTACTATTCTACTATCTTTCTGTTTCAGAAACAGAATGGGTCTCATCGGCCTATCCTCAAATCTCTGAATAAGTTCCTCATCCATCATACTGACTATGGAACCTGGGGATTACATGGTATCGCTGGACATTCAGGATGCATACCTCCATGTTCCCATAACACCTTCTCACCAGCTTTATCTATGGTTTACTATACTGCAACAGCACTTCCAGTTTCAGGCGCTGCCCTTTGGCCTATCCACGGGTCCAAGGGTATTTGCAAAAATGATGGCTGTCATGGCAGCCCACCTGCGGAGTCAGGGTATCCTGCCATATCTGGACGACCTCCTCTTGTTGGCGAGTTCACCAGAAGTGCTTCACTACCACTTGCAACTGACAGCTGCTTGTCTACAAGCACACGGGTGGTTAATCAATTGGAAAAAGTCCTCCCTAATTCCCTCACAGAGGATGGTTCATTTGGGAGCCCTTCTGGACTCTCACCAGCAGAGAATCTTTCTAACTCCAGAAAAGATCTCCATGCTGCAGCTGCGAGTACGCAAATGTCTCCGCAGTCGCCATGTGTCAGTCCACTCAGCGATGCAGGTTCTGGAATCAATGGTGTCCACATTCGACATGGTGGAATATGCTCAGTTCCATTCCAGGCCCCTGCAGGGGCTGATCCTCTCCAGGTGGAACGGATTACCCCACCGGATCAGAGCTCAGATGATGGTACTCTCTCCGGAGGTGCATCTGTCCCTTGCTTGGCGCTACAGCCATCTCATCTAACCAAAGGGTCACCCCCTTTTGGATCCCGGACTGGATACTCCTAACAGACGCCAGACTCCGGGGATGGCACGCAGTGACCGGTCCACACTCCTTTCAGGGCTGGTGGAAACCGCTAGAGGCATCCCTGCCCATCAACATGTTGGAACTTCAGGCTGTATACAGTATAGGGCCCTCATGATAGCGATGCATTCTTCATGGCAAGCCTGTGCAGGTTCAGTCAGACAACGCCACCACATTGGCGTACAACAACCATCCAGGAGGCACTCGAAGTCGGGCAGCAATGGCAGAAGTGTCATGCATTCGGACATGGGCAGAATCTCATCTCCCGGCCATTTCGGCAGTGTTCATTCCGGGAGTTCTCAATTGGGAAGCGGACTTCCTCAGCTTTCACAACGTGCATCCAGGGGAATGGTCTCTTCACCAAGAGGTGTTTCAACTCCTAGTGGACAAAATGGGATCATCCAGAGGTGGACCTCATGGCCTCCCGACACAATCACAAGTTACCAGTGTACGGGTCCAGAACAAGAGATGCCGAAGCAAGCCTGGTGGATGCTCAGTCAGTAAAATGGACATTTCGGTTTGCAAACCTATTTCCTCCTGTCTTCATGCTTCCTCGAGTTCTTCGGAAGTTCCAGCAAGACGGAGGCACGGTCCTGCAGGTGGCTCCAGCTTGGCCCAGACGTTTGGTATTCAGATCTTCGGAGTCCCTCCATCGACACTCCGTTCCTGTTGCCTCAAGGTCCTTGCCTTTACCCGGACTTGGGTCGTCTGTCTTTGATGGCGTGGCTCGAGACATCCCTCCTGAGGTCCAAAGGTTTCTCTAGCTCAGTCATCAACACGATGCTTAGAGCGCGTAAACCTGCCTCCACCAGGATCTACCAGAGTGTGGCAGACATATTGCCAGTGGTGTCGTACAAAATCTTACGACCCTCAGGTGTTTCGGATTTCCAGAATACTGGCACTCCTTCAAGCTGGGTTGGACCTTGGCCTGCGCCTGGCCTTGTTGAAAGTGCATGTCTCTGCACAGTCGGTGTGGTTCCAACGTAGAATTGCTCTGCTTCCGGATATCCGCACCTTCCTCCAGGGGGTCCTCTGAATTCAACCTCTCTTTGACGCACCAGTGGCTCCTTGGGATTTGGCAGTTGTTCTTCAGGCCCTCCATTTGAACCACTAGATTCAGTGGAACTTAAGTGGTTAACAGCTAAGACCCTTTCTTCTGGCTATTACATCTGCCAGAAGGGTATCAGACTTGGGAGCACTCTCCTGTCATCCTCCTTTTGTAATATTTTACCAGGATAGGGCGGTGCTTCGTACTCACCCTCAGTTCATTCCTAAGGTTGTGTCTAGTTTCCATATTAATCAGGAAATTATAATACCGGCCTTTCTGTCTCCAGACCTTCCAGCAGGGGAGGCCTCATCGGATGTGGTCCGCGCCCTCGGGATTTATGTGGACCGTCCCAGTTATCTTCGGAAATCACAGACTCCTTGTTTGTGCTCTATGGTTTTCACAAGAAGGAATGGCCAGCCAATAAGCAAACATTGGCTAGATGGCTTCGTATGACAATCTCAGAAGTTTGCACACAGGCAGGCCTGCCTGTTCAATCTTCTGTTAAGGCTCATTCTACTCTGTTTGTGGTCTGCTCGCCATGGCGCCTCGGCTTTGTAAGGTGGCCACGTGGTCTTCTGTCCAGACCCTAAGGTTCTATGCATTTGATACCTTTGCCTCTCAGGATGCTTCCTTTTGGCACCAGATTCTCCTCTCAGCGCAGGAGCGTCCCCACCATTAAAAGGACTGCTTTGGGACATCCCCAAGGTCTCCCTGTGGAGCCTATGGACCCTGAAGAAAATGAGAGTTATGGTAAGAACTTACCTTGGTTAACTCTTTCTTCAAAGTCCATAGGATCCACAAGGCATCCGCCCTGACGCACCTGGCTTCATATGGGCTCTCGTACTGGTCACTGGTTTTCAGTCTCCTTTTCTGGGAGTATGATTCTTGAGTGTACCAGTCTTCCTTCTCTTATCCTCCTCTGGCCTTTGGCTTATTACCAACTGAGGTGCCTCTGGCTTGGGGCTGGGGTATAGAGTGGACCCAGTGCATCCTGGGAGTTAAAGCTTTAACTGCGTGGTGCCCGGATTGGTTCCCATCACCTACACCCCAAGGTCTCCCTGTGGACCCTATGGACTTCTAAGAAAGAGCGTTAACCAAGGTAAGTTCTTACCATAACTCTCATTTTACCCATCGCTGAATATGCTGTAGTCTGTGAGAGGTTTATATTTAATGGTTACTTTCTATTGGCTGAGTATTAATACATTGAGATACCTTTTTATATTATGTAAATTACTTCAAGAGCCTTTAAAATGTATCACTATAGTTTAATTCTGCTCCTATGGTTAAACACACGTTTCTGCTGCTGAAGCCAATTAGAGCAATACGCCATTATTAGGAGCTGCATACTAATCTACGAGACACTCACATAATGCATTTCCTTTAGCCACATTACGGCCGGTTTCTTTGCGCCTGCTTCTTGTTCTATCATCACATTTTGTACCGGTCATAATAATCTGTGTTCCCCATTTGAACAATATATTCACTCTCTATTTACCAACTTCCTTAAACTGAAATAAAGTAAAGCCATTCATGGTCAACCGGTGTTTATAGAAGTGCAAAAGTAATGTAATAATCATTTTATTTATTTGTATTACAAAGATTGGGTTTGTGTGCAGCTCTGACGAGTTTCACACTGGTAAAGTATAGACAATCACAACATGGTTACACTGTGCAATGGTTTTTGGTCATTCTGTGTTCCTCACTTGTGTAACATTGGTACTTCTTTGGGCAGTGGCAGAAATTCAGGGCTTTGGAAGAGAAGGAGAATGACGTGCCCATGGTTTAGTGGCTCCAGGTAGTGCCCATGTGCCCCCAGTCCTGACGAGCAGGGGTAGTTACAGAGAGAGATCACACACACACACATGATGGAAATCAGATGGACACAGAATGCCAATCGCACATTCTGCAGCAGCCAATCTCGGTCGCACACGGCTAAAGGCTGCTCTGTCCCTAGTAAAAGCGCCTTATCTACAGCGGAGCCTTTACCTATACACAACCAACATTTATGGTAATGCAGCTCATTCACCAGCTGCTACTGACATGGGGATATGGTCTCGCTATTCATGAGAACGGAGCCTGAGACCTGCTGAGCTCTGACACAGGAGACAGACGGACACGGGAGGGGATAATCAGGTCACCCATCTGTGACTAGAAGGACTCGCTGACAGCAGGAAGGAAGCACACAACACATTAGGTCACCTGTATAAAAAGGAAGATATATTCTCATTACATAGAGATGCGCAGATATCAGCAACACAGAACCGGGACTGGCCCAGGCTGGGAGACTGATCTCACACGTTGTAGGAAGAGGACGAGACATTGCCCCCATGACCAGTCCAGTTCGTGTGGATAAAGTGTCCCGGATTGGACAGGAGCTCGTAGGTGTGCGCCCCGAAATAATCTCTTTGGGCCTGTAATACAAAAGGAGGAGGAGAGAGAACAGATTACTTTATGCAGAACAGGAAACATGGAGCAGTAACGAAGCAGAGGCCAATGGTCATGCTTCAGACACCTGTATGTCACTGCCGAGATAGAGAACGTGTTCAGGAGTGCTTGTAACACAGGGAATGATGTGCTTAGTGTACACAGGTAAGCCATCAGCTAGGGAACAGGTAACGTATACAGGTAAGCCATCAGCTAGGGAACAGGTAACGTACACAGGTAAGCCATCAGCTAGGGAACAGGTAACGTACACAGGTAAGCCAGCAGCTAGGGAACAGGTAACGTACACAGGTAAGCCAGGAGACAGGCAATAGGTAACATACACAGGTAAGCCAGCAGACAGGGAATATGTAACATACACAGGTAAGCCAGCAGACAGGGAATATGTAACATACACAGGTAGGCCATCAGCAAGGGAACACGTAACGTACACAGGTAAGCCAGCAGCTAGGGAACAGGTAACGTACACAGGTAAGCCAGGAGACAGGCAATAGGTAACATACACAGGTAAGCCAGCAGACAGGGAATATGTAACGTACACAGATAAGCCATCAGCTAGGGAACACGTAACATACACAGGTAAGCCATCAGCTAGGGAACACGTAACGTACACAGGTAAGCCAGGAGATGGGGAATAGGTAACGTACACAGGTAAGCCAGGAGATGGGGAATAGGTAACGTACACAGGTAAGCCGGGAGACAGGGAATATGTAACATACACAGGTAAGCCAGCAGACAGGGAATAGGTAACGTACACAGGTAAGCCAGCAGCTAGGGAACAGGTAACGTACACAGGTAAGCCAGGAGACAGGCAATAGGTAACATACACAGGTAAGCCAGCAGACAGGGAATATGTAACATACACAGGTAGGCCATCAGCAAGGGAACACGTAACGTACACAGGTAAGCCAGCAGCTAGGGAACAGGTAACGTACACAGGTAAGCCAGGAGACAGGCAATAGGTAACATACACAGGTAAGCCAGCAGACAGGGAATATGTAACATACACAGGTAGGCCATCAGCAAGGGAACACGTAACGTACACAGGTAAGCCAGCAGCTAGGGAACAGGTAACGTACACAGGTAAGCCAGGAGACAGGCAATAGGTAACATACACAGGTAAGCCAGCAGACAGGGAATATGTAACGTACACAGATAAGCCATCAGCTAGGGAACACGTAACATACACAGGTAAGCCATCAGCTAGGGAACACGTAACGTACACAGGTAAGCCAGGAGATGGGGAATAGGTAACGTACACAGGTAAGCCAGGAGATGGGGAATAGGTAACGTACACAGGTAAGCCGGGAGACAGGGAATATGTAACATACACAGGTAAGCCAGCAGACAGGGAATAGGTAACGTACACAGGTAAGCCAGCAGCTAGGGAACAGGTAACGTACACAGGTAAGCCAGGAGACAGGCAATAGGTAACATACACAGGTAAGCCAGCAGACAGGGAATATGTAACATACACAGGTAGGCCATCAGCAAGGGAACACGTAACGTACACAGGTAAGCCAGGAGACAGGGAATAGGTAACGTACACAGGTAAGCCATCAGCTAGGGAACAGGTAACGTACACAGATAAGCCATCAGCTAGGGAACACGTAACATACACAGGTAAGCCATCAGCTAGGGAACACGTAACGTACACAGGTAAGCCAGGAGATGGGGAATAGGTAACGTACACAGGTAAGCCAGGAGATGGGGAATAGGTAACGTACACAGGTAAGCCGGGAGACAGGGAATATGTAACATACACAGGTAAGCCAGCAGACAGGGAATAGGTAACGTGCACAGGTAAGCCAGCAGACAGGGAATAGGTAACATACACAGGTAAGCCAGCAGACAGGGAATAGGTAATGTGCACAGGTAAGCCAGCAGACAGGGAATAGGTAACGTGCACAGGTAAGCCAGCAGACAGGGAATAGGTAACATACACAGGTAAGCCAGCAGACAGGGAATAGGTAATGTGCACAGGTAAGCCAGCAGACAGGGAATAGGTAACGTACACAGGTAAGCCAGGAGACATGGAACACAGTGTAAAATAATGCTCAATCATAATCAGCCCCAAATAAAGAAAACATCAGGATCTGACCTGGATCAGGTTTGCTGGTAACATTTCATGTCTGTAACCATCGTAGAAAGAGAGTGCGGTGGTGAAACAAGGCATAGGAATACCGTACTGCACACCGGTGCTCACCACCCGGCGCCAGGACTCCTGGAGAACAGAAGACAAGAATCCATTAGCAGACGTGTGCAATGCGCATTATGGCCGAATCATCTGGTTCCGTCCTATACTTATAAGCACAGAAACTAAAGTGAGCTTTGTTCAGCTAATGAAGAGCTCGGGCCCACGTGACTATACGCCAGCCAGGATTGCTAATAGGAGCGCACCAGATTCATTCAGCTTTGCTGCCAGACTGCTACATGTGATGGGCAGAATATTCTACACAGTGGGCCTGATTCAGAGCCGCTCGCAAAAAGCAAGCGCTCACTCTGAATCAGGACGGCCGCTTTTTTTTTTTTTTAGCCGGCCTCCTGTGACCACCCACAGCTTTTGCGAGCGGCCAGGTGATGGTCGCGACCATCCGGCTTGCGATGAGACCCTTGTGGTAGAGTCTCGTCTGCCGCAAGCCCCAGTGAGCTTCCGGCTCTGTCGATCAACATAGACAGCCGCCCCGTTTGTAGCAAGCCCCGGAGCGAGTGAATTTCTCACTTGCTCTGGGGCTCGCGCGTGCGCAATGGCCCACCATTGACCCGCTTGCGAGCACATAGCGCTTGCGAGTGGGTCTGAATCAAGCCCAGTGACCCCCAGGCCAAATTATTATACAAATATAAATCTGCTTCAGTTCCTCAGTACACCTTCCCGATACATGCAGAGAGCTTTAATGGCCTCACATGTGGTCACAGGATATCCATGCTAAAACAGTGTAAGGGAAATTACAGATGTGTCCTCATACATCTAGCCTCAATACACCGCGCCGCGCCACTTATCTGGTGCAAGTGAGCAGCCAGGTCCTGTACTACACTGCTAGCATTGGGCGTCTTTTTTTGCTGAAAAGTCGCAGTAATGTGACACTTTTATATCTGTGTGCACCAGAGTCTGTATACGAAGCACTGAACTTGTAAAGCAAAAAGCAGCAGCTGCTACATTTTAGCACTTTGTATACAGACTCAGGAGCACACAGATATACAGGTGTCACATATCACATTACTCAGCGCAGTCTCCTATATACAGACTCAGGAGCACACAGATATACAGGTGTCACATATCACATTACTCAGCGCAGTCTCCCATATACAGACTCAGGAGCACACAGATATACAGGTGTCACATATCACATTACTCAGCACAGTCTCCTATATACAGACTCAGGAGCACACAGATATACAGGTGTCACATATCACATTACTCAGCGCAGTCTCCCATATACAGACTCAGGAGCACACAGATATACAGGTGTCACATATCACATTACTCAGCGCAGTCTCCCATATACAGACTCAGGAGCACACAGATATACAGGTGTCACATATCACATTACACAGCGCAGTCTCCTATATACAGACTCAGGAGCACACAGATATACAGGTGTCACATATCACATTACTCAGCGCAGTCTCCTATATACAGACTCAGGAGCACACAGATATACAGGTGTCACATATCACATTACTCAGCGCAGTCTCCCATATACAGACTCAGGAGCACACAGATATACAGGTGTCACATATCACATTACTCAGTGCAGTCTCCTATATACAGACTCAGGAGCACACAGATATACAGGTGTCACATATCACATTACTCAGCACAGTCTCCATATACAGACTCAGGAGCACACAGATATACAGGTGTCACATATCACATTACTCAGCGCAGTCTCCTATATACAGACTCAGGAGCACACAGATATACAGGTGTCACATATCACATTACTCAGCGCAGTCTCCCATATACAGACTCAGGAGCACACAGATATACAGGTGTCACATATCACATTACTCAGCACAGTCTCCTATATACAGACTCAGGAGCACACAGATATACAGGTGTCACATATCACATTACTCAGCGCAGTCTCCCATATACAGACTCAGGAGCACACAGATATACAGGTGTCACATATCACATTACTCAGCGCAGTCTCCTATATACAGACTCAGGAGTACACAGATATACAGGTGTCACATATCACATTACACAGCGCAGTCTCCTATATACAGACTCAGGAGCACACAGATATACAGGTGTCACATATCACATTACTCAGCGCAGTCTCCTATATACAGACTCAGGAGCACACAGATATACAGGTGTCACATATCACATTACTCAGCGCAGTCTCCCATATACAGACTCAGGAGCACACAGATATACAGGTGTCACATATCACATTACTCAGTGCAGTCTCCTATATACAGACTCAGGAGCACACAGATATACAGGTGTCACATATCACATTACTCAGCACAGTCTCCATATACAGACTCAGGAGCACACAGATATACAGGTGTCACATATCACATTACTCAGCGCAGTCTCCTATATACAGACTCAGGAGCACACAGATATACAGGTGTCACATATCACATTACACAGCGCAGTCTCCTATATACAGACTCAGGTAAACAGATATACAGGTGTCACATATCACATTACTCAGCGCAGTCTCCTATATACAGACTCAGGAGCACACAGATATACAGGTGTCACATATCACATTACACAGCGCAGTCTCCTATATACAGACTCAGGTACACAGATATACAGGTGTCACATATCACATTACACAGCACAGTCTCCCATATACAGACTCAGGAGCACACAGATATACAGGTGTCACATATCACATTACTCAGCGCAGTCTCCCATATACAGACTCAGGAGCACACAGATATACAGGTGTCACATATCACATTACTCAGCACAGTCTCCCATATACAGACTCAGGAGCACACAGATATACAGGTGTCACATATCACATTACTCAGCACAGTCTCCCATATACAGACTCAGGAGCACACAGATATACAGGTGTCACATATCACATTACTCAGCGCAGTCTCCTATATACAGACTCAGGAGCACACAGATATACAGGTGTCACATATCACATTACTCAGCGCAGTCTCCCATATACAGACTCAGGAGCACACAGATATACAGGTGTCACATATCACATTACTCAGCGCAGTCTCCCATATACAGACTCAGGAGCACACAGATATACAGGTGTCACATATCACATTACTCAGCACAGTCTCCCATATACAGACTCAGGAGCACACAGATATACAGGTGTCACATATCACATTACACAGCGCAGTCTCCTATATACAGACTCAGGTACACAGATATACAGGTGTCACATATCACATTACTCAGCACAGTCTCCTATATACAGACTCAGGAGCACACAGATATACAGGTGTCACATATCACATTACTCAGCGCAGTCTCCCATATACAGACTCAGGAGCACACAGATATACAGGTGTCACATATCACATTACTCAGCGCAGTCTCCCATATACAGACTCAGGAGCACACAGATATACAGGTGTCACATATCACATTACTCAGCACAGTCTCCTATATACAGACTCAGGAGCTCACAGATATACAGGTGTCACATATCACATTACTCAGCGCAGTCTCCTATATACAGACTCAGGAGCACACAGATATACAGGTGTCACACATCACATTACTCAGCGCAGTCTCCTATATACAGACTCAGGAGCACACAGATATACAGGTGTCACCTATCACATTACTCAGCGCAGTCTCCTATATACAGACTCAGGAGCACACAGATATACAGGTGTCACATATCACATTACTCAGCGCAGTCTCCAATATACAGACTCAGGAGCACACAGATATACAGGTGTCACATATCACATTACTCAGCGCAGTCTCCTATATACAGACTCAGGAGCACACAGATATACAGGTGTCACATATCACATTACTCAGCGCAGTCTCCTATATACAGACTCAGGAGCACACAGATATACAGGTGTCACATATCACATTACTCAGCGCAGTCTCCCATATACAGACTCAGGAGCTCACAGATATACAGGTGTCACATATCACATTACTCAGCGCAGTCTCCCATATACAGACTCAGGAGCTCACAGATATACAGGTGTCACATATCACATTACTCAGCGCAGTCTCCCATATACAGACTCAGGAGCTCACAGATATACAGGTGTCACATATCACATTACTCAGCGCAGTCTCCCATATACAGACTCAGGAGCACACAGATATACAGGTGTCACATATCACATTACTCAGCGCAGTCTCCTATATACAGACTCAGGAGCTCACAGATATACAGGTGTCACTTATCACATTACACAGCGCAGTCTCCTATATACAGACTCAGGAGCACACAGATATACAGGTGTCACATATCACATTACTCAGCGCAGTCTCCTATATACAGACTCAGGAGCACACAGATATACAGGTGTCACATATCACATTACTCAGCGCAGTCTCCTATATACAGACTCAGGAGCACACAGATATACAGGTGTCACATATCACATTACTCAGCGCAGTCTCCTATATACAGACTCAGGAGCACACAGATATACAGGTGTCACATATCACATTACTCAGCGCAGTCTCCTATATACAGACTCAGGAGCACACAGATATACAGGTGTCACATATCACATTACTCAGCGCAGTCTCCCATATACAGACTCAGGAGCACACAGATATACAGGTGTCACATATCACATTACTCAGCGCAGTCTCCCATATACAGACTCAGGAGCACACAGATATACAGGTGTCACATATCACATTACTCAGCGCAGTCTCCTATATACAGACGCAGGAGCACACAGATATACAGGTGTCACATATCACATTACTCAGCGCAGTCTCCTATATACAGACTCAGGAGCACACAGATATACAGGTGTCACATATCACATTACTCAGCGCAGTCTCCCATATACAAACTCAGGAGCACACAGATATACAGGTGTCACATATCACATTACTCAGCACAGTCTCCTATATACAGACTCAGGAGCACACAGATATACAGGTGTCACATATCACATTACTCAGCACAGTCTCCTATATACAGACTCAGGAGCACACAGATATACAGGTGTCACATATCACATTACACAGCGCAGTCTCCCATATACAGACTCAGGAGCTCACAGATATACAGGTGTCACTTATCACATTACACAGCGCAGTCTCCTATATACAGACTCAGGAGCACACAGATATACAGGTGTCACATATCACATTACTCAGCACAGTCTCCATATACAGACTCAGGAGCACACAGATATACAGGTGTCACATATCACATTACTCAGCGCAGTCTCCCATATACAGACTCAGGAGCACACAGATATACAGGTGTCACATATCACATTACTCAGCGCAGTCTCCATATACAGACTCAGGAGCACACAGATATACAGGTGTCACATATCACATTACTCAGCGCAGTCTCCCATATACAGACTCAGGAGCACACAGATATACAGGTGTCACACATCACATTACTCAGCGCAGTCTCCTATATACAGACTCAGGAGCACACAGATATACAGGTGTCACATATCACATTACTCAGCGCAGTCTCCCATATACAGACTCAGGAGCACACAGATATACAGGTGTCACATATCACATTACTCAGCGCAGTCTCCATATACAGACTCAGGAGCACACAGATATACAGGTGTCACATATCACATTACTCAGCGCAGTCTCCTATATACAGACTCAGGAGCACACAGATATACAGGTGTCACATATCACATTACTCAGCACAGTCTCCCATATACAGACTCAGGAGCACACAGATATACAGGTATCACATTACTCAGCACAGTCTCCCATATACAGACTCAGGAGCACACAGATATACAGGTGTCACATATCACATTACTCAGCACAGTCTCCCATATACAGACTCAGGAGCACACAGATATACAGGTGTCACATATCACATTACTCAGCACAGTCTCTTGGTGCGTCCTAGTTGCATCACATTAGACACATTTTCGACCCAAAAAAAAAGAAGATGCAAAAAATAAATAAATACACCCAGCGCTTGCAGAGTCTCACGGGATCTTGCGCACAGAGAGGTTCTTCTTGGCGTGACTGCAGCAAATGTGTGTGGGAACGTCAATTTTATGCAAGGGTTAAACAGATCAGGTAGTATACCTCTGAAGTCCGTCATCTTGTATGGCGTGAGGAGAGGCCACATTATGGCGATCACAAAATGACCATAGATTTATAATTTATCAACGCGCAGACTGACAGACCGCTTGGTTCTTCGCTGCAGTAATATGGGACGTTCTCGTACACTCCGCCCCCTGCGCTCACCTGACATTCCTGCATCTCTTTTTTGAAAAAACCGTCCAGCAACAGATTTTGCAGGTCAGGATTCCTGTCAAAGGCTTCTTTGATCTTGCCCAAAAACACACTGGAAAAATAAATGCAATCATTAATTGTAAGAGCCTGGAACATATTGCTATAAGGCGATGGTGCATTTTATAGCAGATACATGGTCTCTGCAGCACGAGCCTGACAGCCAGACGCACAGTCACATCCTCTGATATATAATCCTGTTACCTGCGGATGATGCAGCCTCCTCTCCACATCATTGCGATTCCTCCGTAATTCAATTTCCACCCAAACTCATTTGCCGCTTGCCGGAACAGGATGAAGCCTTGTGCGTAGGAAATGATCTTGGACGCATATAACGCCTGGAGAAGAGGATAATACTCATCACACTGAGATCGCTTCGCCCTGGTCACCACATGTGCTGCACTCTATGCTGAGAGCACCAAGGTCGCTACCAGTGATTACAGGAACGGAGTGTTTAGGAGGAGAGGCATTCTAACTGTATGTACTACGGAGAACTGAAAATGAAGCATTACAGGCATCCAAGCCCGATATGCAGGAGTAATGATACATAGAGACCTTAGAGACTGTACCTGGAATAAAACATCTGTGTGGGCCAGTAGGTTGTTTTGGGCTTTGCAACACCTCGGTGAACCCATTAATAGGTCCCAGCTAAGGACACGATGCAGAGATGGACATAATGCGATCGCGGGTGCAGTTTCACACGGGCTGCGGCTGTGAAAATAGGCCAATAGTTCCAAAGCTAACCTGAGCATAGCGAGGCCCACTGCAGCCTCTCACCTGCGACCGACATCGCGTACCAGCGTAAATATCGGCAGCATGGAGACACATCGAGCAGCCACACAGCCCTTGCGGAAGGTCTGACTCTGCGTATTATCCTGATACACTGAGAGCTCTCATGCTGCGAATGAGACCGCCATGGCTGATTTATGTACGTCCATGTAACAGCGTTTAAACACGAAGATAACCTGCGTTTTTCCAAACCAGAGCCCCTCCCCCAAATGCTGACTACCCATCACTCACTTTGGAAATGGGCTTTCTGTGTGTGTGGAATCGCAAGACAAATCGCTGCGCGTATGGTAATGTGACTTTGACGCATGCGCAACAGCAGAAAATAAAATCGCTCATTCTGCGTAAAAATCGCCACTGCGCACATTTCTGCACCAGGCCCCAAGTCATCTGCAAAGACGTAGCCAATGATATAATCTGATGATCGCTTACTGGTAACTAATGGACCATCCTCACCCAGAAACGTAATTCTGTAACAAGTCCTGAACACCTATCGGGAAAACCTGTCTGGGTGCGCTGCGCGGTCTCCCGCTTTCCAGCAAGGTCCTCAGTTGGGCAACACAAACATAAACACAACATTAGGTCATTCACAAACGGAACAAACCTTCCGGATGTCCTCCAGGAACGCCTTCTTGTCACCCTTATAGGGCACAGTCTTCGGTCCTGGTAACTGCTTGCTCGCTACAACTCGCTCGCTCTTCAGTGATGACAGGCAACGCGCAAACACAGCTTCTCCTGTACGGAGAGGACGGAGATCGGTGTAAGAGAAGCGACGCAAGACGTCCAGCTGACACTGACAGGGGGGGGGGCGCGGAAATGTACCACATTCCATGTGTAGGGTGGTATTGGGCAACATATTTACAGCTGTATCAATTTAATTCGGAAACATATATTTAATTAACTTATTTACAGTATATAAATTACACCTCACTGTACAATTAATATTTATCATACACATCAGTCCCTGCCCCATTGGAGCATGCAGTCTAAATTAACACACACCCCCCCCCCCACCCCCCACCAGTATGTGGGGGGTTTACAATGTGGGAGAAAACGGGAGCATCCACAGGAACCCGTCCTAACACAGAAAGTACACGCTCCACAGATAGAGCCCTGGTTGGGAATTATACCCATGAGCTCAGTGATTTGAGACCGCAATATTATCCACTGTGCCAACATACTGTCCCAGCTAATAGCAATCGCTGTCATCACACTGCTCAGCCGGTGTCAACATGATTATGAAGCATCAGGCTTCCTGTGGAATTACGCCACCGGACTGGGGAGTGGGCAGGAAGCGATTGCAAAAGGGCACTTCCACCCACAGGGTATTCTGCCATCTTATCGTTTCAGTGAGGTTAGGTTACAAACAGGGCAGACTGTGACAAAGCTTACCGATGAGGGTGACAGGGACCCCAAAGTCTAGCGCGGAGATGGCGGTCCACTTCCCTGTGCCCTTCTGCCCAGCAGTGTCCTGAATTTTAGGCAGCAAGTGTTTGCCAGTAGTGTCCCGGAACTTCAGAATGTCCGCTGTGATCTCAATCAGGAAAGAGTCCAGCTGGGTCTTGTTCCAGTCTTCAAATGTCTGCGTTATACGGGAGCAGAGAAAAGGCACTGACATAGTACATAGCGCATGGTAACTTTCTTATATTATTACCTAGTAGACAAGTTCTCACCTTTGCCATCTCATCCTGTTCCATGGCCAAGATATCCTTCATTAGATGGTAAGCCTCGCAGATCAGCTGCATATCACCGTACTCAATCCCATTGTGCACCATTTTCACAAAATGACCAGAGCCTTCTTCCCCCACCTGCCCGGAAACGCAATAAGCAGAGGGTGGAATTGGAGAACATGGGACATTTCCATCACACGTGACAGAAGTACACCCGTGTACCGCCACCTGGGCTATCAGACATACTAGTCTATGTTCACTGATTAGGTGTGCGCTTAACTAGCAAATAAAAGGGGAAGGGAATAAAGTAAACATCCATATTGCTAACACTGGCTGGAGCCTTGTGACCCTTCACCATCGTGCACAGTACATGGGCCATGTGTTTCTGAAATGGATATTTTGGGCCTGGAGTGGAGAAATCTTCGTCCCTCGTGGATCCTCATCACTTTAGACAGAAATCCAGACGAGCCGACTCTCATTGCATCCCACACGGAACACGGAACGAGGCCCGTGCTGGGGAATGGGGGAGGGTGGCTGGGTATAGGTCACAGCGGGTGGCACGCAGAACACACGCGGCATACAGGTCCTCTACCCTGAGCCATCTTCTGGGTTATGTGCTGTTTGGAATAGAAGGAAACTGATGTACAGGAACACAAGCTCTGACCCGGCTATTATATGGATATGAAGGATGCCGCGGGTAAGCTCCTTTGAAGACTACTAGTTTGTCATTTATCATTATTATTACCTGCCCTATTAGAGCGCCAACATATCCCACTGAGCTTTTTAATAATAGGGACGACATTCAAGAAGAAAAAAAAAAAAAAAAAAAGGGGATCAGGACTCGAGCTGAAAACGTTTGCGGATGCGACTTTTCCAGCTCGCTCGCCAAATCCACTTGTGATCACTCACCCAGTCGCAGCACGGCTCCGTCCCAACCTTAGCAGCAATGCTCTGGAAGATGGGTTGGATGTGAGACCTGCCAGGGAAAGGAGGATGATGAATGTACAGATGTAGGACGGTCACAAATACAAGTAACCAGCACTGCATAGCTAACAATTTCTTATCATGTGAGAAGATGTAGTACATATACCTCATAATGTAACAACATTGGGCCGACACCATAACAACCTACCTGTTTTAGCCTTAGGCCCGTATTCAATTGGAGCGAAAAGCCGAGATCGGCGAAAAAGTTTCGCCGATGACGTCAGATCGCCAGGCGGAAAAGTAAAGTATCGCCGTATTCAATTTCAAAGACTTTCCGCCTAGGCGGAAAGTCAATTCAATATAATAGGCAAAAAAGATTCGCCTATGAATAGCAGGCGGAAAAATGTGCAGAATTGGGGTTTCGGGGTGCAACGTTGCGGGAAACCCCCTGCAGGCTTAAAACAGTCCCCCAAAGGTAAACTGTATCAAATTTTTATTAAAAAAAAAAAACGACTTCACAAGACCCCAAAAAAGTACTTTTTGGGGGCGACAAAAATGAAAGTTGGGGGACACAATTATAAAACTAGCAAAATAGACTCCAGGGGGGTCCCCAAGTATGCCCCAGGTGTTTTTTAGATTGCAGATGCTTGCAGCAGCCTAAACTTCTCCGGTAACCGATTCATTCTCACAATGGCCATGTAATATAATCACGATGCATCTCCCAAACGATACTGGCTAAATCTCCGGACTATAAGGATTCTCAATAGGTTTACACATAATCACGATGCATCTCCCAAACATGTTACTGGCTACGTCTCCGGACTATAAGGATTCTCAATAGGTTTACACATAATCACGATGCATCTCCCAAACAAGATACTGGCTACGTCTCCGGACTAAAGGGATTCTCAATAGGTTTACACATAATCACGATGCATCTCCCAAACATGATACTGGCCTAGTCTCCGGACTATAGGGATTCTCAATAGGTTTACACATAATCACGATGCATCTCCCAAACATGTTACTGGCTACGTCTCCGGACTATAAGGATTCTCAATAGGTTTACACATAATCACGATGCATCTCCCAAACATGATACTGGCTACGTCTCCGGACTATAAGGATTCTCAATAGTTTTACACATAATCACGATGCATCTCCCAAACATGATACTGGCTACGTCTCCGGACTATAAGGATTCTCAATAGTTTTACACATAATCACGATGCATCTCCCAAACATGTTACTGGCTACGTCTCCGGACTAAAGGGATTCTCAATAGGTTTACACATAATCACGATGAATCTGCCAAACATGTTACTGGCCTAGTCTTCGGACTATAGGGATTCTCAATAGGTTTACACATAATCACGATGCATCTCCCAAACATGATACTGGCTAAATCTCCGGACTATAAGGATTCTCAATAGGTTTACACATAATCACGATGCATCTCCCAAACATGTTACTGGCTACGTCTCCGGACTATAAGGATTCTCAATAGGTTTACACATAATCACGATGCATCTCCCAAACATGTTACTGGCTACGTCTCCGGACTATAGGGATTCTCAATAGGTTTACACATAATCACGATGAATCTGCCAAACATGTTACTGGCCTAGTCTTCGGACTATAAGGATTCTCAATTGGTTTACACATAATCACGATGCATCTCCCAAACATGTTACTGGCTACGTCTCCGGACTATAAGGATTCTCAATAGGTTTACACATATTCACGATGCATCTCCCAAACATGATACTGGCTACGTCTCCGGACTATAAGGATTCTCAATAGTTTTACACATAATCACAATGCATCTCCCAAACATGTTACTGGCTACGTCTCCGGACTAAAGGGATTCTCAATAGGTTTACACATAATCACGATGCATCTCCCAAACATGTTACTGGCCTAGTCTCTGGACTATAGGGATTCTCAATAGGTTTACACATAATCACGATGCATCTCCCAAACATGTTACTGGCTACGTCTCCGGACTATAAGGATTCTCAATAGGTTTACACATAATCACGATGAATCTGCCAAACATGTTACTGGCCTAGTCTCCAGACTATAGGGATTCTCAATAGGTTTACACAAGATTTACATGCAGCAATAGGGCCCTGAGCAATGGTTCACATCCCACCCCCTCCCCTAAAGAGATACAGTCCCCTTAACCCCTATTTATCTCAGACTACAAGTAAGAAAGGCTGCTGTATAGTTCTTTATTGAGAGTCTAGAGGACTCGTCTTACCAAGCTTCACTGTCTCCTCCGGGCATCAGAGAGGGCCCATACCTGGCGCCATCCTCCCCACCGCTGACTCCGCTTCCAACAAAGCGGATGCCCTTTGTCTTCAGCTCTTTACACCGTCTCTAAAAGAAAGCAACAATAAGGAGTTCTGTAAGATTTGCTCTGTATCGGCGCGGATGACTGTATACAGATATTATATACAGTCTGAGCTCACCGTACTGTCCCTGTACTCGGAGTTACCGCCATCAATGATGATGTCACCGGGCTCCAGCAATGGCACCTGCAAACAGAAGCAAAGATCAGTGTATGGCCACAACCAGCAGAGTCTTTGTAACGAGGGATTAGACCGACAGAAAAGATTCCATTCATGAGCGAATTCTTGGGACAAACAAGACTAATATATTCAGTGAACTGGTAAAGTCAATAAGGCACAAAGCTGGGCACACTGGGAGGGGCCCATAGATTTCGCTGTGAGTTGCTACGCAGAGCCAGAAATGATAACGGATTGTGCTGACGGAGGGGGGGAATGAACACACCCCTCTCATCCCCCTCTCTGCAAAGTGAAAACCGACCAGCAAGAGATGAAAAGGTTTCCTACCAAGCTACAGATGAAGTCGTCCACCGCCTGCCCGGCTTTCACCAACATCATCACTCGCCGCGGCTTCTTTAGCTTGGAGACCATTTCTGCTAAAGAGCGAGCCCCGATCACCTTGGTGCCTTTCGCCTCATTAGCCAGGAACTCGTCCACTTTTGAAACCGTCCTGTTGAACGCACAGACCTAGGTGGGGAGACAGGGGACGGTGGTGAAGTGGAGAAGAGACCCCACAGAAATCTGTACATGCGAGTATCAGTCATCACACCATCAGGCCCAATATCTGCCCGGATATCACATATCGTACGTGTTACACAGGCTGAACTCATCATTCATCTGGACAGCTGGCGATATTCATACATCCCATACAGGCAGGAGCATGACATGAAGGTGTGTGGGGCACTGCCAGCTCTTATGCTATGCCCACAGGACATCCCACACTAACGGCAAATGTAAATAACGCCCAGGGCATTAATGCAGGATGTACACAACAGAGGCTGGTGCAAAGAGTTCAGCAGATTTATTGCATTTATTATTTACTCATTTTATTGATACATGCAGATTAAAACCCTGCTGGGATTGGCAGCTCAAGCGTCACATGTACAGATCTCCACCCCTATGTAGCGAACGCCAGAAGCAGCTCCAAACTTTATTCATCGCAGGTAGACAGCAGTCGGCATTTGTGCTCATTACTATTGTTTGTAGTAGTTTGCGCTGAATACTTTTTTTTAACAATTAACTTTTTCTGTATGAATACATGAATTGCGCCCAGGGTAAGTGGTAAGAATGGCAGCAGGTTACTGTGTTCTCATTGAGCTGAGCTACATACACATTCATCAACCATACACAGCATCAGAGGGAAAAAACAACCGCAGGCCCAGAAGCTACTCGTACCAACGTTTCTATGTCTAGTCATTACCCCAATGAAACTTTAGCTTGTGGGTGCTATGGAATTCATTCCCGCGACGGGCACTGTGTCACACGAGACTGCATGGGATTAGCACATTGATCGGCTTCTCCCGCGCTAAGGCGCGCCCAGCACTCGCGACCAGCCCCGAAGCCGTACTTACCATGCGCGCAGAAATCTGCCAGTAATATGGCCTTGGGGCTAGTCACAAAAATTAATTGAACAGCTCTGCTAAAGTCCCGTGTAAGAATTAAATGGCCCCCTATGAGTGGTTATAATTATATTTATATACACATATATAACTGTACTGTGCTGCAGACTGCGTTGGTGCTATATGAATCAGGACAGCCCAACGTGACACTCTGAGCATTTCCAGCTTCTTTCCCTGTCTAAATCTAAACTGAAAACCCTCAGGACTATATATAATTGGTATATATATATATATATATATATATATATATATATATATATATATATATATATATATATATATATATATATATATAAATTGCTGGTCAAACGAGGAAGCTACACAAGAGCAAGTTACAGAAGCAGGAGATGAAGCAACGTTCCGTGTCACCATATCCTCCCTTACCACATAACCGTGGTCGTTCATATTCAGAATCAGGTTCTGCCCCATCACAGCCAATCCAATGAGAGCAATGTCAGCTCTGTAGAAAAAGAAAAGCACAGTGTAATTAGCCGGGCCTGAGGTGTATACCAGGACAGGAGCAGTACATTATAATGAGCCACAGAGAGAGCCAGCAGTGTACACAGGAACAGCTATAGCCCACAGTGTAATTAGCCAGGCCTGAGGTGTATACCAGGACAGGAGCAGTACATTATAATGAGCCACAGAGAGAGCCAGCAGTGTACACAGGAACAGCTATAGCCCACAGTGTAATTAGCCGGGCCTGAGGTGTATACCAGGACAGGAGCAGTACATTATAATGAGCCACAGAGAGAGCCAGCAGTGTACACAGGAACAGCTATAGCCCACAGTGTAATTAGCCGGGCCTGAGGTGTATACCGGGACAGGAGCAGTACATTATAATGAGCCACAGAGAGAGCCAGCAGTGTACACAGGAACAGCTATAGCCCACAGTGTAATTAGCCAGGCCTGAGGTGTATACCGGGACAGGAGCAGTACATTATAATGAGCCACAGAGAGAGCCAGCAGTGTACACAGGAACAGCTATAGCCCACAGTGTAATTAGCCAGGCCTGAGGTGTATACCGGGACAGGAGCAGTACATTATAATGAGCCACAGAGAGAGCCAGCAGTGTACACAGGAACAGCTATAGCCCACAGTGTAATTAGCCGGGCCTGAGGTGTATACCGGGACAGGAGCAGTACATTATAATGAGCCACAGAGAGAGCCAGCAGTGTACACAGGAACAGCTATAGCCCACAGTGTAATTAGCCAGGCCTGAGGTGTATACCGGGACAGGAGCAGTACATTATAATGAGCCACAGAGAGAGCCAGCAGTGTACACAGGAACAGCTATAGCCCACAGTGTAATTAGCCGGGCCTGAGGTGTATACCGGGACAGGAGCAGTACATTATAATGAGCCACAGAGAGAGCCAGCAGTGTACACAGGAACAGCTATAGCCCACAGTGTAATTAGCCAGGCCTGAGGTGTATACCGGGACAGGAGCAGTACATTATAATGAGCCACAGAGAGAGCCAGCAGTGTACACAGGAACAGCTATAGCCCACAGTGTAATTAGCCGGGCCTGAGGTGTATACCGGGACAGGAGCAGTACATTATAATGAGCCACAGAGAGAGCCAGCAGTGTACACAGGAGCAGCTATAGCCCACAGTGTAATTAGCCAGGCCTGAGGTGTATACCGGGACAGGAGCAGTACATTATAATGAGCCACAGAGAGAGCCAGCAGTGTACACAGGAGCAGCTATAGCCCACAGTGTAATTAGCCAGGCCTGAGGTGTATACCGGGACAGGAGCAGTACATTATAATGAGCCACAGAGAGAGCCAGCAGTGTACACAGGAACAGCTATAGCCCACAGTGTAATTAGCCAGGCCTGAGGTGTATACCGGGACAGGAGCAGTACATTATAATGAGCCACAGAGAGAGCCAGCAGTGTACACAGGAGCACCTATAGCCCACAGTGTAATTAGCCGGGCCTGAGGTGTATACCAGGACAGGAGCAGTACATTATAATGAGCCACAGAGAGAGCCAGCAGTGTACACAGGAGCAGCTATAGCCCACAGTGTAATTAGCCAGGCCTGAGGTGTATACCGGGACAGGAGCAGTACATTATAATGAGCCACAGAGAGAGCCAGCAGTGTACACAGGAACAGCTATAGCTAGGGTTACCATACTATCCCTTTAAATCAGGACACTCCTGAATTACACTGTTCTGTGGCTGGCTGACTTCAAGTCTGCATATCACCTGGTTTTAATTTAATTCCACAGAACCTGTGTAATTCCTGAGTGTCGCGGTTTAAAAGGATAGTATGACAAGCCTAGCTATAGCCCACAGTATTCACTCCATGAGAGACACTGGAGAGATCAGCACCAGCTATGGGATGCCCCTATGTGAGTGGTTACACTACTGATTTGCCAGACACAAAAAGGCATTTACACCCACAAGGCGGACCTGCAGTTTCAATTGTACACTTTGTGAGCCCTGGAGTTGGCTCTGGGAAACTCAATCAGTTCCTTGCCATATAGATAAACCTGACAATGTGCAGATCTCAGTGATTATAACAAGCTCCTGCAGAAGTGTAACTGGGAGCTGGAAAACACTTTACAATGAAAGTAGAGGGCAAGGCCTGACCTCCTTCCAAACGCACCTTTACCCCTATTTATATCATTGTGCAAAACACATCTCTGCACGTGGCTGCTGAAGTCAGAGCACTCGTGTGCCCAAGCTGTACCCGGCAGGGCCTGCAAACCCATTACACTACCCACTCAGACAGGGGCAATTACCCAACACATCACAAAAGTGTTTGCTCTGTAGTTTGCAGAATACAGACCTGACCCAGAATAGCACACAACTCAGCTGCAATGAGTGCTTGGAAATATATGCTAATTTCCGCCTGTATTCAAAGATGGATGCATCTATTAGCCCCCCCCCCCCCCACCCCCCCAATCCATCCGCTACTAAAAGTAGCCCTCATATCCATCAGCGCACATTTGCACAAGCCCCATCTTTGGTGCAAAAGGCCCACCCGAAATCAGATTGATCTCTGCGCACACTTGCCCCCAGTGACGTGCGGAGTGGTGAATGGCTGGGGAGGGGCACATGTATAAAACAAGAGATATGGTAAGAACTTACCTTTGTTATCTCTGTTTCTACGAAGTCCATAGGGTCCACAGGGTTGACCTTGGGGGTATAGCTGGATCTGGATCCACGGGCACCACGCAGTTAAAGCTTTGCTGCTCCCAGGATGCACTTGGGTCCGTCCTCCTCTATACCCCGCCCCCGAGCCACAGCAACTCAGTTGGTAAGCAGCCAAGGCCGGAGGAGGAGACTAAACAGAGAGAAGGAAGACTGGAACACACAAGAAACCATACTCACAGAAATGGGAGACGGAAAACTGGTGACCAGTCACAGAGCCCATATGAAGCCAGGTGCATCAGGGCGGGTGCCCTGTGGACCCTATGGACTTCGTAGAAACAGAGATAACAAAGGTAAGTTCTTACCATATCTCTTGTTTTCTACTTCAGGGTCCATAGGGGGTCCACAGGGTTGACCTTGGGGATGTCCCAAAGCAGTTCAACTAAGGGCGGGGACGCTCCTGTGCTGAAAGGAGTACCCGGCGCCCGAAGGATGCATCCGGAGAGGCGAAGGTGTCAAACTCATAGAACCTCAAAAACGTTTGAATGGAAGACCAAGTGGCCGCCTTACACAGCTGAACAGCAGAGGCGCCACGTCTAGCAGCCCAAGAGGGACCCACAGAACGAGTGGAATGAGCCTTAACAGAGGCTGGCACAGGTAAACCCTCCTGTGCATAAGCCTCACAAATAACTGAACTAAGCCAACGGGCTAACGTCTGCTTGTTGGCAGGCCAACCCCTCTTGTGAAAACCGAAGAGGACAAACAAAGAATCCGACTTCCTAACCGAAGCAGTCCGGTCCACGTAGATTCTAAGTGCCCGGACTACATCTAAGGAAGCCTCACCAGCGGAAAGATCAGGTGACTGAAAAGCTGGCACGACAAGCTCCTGATTAATGTGGAACTTGGAAACCACTTTGGGCAAAAACTCAGGGCGAGTGCGGAGCACCGCTCTGTCCTGGTGAAAAATCAGAAAAGGGGGGCAACAGGAAAGCGCCCCCAACTCTGACACCCTCCTGGCAGAAGCAATTGCTAGGAGAAAAACGGTCTTGAACGTCAGCCACTTGAGGTCCACCGACTCAAGAGGCTCAAAAGGAGGACCCTGCAAGACCCATAGCACCACCGCCAAGTCCCAAGGAGCCACAGGAGGCACGAAGGGAGGCTGGATCCTGAGAACACCCTGGAAAAAAGGTGTGAACATCCGGTAGTGTAGCAATCAGTCGCTGAAACCACACGGACAAAGCAGACACATGAACCTTCAGAGAGGCCAGGCGTAAGCAGAGCTCCAAACCTGATTGAAGGAACTCCAAGATTCTGGAAACCCGGAACACCTGAGGATTATAGTTTCTGGATTCACACCACTGAAAGTAAGTGCGCCACACCCTGTGGTAAATCCGTGCGGAGGCAGGCTTGCGTGCCCTAAGCATGGTACCAATGACCGAACTGGAGAAACCCCTAAACCTCAAGACGGCTGTCTCAAGAGCCACGCCGTCAAAGACAGCCGACCCAGATCCGGGTAAAGGCAGGGCCCTTGAGACAACAGGTCCCGACGCTGAGGAAGAAGGTACGGAGCGTCGATGGAGAGACACCTCAGATCGGAGTACCAAGGACGTCTGGGCCACGCCGGAGCCACCAGCATGAGCATGCCGCCGTCCTGCTTGAATTTCCGCAGAACCCGAGGAAGTAAGGATTTCGGAGGAAACAGATACGCCAGGTGAAACGTCCATTTCACCGACAGCGCGTCTACCAGACTGGCGCCTGCGTCTCTTGTCCTTGACCCGTAAACGGGCAACTTGTGATTGTGACGGGAGGCCATCAAGTCCAGCTCCGGCAGCCCACACCTGTCCACGAGTAGCTGAAACACCTTTGGGTGAAGCGACCATTCCCCGGGATGCACGTCGTGACGGCTGAGGAAGTCCGCCTCCCAATTGAGGACTCCAGGAATGAAGACTGCCGAGATCGCTGGAATGTGACACTCCGCCCAAGCAAGGATGCGAGACACCTCCGACATCGCTGCCCGACTGCGAGTTACTCCTTGGTGGTTGATATACGCCACCGTGGTGGCGTTGTCGGACTGCACCTGAACCGCCCTTCCGTGAAGAGCGGGACCGGACGACTGCAGGGCCCGGCATACTGCCCGCAGTTCCAGAATGTTGATGGGAAGAAGAGCTTCTTCCGCAGACCAACGACCCTGAAGTGACAACGAGCCGGTCACTGCCCCCCAACCCCGAAGACTGGCATCCGTCGTGAGCAGGACCCAGTCCGGGATCCAAAAGGAGCGCCCCTCGACCAGATGAGCTGTTTGAAGCCACCAAGCCAAAGACTGCCGAACCTCCGGGGACAACACCAGCAACTGAGAGCGGATCCGGTGAGGTAACCAGTTCCATTCCGATAGAATCAGCCCCTGCAGGGGCCGGGAATGGAACTGGGCAAATTCCACCATGTTGAATGTCGACACCATGGAGCCCAGAACTCTCATAGCCGAATGGACCGACAGGCGGCAACTGCTCAGGCAACTGTGTATCCTCAACTGCAGGGAGGAGACCTTCTCCGGGGTCAGGAAGATCCTTTGCTGACGAGAATCCAGCAGGGCTCCCAAATGAACCATCCGCTGAGATGGAATCAGGGAGAACTTTTTCCAATTTATCAGCCACCCGTGCGCTTGCAGGCAAGCGATCGTCAGGTGGAGATGTTGAAGCAGTACCTCCAGGGAGCTCGCCAGCAACAGGAGGTCGTCCAGATACGGCAGCAGCCATATATTCTGGTTCCGAAGATGTGCGGCCATGACCGCCATAATCTTCGTGAACACCCTCGGTGCCGTGGAGAGACCAAAGGGTGGCGCCCGGAACTGATAATGGTGTTGAAGAATAGCGAACCTCAGATACCGCTGGTGCGAAGGTGCTATCGGAACATGGAGGTAGGCGTCCTGGATATCCAGGGACACCATGTAATCCCCCGGTTCCATCGCCAGAATGATGGAACGTAACGTTTCCATCCTGAACTTGGGAACTCTGAGGAATTTGTTCAGAGACTTCAAGTTGAGGATAGGGCGATGAGAACCATTGGGTTCCCGCACCAGAAACAGAGAAGAATAGTACCCCGTCCCTCGTTGTAATTGAGGAACGGGAACAATGACCCCTGCTGTCAGCAAGGACTCTATAGCTTCCTGAATCTGTAAGGACTTGGTCGTATCCTGAGAAGGACTCGTGCAGAAAAACTGGTGGGGCGGTCTGTGCCGAAAAGACAGGGCGTACCCCTGGGAGACCACTTCTCGAACCCAGGCATCCGTGGTGGTATTGTGCCAGCACTGGGCAAATAGAAGAAGAAGTCGGCCTCCCACTCTGGGGTCCCCCAGAGGGAAGCCCGTCCCATCAGGCAGAAGGTTTATCTTCCTGCTTGGAAGAAGGGCGCCTGGCACTACAGGCCTGTTTCTTGGGCTTAGAAGCGGCCTTGGTCGTCGACTGCCTCGGGAAGGACTGACCTTTGGCCTTGCCCTGAACCCGAAAGGACCGAAAAGCAGAGCTCCGAACCTTGGTAGGTGCAGAAGCCGAAGGGAGGAAGGCTGATTTAGATTTAGCCAGAGTGTCCACAATTTTGTCCAAGTCTGGACCAAAAAGCAACTCCCCATTAAAAAGGTAAGGCCTCCAGCCCCTTTTTGGAGTCAGCGTCAGCTCTCCAAGACCTCAGCCACAAGGACCGATGCGCCGACACAACTGCAGCCGACGCCCGAGAGGTCAGCAGGTTTGCATCTAACGATGCTTCCCCAATGTAGGAAGCCGCATCCCTCATTTGACCTATCAACGCTCTCTGGATCTCCGAAGCATCTTCCGGAAAGGTATCCTCCAAAGCATTGGCCCAGCTCTCGATGGCCTTAGCCACCCAAGAGATGGCCATGGACGGACGGGCCACCGCCCCCGAGAGAGAGTAGATAGACTTCAAACAAGTCTCCACCTTCCTGTCCGTGGGATCTTTCAGGGAGGAGATTGCCGGCAAAGGCAGCGTAGCGCTTTTAATTAAGCGGGTAACGTGGGAATCCACCGCAGGAGGAGTTTCCCACTTCCTGCAATGAGCCTCCGGAAACGGATAGTTCGAAGCCAACCGCTTCTGCGGTTGGAACCTCTTGCTGGGCAACTGCCAGGCCCCTGCCATATGATCCGTCAACTGATCGGACAGGGGAAAACCGTCGAAGCTACTTTGGCCTTTTTAAAATTTGGGTACTTTGACCTGGGGGTCGGCACATCCTCCTCAATGTGAAGGATGGCCCGCACCGCCCTAACCAATGCCGGCACATTAATGGAAGACTTAGCCTCCACCTCCTGGGCCCCGGCATCCGAGTCAGAGTCTTCATGGATCTCCCCGTCATCCGAAGACACGTCCGTGTCCGTGAACTGAGCCGCCAGTGAAGCCGGAACAGAACGCTTGGACGCCCGAGGGGGCAAATCACTGTGCAACATAGTTTGAAAAGCCGATGACGAAGCTGCCAGGCTCTGAACAGAGCTGGAGGGGACGTCCACCCAAGGCGGGGGTACTGCCTGAGGATAGCCCTGAAAAGGTACCATCGACTGCTGCGGCACCGTGGGGGATTGCACGTATACCGGCAAACCCGCATAAGGACCCACAGTCTGAGACCTGGGAGGAGACTGCACCAGACGCGTCACACCCGGGGAACGGGGGATGGTAGGCTGGGGCAACGCCCTAGAAGGGGACGCAGTCGGGGCCGCAAGTCGGTCCGCGATCGACGCCAGCACTTGCGTAAACATCGCCCACGGAGGATCCTGCGCCACCGGGGGTTTAGAGGGTCCAGGTACCAACTGGCACCGCCCACACAGACCGTCCTGAGACAAATCCGCTCCGTCAACTCCTGCCGAACAGCGTCGGCAGGAAAACAACACAGGAGCCACGGAGCGCTCATTCTCCTCATCAGACATGACACAAACTTTTTTGCAATAAAAGTGTCTCACCGAAACGAGGTAAGGTGTATAAAACCCACGCACTCCCAAGTATGCAACCCGAACAGCCCACAAACTGGTACTGAGGAGCACACCGCAGTATGTGACGGACCTCACAAATACGTAGATTTATATAAGTGAGGTTACACAGAAAGAACACCCCTCCCCCACGCACCTGCGGGCCGTAGGAGAAGGAAAGGGATAGGTAAAAAGCTGACAGTAAGTAGAAAAAAAGCACAGACAGCAGCACTAGCAAAAGTCACATACCATGCAGAGATAGTACTCACTGCACCTTCCGCTACAATCACCCTCCCAGATTCAGTGTCTGGGAGGGCTATAGCGCTGCGAACACTGTCCTGATCGGGGAGAGGTACGCAGGGGGACTGGTCCACTGGAAGCCTGCCTGGGAGCTCTGCGATGCTGCCTGAAGATGGCCGCTGGAGAGCACTGAGGAGGAGTGGCCAGGAGATAACAGCCCAGCGACGCCAGCACGCTTGAGAGAAGGCGCGCTGGGCTGAGGGGAGGAGCGCTGAAGCAGGGAAGGCTGCCTCCCCTGCTAGTATGAAAACCCCCAGGGAAGCCGGTTCCCCGCCGGTCTTACACCCTGGAGGTCAGCAGACACGCGGGGTATGCCACATAGTGGGGGAGCCCGCCGCCGCTACTAGCGCCGCAGGTCTGTCCCCAGAGACCGGCGGCATGAAGACTGCATTAGCTTTCCCCGCTTTCGCGCTGCACGCGGCTTACCTGGCCCCTTCAGTCCGGCAGCAGTCAGTGGGAGCTCCCGGAGCCACGCTAGCACTGACTCCGGGGTCCCGCTGCGATCCCCGGATCAGTACCGGCGTCGCAGCGCCAGCGGGGCTGTTGGAGCGGCAGCGTGGACGTCCAGATGGACAGTCTGATGCTGCCGCTCTGAAGACAGTCAAATAAAATAATAAAATCTTCTTTTAAAAAAAAAATAAAGCTTAGGGGCTGCTTATGCAGCCCCACTGCGCAGGGTGACCCGACACCGGCCGGGCACCAACTAAAACTGAGGTGCTGTGGCTCGGTGGCGGGGTATAGAGGAGGACGGACCCAAGTGCATCCTGGGAGCAGCAAAGCTTTAACTGCGTGGTGCCCGTGGATCCAGATCCAGCTATACCCCCAAGGTCAACCCTGTGGACCCCTATGGACCCTGAAGTAGAAAAACAGTTTTTATATCAAAACTCTGAAACATGACAGAGTATGATAGGGGAGGGAGTATAACAGGGGAGGCTCTGCCTCCCCTGACTGCACGTCCCTGAGCAGCCCACAGTTCTGTCTACATCAGCGATTCCCAACCTCGGTCCTCAAGGCACACTAACAGTCCTGGTTTTAGTGATATCCATGATTGTGCTCAGATGGTTAAATCAATGTAACTGAGGTACTTATTAAGTCACTTGTGCTCAAGTATGGCTATCCCTAAAACCTGGACTGTTAGTGTGCCTTGAGGACCATGGTTGGGAACCCCTGGTCTACATGCACATGACGCACCCTTAGAGCATTTATCCTATGTGCTAAAGCCCAATTATTACCCAGTTACATAACTATGAATCTCCCTCAGGTGCTCAAAGCTGCGTATCCAGGATCCGACAAACGCCCAGTTGCTAAACACCGCTAGATCGGTCTGCAAAATGGACGTGTGACAAACACCGAATCAGGTCCTATGTGAGCACCTGTTCTTAGTCTGAATGATCATTCACCCCCCAAAAAATGGCTACCTCTACTGAGTGCAGGCATCAAGTACCCTTCACCTCTCAATGCTGTGGTAAATATGAAGTGAAGCAATATCTTATTACAAATCATTTCTGATTCTTGGCGAATTGGTAGGTTGCATTCGCGTGAATATTTGTTCAGGCCACAAGATGGCCGCCTCCGTCATACGCAAGCACATAGCTAATAACTACAGACTATGTAAGATTGTGCGCAGCGCCTCTCTGACGCTTTGTCTTTCTGTTACTAGCATCTTCCATTTCACCGGTGTTCCTCATAATTGTAAAAAGCGGCGCCTTACGCAGGTCCAATACAAATACATTTTCATACAGAACTATAGATGTTGTGGTTAAACATATAAGAAGAGACAGATTTGAGTTTATTCCTATCAGAAATCAGAGTGTGAGGAGAGACTGGGTGTGATTGGAAGAATCCGGCTGTATAACATGAGAAGAGGGTGGTAAGCCTCTGGCGTGATAGGGCAAGCAGCAGATAACTAACGCATACACCAATTCTGGCCACACGTTTACACCCCGGGGCGTCTGCAATGTACAGGAGCTCAGGATTAAAATATAAAGGCTTCAACCTACCACACCTTGCTGGGAATCCTGAGCCACAAAGCAGGGTTCGGCCTTCCTTGTACCGAGCTGTGAGTCACAGGACTGATCAGGGTGTGCTTACAGGAGATGGGACCTGCACCCGGCATAGGGGTCTCCCGCTTACAGGAGATGGGACCTGCACCCGGCATAGGGGTCTCCCGCTTACAGGAGATGGGACCTGCACCCGGCATAGGGCTCTCCCGCTTACAGGAGATGGGACCTGCACCCGGCATAGGGGTCTCCCGCTTACAGGAGATGGGACCTGCACCCGGCATAGGGGTCTCCCGCTTACAGGAGATGGGACCTGCACCCGGCATAGGGGTCTCCCGCTTACAGGAGATGGGATCTGCACCCGGCATAGGGGTCTCCCGCTTACAGGAGATGGGACCTGCACCCGGCATAGGGGTCTCCCGCTTACAGGAGATGGGACCTGCACCCGGCATAGGGGTCTCCCGCTTACAGGAGATGGGACCTGCACCCGGCATAGGGGTCTCCCGCTTACAGGAGATGGGACCTGCACCCGGCATAGGGGTCTCCCGCTTACAGGAGATGGGACCTGCACCCGGCATAGGGGTCTCCCGCTTACAGGAGATGGGACCTGCACCCGGCATAGGGGTCTCCCGCTTACAGGAGATGGGACCTGCACCCGGCATAGGGTGTCTCCCGCTTACAGGAGATGGGACCTGCACCTGGCATAGGGGTCTCCCGCTTACAGGAGATGGGACCTGCACCCGGCATAGGGGTCTCCCGCTTACAGGATGGGACCTGCACCCGGCATAGGGGTCTCCCGCTTACAGGAGATGGGACCTGCACCCGGCATAGGGGTCTCCCGCTTACAGGAGATGGGACCTGCACCCGGCATAGGGGTCTCCCGCTTACAGGAGATGGGACCTGCACCCGGCATAGGGGTCTCCCGCTTACAGGAGATGGGACCTGCACCCGGCATAGGGGTCTCCCGCTTACAGGAGATGGGACCTGCACCCGGCATAGGGGGTCTCCCGCTTACAGGAGATGGGACCTGCACCCAGCATAGGTGTCTCCCGGAAACTCCTATGCTCCAGTCACTAATACTACATAGCACTTCTAGCACGCACTCTCACCCACCAATAACACATTTATTTTGTTTTTCATGCTTTTTTTTTTAATTAAATAAGAGTGTGGTGTCAGGACCTGCAGGGCTAGTACAGAAATCATTACTAATGAGCATCAATGGTATAAAAATACATTCGGACAGAGGGGAAAGCCTTCTGCTCATCTGATTACTAAACAGGATTATCGCCTACTTTGGAAAATCCGTGCCCACCGCCCCATGACATGCCAGGTCAGGACGCTTCATAACAGGGAAGTTTAAACTAGTGAAGTAAGGTCTTGTTTTTAAAAGGCATTACCCAGTGCCCCTTCTATAACAGCACAGGCGTCCTGTAAGCTCAGCGCTCATCACTTATATGATGGCATCTGCGCACGTCTCTCGTTCGCAGTGTTGGAGGCCAGCGACGTGCGGTGAGGTAAATGGCTGGGGAGGCACTGACAGTGACGTGCGGCGAGGTAAATGGCTGGGGAGGCACTGGCGGTGACGTGCGGTGAAGTGAATGGCTCGGGAGGCACTGGCGGTGAGGTGAATGGCTGGGGAGGCACTGGCGGTGAGGTGAATGGCTGGGGAGGCACTGGCGGTGACGTGCGGAGAGGTGAATGGCTAGGGAGGCACTGGCAGTGACGTGCGGAGAGGTGAATGGCTGGGGAGGCACTGGCAGTGACGTGCGGAGAGGTGCATGGCTGGGGAGGCACTGGCGGTGAGGTGAATGGCTGGGGAGGCACTGGCGGTGACGTGAATGGCTGGGGAGGCACTGGCAGTGACGTGCGGAGAGGTGAATGGCTGGGGAGGCACTGGCAGTGACGTGCGGAGAGGTGAATGGCTGGGGAGGCACTGGCAGTGACGTGCGGAGAGGTGAATGGCTAGGGAGGCACTGGCAGTGACGTGCGGAGAGGTGAATGGCTGGGGAGGCACTGGCAGTGACGTGCGGAGAGGTGCATGGCTGGGGAGGCACTGGCGGTGAGGTGAATGGCTGGGGAGGCACTGGCGGTGACGTGAATGGCTGGGGAGGCACTGGCAGTGACGTGCGGAGAGGTGAATGGCTGGGGAGGCACTGGCAGTGACGTGCGGAGAGGTGAATGGCTGGGGAGGCACTGGCGGTGAGGTGAATGGCTGGGGAGGCACTGGCAGTGACGTGCAGTGAGGTGAATGGCTGGGGAGGCACTGGCAGTGACGTGCAGTGAGGTGAATGGCTGGGGAGGCACTGGCGGTGAGGTGAATGGCTGGGGAAGCACTGGCAGTGACGTGCAGTGAGGTGAATGGCTGGGGAGGCACAACACCACCACTACTCCCCCTCCCCATAGAGCATGAAGGACCCCCAAACCCCGGTTGATGCTAGATCCTATGTGGAGAAAGGACCTCTGTGACGTATAGACCACGTGACTAGACCTATTCCCCCCCCACCCCCCCGGAGAACACAGGATACTCACTCCGCCATGATGAGTACTCAGGTGCCCGGATGATACACTGCCTGTGCTGTCCCGTATGTGCTGCTGTGTGACAGAGCCGCTGCCGCACGCCTCCAACCCAAGACAGTTCTTCGCTCAACCCACTTGACGTCACGACCTTCCCTCTCTCTGATTAGAGGAGCGTATATGTGGGGCGTGGCCTGGCTGTCACTCACCCCAGAGACTAGGAAGGTGGCTCGTCCGTCGGGCGGCGCGCCGACCAATCAGACCTGAGCAATCAGCTGCCGATCACCAGTCGGCAGCTCCCCACCAGTTACTGTACCTCACCACCACACGGTGCCAGGGTGTGACCCAGGGGGGGCTCTGACTGCCCAGCACCTCACCACACAGTGCAAGGGTGTGACCCCGGGGGGCCTCTCACTGCCAAGCACCTCACCCCACAGTGACAGAGAGAATCACCACAGGGCAGTGACACAGCTGCAGAATGATGAGGGGGGTCCTGTACACAGTGCCAGGGTGTGACTCCGGGGGGGCCTCTCATTGCCCAGCACCTCACCCCACAGTGACAGGGAATCACCAAGGTGTGCCCCAGGGGTAATATATTAATTGTTCCTATGTATAGGATATATTACTTATTGAATCTATTGTTCAACATCTCACCATAGTCCACTGTAGGTCTTGTTTTCTATCTCCACTGAAGAATCTATTTCAGATATATTGGATTTTTTTTTTTACATAAGGTAACTATATAACTACAGCAACGTGTCTTACTCAAACAGATTAAGGGGGTCATTCAGACCCGCTCGCGAGTGCAGGACGCTCGCAAGTGGGTCGATGTTCTCCCACTGCGCATGCGCACGACGGAGGGAGCTCCGTCGTGCGCATGCGCGAGACCCGGCGAGCGACGGGCTCTCCATCGCTCCGGGTCTCGCACCAAAGGGGGCGTGCTGTCGATGTTGATTGACAGCACGCCCCCTTTGGGGGGCGTGCCTGCCAGACGGAGGCGTTCCCATGGAAACGCCTACCGTCTGAAGCCGGCCCCACTGACATCACTAGTGATGTCAGTGGGAGTGATTTTGGCTCTGATAGAGCCAAAATCACTCCAGGGCTTGCGGCAGCGAGACCCTACCGCAGGTTCTCCGTCGAAAGCGCGATGGTCAAGACCATCGCGACCATCATGGACGCTCGCATATGCTGTGGGTGGTCACCCACAGCTATGTGAGCGGCCAGGAGGCCGCTCCATTTTCATGGAGGAGGGCACTGATTCAGAGCGAGCGCTGTGGTCAGAGCGTTCGGCTCTGAATCAGGCCCTAAACTCAATCACAGAACACTCTATAGCTAATATATTTTTTTCTCAGGAGTGCACCTCTAAAGAGTCTTCTTTCTTCTTTTGTATCAATACATTGTACAGTATATACTGACTTCATGGTGCACCACCAGAATGACGCAATATAGGAATCGTACAGAGGGCCTGATTTAGCAAGGATCGCAATTGCAAAGCTGCAAGCAGGCTATAGATATGATATATGCACGCAGGCTACAGATGTATGATGTATGCACGCAGGCTATAGATGTATGATGTATGCAGGCTATAGATATATGATGCATGCACACAGGCTATAGATATATGATGCATGCACGCAGGCTACAGATATGATGAATTCACGCAGGCTATAGATATATGATGTATGCACGCAGGCTATAGATATGTATGCACGCAGGCTGTAGATATGTATGCACGCAGGCAGCTTTACAATTGCGATCCTTGCAATTATGGTGATGCAGCAGGTGGGATCACGCCTCCTGCTGCATTACGTATCCGTGCTGCGTTGTCCAACGCAGCATCGGATACCCGGCCGACTGCGAGACCCATGGGGTCCCGCAGCCGGCCGCCGCAAGATTAGAGTAAGAGACCAGGAAATCTCTGTCACCAAACGGAGATCCTGGCCTCTTCCCTCCCCCACAACGGCAGCGACATGTCTACGTTTTGGGAAACGGAGGGCGTCGCCACCCCCTCCCCGCCCCCAAGCGGCAGCACTGTCAATCACTGACAGTCTGCTGCCAGTCTCCGTGTGGGCTTGCAGACCAGTTGTGCACATGTGCAGAACGGGTCTGGCGTCTGCGCAGATTCCTGAACATCAGCGTGCACTGAATTAGGCTCAGAGTCTCCTGTGGATTTCTGTCAAATTTGGTCTTCTTTTCATTAGTATCTACCGCATGGTGTCTGTAGGACAGAGGGGAAGAGGGTGCTTTCTCCACAAAGGTTTCTGGTGACTTTGGGCTGCAGAGAGCCCAGGTCCAAGGTCCCCGCATCTATCAAGATGCCACAGTTTCTCCTGCAGTTTAGACTGACTGAAGTACGTACAGTAGCACATGACACAGAAGGAGCAAAACCCCACTAACCACAATGAGAGCAGAGATCCACCTAATTGTGATCGGGAGACCATATTCAGCTGCCATGCATCCTCTTCCAGGTTTTACACCAGACTGGGATTGTGATCCTGTCCACCTTCATGACTGGCTGACGGTGAGCTCCATCTTCCTTGTTTTCCAGATCATCTAGCTCAGTGATTCTCAAACTCTGTCCTCAGGACCCCACACAGTTCACGTTTTGCAGGTCACCCAACTGGAGCACAGGTGTGTTAATGTTAATTGACTAACACAATAGATCTACAGGACACTGAGTAAAAAGGCCTGGTGACATGGACGCTGAGTAATAAGGCCTGGTGAAATGGATGCTCCATGGACGCAGAGTAATAAGGCCTGGTGACATGGACGCTGAGTAATAAGGCCTGGTGACATGGATGCTCCATGGACACAGAGTAATAAGGCCTGGTGACATGGATGCAGAGTAATAAGGCCTGGTGACATGGACGCTCCATGGACACAGAGTAATAAGGCCAGGCTCCATGGATGCTCCATGGACGCTGAGTAATAAGGCCTGGCGACATGGATGCTCCATGGACGCTGAGTAATAAGGCCTGGTGACATGGATGCTCCATGGACGCCGAGTAATAAGGCCTGGTGACATGAATGTTGAGTAATAAGGCCTGGTGACATGGATGCAGAGTAATAAGGCCTGGTGACATGGATACTCCATGGACGCTGAGTAATAAGGCCTGGTGACATGGATGCTCCATGGACGCTGAGTAATAAGCCCTGGTGACATGGATGCTCCATGGATGCTGAGTAATAAGGCCTGGTGACATGGATGCTCCATGGACGCAGAGTAATAAGGCCTGGTGACATGAATGCTGAGTAATAAGGCCTGGTGACATGGACGCTGAGTAATAAGGCCTGGTGACATGGATGCTCCATGGATGCAGAGTAATAAGGCCTAGTGACATGAATGCTCCATGGACGCTGAGTCATAAGGCCTGGTGACATGGATGCTGAGTAATAAGGCCTGGTGACATGAATGCTCCATGGACACAGAGTAATAAGGCCTGGTGACATGGATGCTCCATGGACACAGAGTAATAAGGCCTGGTGACATGGATGCTGAGTAATAAGGCCTGGTAACATGGATGCTGAGTAATAAGACCTGGTGACATGGATGCTCCATGGACGCAGAGTAATAAGGCCTGGTAACATGGATGCTGAGTAATCAGGCCTGGTGACATGGATGCTCCATGGACACAGAGTAATAAGGCCTGGTGACATGAATGCTCCATGGACGCAGAGTAATAAGGCCTGGTGACATGGATGCTCCATGGATGCAGAGTAATAAGGCCTGGTGACATGGATGCTCCATAGACACAGAGTAATAAGGCCTGGTGACATGGATGCTCCATGGACGCAGAGTAATAAGCCCTGGTGACATGAATGCTCCATGGACACAGAGTAATAAGGCCTGGTGACATGGATGCTGAGTAATAAGGCCTGGTGACATGGATGCTCCATGGACACAGAGTAATAAGGCCTGGTGACATGGACGCTCCATAGACACAGAGTAATAAGGCCTGGTGACATGGATGCTGAGTAATAAGGCCTGGTGACATGGATACTCCATGGACGCTGAGTAATAAGGCCTGGCGACATGGATACTCCATGGACGCTGAGTAATAAGGCCTGGTGACATGGATGCTCCATGGACGCTGAGTAATAAGGCCTGGTGACATGGATGCTGAGTAATAAGGCCTGGTGACATGGACGCAGAGTAATAAGGCCTGGTGACATGGATGCTCCATGGACGCTGAGTAGTAAGGCCTGGTGACATGGACGCTCCATGGACGCAGAGTAATAAGGCCTGGTGACATGGATACTCCATGGACGCTGAGTAATAAGGCCTGGTGACATGGATGCTCCATGGACGCAGAGTAATAAGGCCTGGTGACATGGATGCTCCATGGACGCTGAGTAATAAGGCCTGGTGACATGGATGCTCCATGGACGCAGAGTAATAAGGCCTGGTGACATAGATGCTCCATGGACGCAGAGTAATAAGGCCTGGTGACATGGACGCTCCATGGACGCTGAGTAATAAGGCCTGGTGACATGGATGCTCCATGGACGCAGAGTAATAAGCCTTGTGACATGGATGCTGAGTAATAAGGCCTGGTGACATGAATGCTCCATGGACGCTGAGTAATAAGGCCTGGTGACATGGATACTCCATGGACGCTGAGTAATAAGGCCTGGTGACAAGGACGCAGAGTAATAAGGCCTGGTGACATGGACGCAGAGTAATAAGGCCTGGTGACATGGATGCTCCATGGACGCTGAGTAATAAGGCCTGGTGACATGGATGCTGAGTAATAAGGCCTGGTGACATGGACGCAGAGTAATAAGGCCTGGTGACATGGATGCTCCAAGGATGCTGAGTAATAAGGCCTGGTGACATGGATACTCCATGGACGCTGAGTAATAAGGCCTGGTGACATGGATACTCCATGGACGCTGAGTAATAAGGCCTGGTGACACGGATGCTGAGTAATAAGGCCTGGTGACATGGACGCAGAGTAATAAGGCCTGGTGACATGGAAGCTCCATGGACGCTGAGTAGTAAGGCCTGGTGCCATGGACGCAGAGTAGTAAGGCCTGGTGACATGGATACTCCATGGACGCTGAGTAATAAGGCCTGGTGACATGGATGCTCCATGGACGCAGAGTAATAAGGCCTGGTGACATGGATGCTCCATGGACGCTGAGTAATAAGGCCTGGTGACATGGATGCTCCATGGACACAGAGTAATAAGGCCTGGTGACATGGACGCTCCATGGACGCAGAGTAATAAGGCCTGGTGACATAGATGCTCCATGGACACAGAGTAATAAGGCCTGGTGACATGGACGCTCCATGGACGCTGAGTAATAAGGCCTGGTGACATGGATGCTCCATGGACGCAGAGTAATAAGGCCTGGTGACATGGATGCTGAGTAATAAGGCCTGGTGACATGAATGCTCCATGGACGCTGAGTAATAAGGCCTGGTGACATGGATACTCCATGGACGCTGAGTAATAAGGCCTGGTGACAAGGACGCAGAGTAATAAGGCCTGGTGACATGGACGCAGAGTAATAAGGCCTGGTGACATGGATGCTCCGTGGACGCTGAGTAATAAGGCCTGGTGACATGGATGCTGAGTAATAAGGCCTGGTGACATGGACGCAGAGTAATAAGGCCTGGTGACATGGACGCTCCATGGACGCAGAGTAGTAAGGCCTGGTGACATGGATACTCCATGGACGCTGAGTAATGAAGCCTGGTGACATGGATGCTCCATGGAAGCTGAGTAATAAGGCCTGGTGACATGGATGCTCCATGGACACAGAGTAATAAGGCCTGGTGACATGGACGCTCCATGGACGCTGAGTAATAAGGCCTGGTGACATGGATGCTCCATGGACGCAGAGTAATAAGGCCTAGTGACATGGATGCTCCATGGACGCTGAGTAATAAGGCCTGGTGACATGGATGCTCCATGGATGCAGAGTAATAAGGCCTGGTGACATGGACGCTCCATGGACGCTGAGTAATAAGGCCAGGTAACATGGACGCAGAGTAATAAGGCCTGGTGACATGGACGCTCCATGGACGCAGAGTAATAAGGCCTGGTGACATGGATGCTCCATGGACACAGAGTAATAAGGCCTGGTGACATGGACGCTCCATGGACGCTGAGTAATAAGGCCTGGTAACATGGACGCAGAGTAATAAGGCCTGGTGACATGGACGCTCCATGGACGCAGAGTAATAAGGCCTGGTGACATGGATGCTCCATTGACGCAGAGTAATAAGGCCTGGTGACATGGATGCTCCATGGACGCTGAGTAATAAGGCCTGGTAACATGGACGCAGAGTAATAAGGCCTGGTGATATGGACGCTCCATGGACGCAGAGTAATAAGGCCTGGTGACATGGATGCTCCATGGACGCTGAGTAATAAGGCCTGGTGACATGGATGCTCCATGGACGCTGAGTAATAAGGCCTGGTGACATGGATGCTCCATGGACACAGAGTAATAAGGCCTGGTGACATGGACGCTGAGTAATAAGGCCTGGTGACATGAATGCTCCATGGACGCTGAGTAATAAGGCCTGGTGACATGGACGCTCCATGGACGCAGAGTAATAAGGCCTGGTGACATGGACGCTCCATGGACGCAGAGTAATAAGGCCTGGTGACATGGACGCTCCATAGACGCAGTGTAATAAGGCCTGGTGATATGGATGCTCCATGGATGCTGAGTAATAAGGCCTGGTGACATGGATGCTCCATGGACACAGAGTAATAAGGCCTGGTGACATGGATGCTCCATGGACGCTGAGTAATAAGGCCTGGTAACATGGACGCAGAGTAATAAGGCCTGGTGACATGGACGCTCCATGGACGCAGAGTAATAAGGCCTGGTGACATGAATGCTCCATGGACGCTGAGTAATAAGGAGCGTCCATGTCACCAGGCCTTATTACTCTGCGTCCATGGAGCGTCCATGTCACCAGGCCTTATTACTCAGCATCCATGGAGCATCCATGTTACCAGGCCTTATTACTCTGGGTCCATGTCACCAGGCCTTATTACTCTGGGTCCATGGAGAATCCATGTCACCAGGCCTTATTACTCTGCGTCCATGGAGCGTCCATGTCACCAGGCCTTATGACTCAGCGTCCATGTCACCAGGCCTTATTACTCTGGGTCCATGTCACCAGGCCTTATTACTCTGGGTCCATGGAGAATCCATGTCACCAGGCCTTATTACTCTGCGTCCATGGAGCGTCCATGTCACCAGGCCTTATGACTCAGCGTCCATGTCACCAGGCCTTATTACTCAGCGTCCATGGAGCGTCCATGTTACCAGGCCTTATTACTTTGTGTCCATGGAGCGTCCATGTTACCAGGCCTTATTACTCTGCGTCCATGGAGCGTCCATGTTACCAGGCCTTATTACTCTGCGTCCATGTCACCAGGCCTTATTACTCTGCGTCCATGGAGCGTCCATGTTACCAGGCCTTATTACTCTGGGTCCATGTCACCAGGCCTTATTACTCTGCGTCCATGTCACCAGGCCTTATTACTCTGGGTCCATATCACCAGGCCTTATTACTCTGGGTCCATGGAGCATCCTTGTCACCAGGCCTTATTACTCTGCGTCCATGGAGCATCCATGTCACCAGGCCTTATTACTCTGCGTCCATGGAGCGTCCATGTCACCAGGCCTTATTACTCAGCATCCATGGAGCATCCATGTTACCAGGCATTATTACTCTACGTCCATGGAGCGTCCATGTCACCAGGCCTTATTACTCAGCGTCCATGTCACCAGGCCATATTACTCTGCGACCATGGAGCGTCCATGTCACCAGGCCTTATTATTCAGCGTCCATGTCACCAGGCCTTATTACTCTGCGTCCATGTCACCATGCCTTATTACTCTGCGTCCATGGAGCGTCCATGTTACCAGGCCTTATTACTCTGGGTCCATTTCACCAGGCCTTATTACTCAGCGTCCATGTCACCAGGCCTTATTACTCTGCGTCCATGTCACCAGGCCTTATTACTCTGGGTCCATGTCACCAGGCCTTATTACTCTGGGTCCATGTCACCAGGCCTTATTACTCTGCGTCCATGGAGCATCCATGTCACCAGGCCTTATTACTCTGCGTCCATGGAGCGTCCATGTCACCAGGCCTTATTACTCAGCGTCCATGTCACCAGGCCTTATTACTCAGCGTCCATGGAGCATTCATGTCACCAGGCCTTATTACTCAGCATCCATGTTACCAGGCCTTATTATTCTGTGTCCATGTAGCATTCATGTCACCAGGCCTTATTACTCTGTGTCCATGGAGCGTCCATGTCACCAGGCCTTATTACTCTGCGTCCATGGAGCATGTGCAGAACGGGTCTGGCGTCTGCGCAGATTCCTGAACATCGGCGTGCACTGAATTAGGCTCAGAGTCTCCTGTGGATTTCTGTCAAATTTGGTCTTCTTTTCATTAGTATCTACCTCATGGTGTCTGTAGGACAGAGGGGAAGAGGGTGCTTTCTCCACAAAGGTTTCTGGTGACTTTGGGCTGCAGAGAGCCCAGGACCAAGGTCCCCGCATCTATCAAGATGCCACAGTTTCTCCTGCAGTTTAGACTGACTGAAGTACGTACAGTAGCACATGACACAGAAGGAGCAAAACCACACTAACCACAATGAGAGCAGAGATCCACCTAATTGTGACCGGGAGACCATATTCAGCTGCCATGCATCCTCTTCCAGGTTTTACACCAGACTGGGATTGTGATCCTGTCCACCTTCTTGACTGGCTGACGGTGAGCTCCATTTTCCTTGTTTTCCAGATCATCAAGCTCAGTGATTCTCAAACTCTGTCCTCAGGACCCCACACAGTTCACGTTTTGCAGGTCACCCAACTGGAGCACAGGTGTGTTAATGTTAATTGACTAACACAATAGATCTACAGGACACTGAGTAATAAGGCCTGGTGACATGGACGCTGAGTAATAAGGCCTGGTGAAATGGATGCTCCATGGACGCAGAGTAATAAGACCTGGTGACATGGACGCTGAGTAATAAGGCCTGGTGACATGGATGCTCCATGGACACAGAGTAATAAGGCCTGGTGACATGGATGCAGAGTAATAAGGCCTGGTGACATGAATGCTCCATGGACACAGAGTAATAAGGCCTGGCTCCATGGATGCTCCATGGACGCTGAGTAATAAGGCCTGGCTCCATGGATGCTCCCATGGACGCTGAGTAATAAGGCCTGGTGACATGGATGCTCCATGGACACAGAGTAATAAGGCCTGGTGACATGGATGCAGAGTAATAAGGCCTGGTGACATGGACGCTCCATGGACACAGAGTAATAAGGCCTGGCTCCATGGATGCTCCATGGACGCTGAGTAATAAGGCCTGGCGACATGGATGCTCCATGGACGCTGAGTAATAAGGCCTGGTGACATGGATGCTCCATGGACGCCGAGTAATAAGGCCTGGTAACATGGATGCTCCATGGATGGCTGAGTAATAAGGCCTGGTGACATGGATACTCCATGGACGCTGAGTAATAAGGCCTGGTGACATGGATGCCTCCATGGACGCAGAGTAATAAGCCCTGGTGACATGGATGCTCCATGGACGCTGAGCAATAAGGCCTGGTGACATGGATGCTCCATGGATGCTGAGTAATAAGGCCTGGTGACATGGACGCAGAGTAATAAGGCCTGGTGACATGGACGCAGAGTAATAAGGCCTGGTGACATGGATGCTCCATGGACACAGAGTAATAAGGCCTGGTGACATGGATGCTGAGTAATAAGGCCTGGTGACATGAATGCTCCATGGACACAGAGTAATAAGGCCTGGTGACATGGACGCTCCATGGACGCAGAGTAATATGGCCTGGTGACATGGACGCTGAGTAATAAGGCCTGGTGACATGGATGCTCCATGGACACAGAGTAATAAAGCCTGGTGACATGGATGCTCCATGGACACAGAGTAATAAGGCCTGGTGACATGGACGCTCCATGGACGCAGAGTAATAAGGCCTGGTGACATGGATGCTCCATGGACGCAGAGTAATAAGGCCTGGTGACATGAATGCTCCATGGACACAGAGTAATAAGGCCTGGTGACATGGATGCTCCATGGACACAGAGTAATAAGGCCTGGTGACATGGATGCTGAGTAATAAGGCCTGGTGACATGGATGCTCCATGGACGCTGAGTAATAAGGCCTGGTGACATGGATACTCCATGGACGCTGAGTAATAAGGCCTGGTAACATGGACGCAGAGTAATAAGGCCTGGTGACATGGACGCTCCATGGACGCAGAGTAATAAGGCCTGGTGACATGAATGCTCCATGGACGCTGAGTAATATTGAGCGTCCATGTCACCAGGCCTTATTACTCTGCGTCCATGGAGCGTCCATGTCACCAGGCCTAATTACTCAGCGTCCATGTCAGCAGGCCTTATTACTCTGCGTCCATGTCACCAGGCCTTATTACTCTGGGTCCATGTCACCGGGCCTTATTACTCTGGGTCCATGTCACCAGGCCTTATTACTCTGCGTCCATGGAGAATCCATGTCACCAGGCCTTATTACTCTGCGTCCATGGAGCGTCCATGTCACCAGGCCTTATGACTCAGCGTCCATGTCACCAGGCCTTATTACTCAGCGTCCATGGAGCGTCCATGTTACCAGGCCTTATTACTCTGCGTCCAAGGAGCGTCCATGTTACCAGGCCTTATTACTCTGCGTCCATGTCACCAGGCCTTATTACTCTGCGTCCATGGAGCGTCCATGTTACCAGGCCTTATTACTCTGGGTCCATGTCACCAGGCCTTATTACTCTGCGTCCATGTCACCAGGCCTTATTACTCTGGGTCCATATCACCAGGCCTTATTACTCTGGGTCCATGGAGCATCCTTGTCACCAGGCCTTATTACTCTGCGTCCATGGAGCATTCATGTCACCAGGTAATAAGGCCTGGTGACATGGATGCTGAGTAATAAGGCCTGGTGACATGGACGCAGAGTAATAAGGCCTGGTGACATGGATGCTCCATGGACGCTGAGTAATAAGGCCTGGTGACATGGATACTCCATGGACGCTGAGTAATAAGGCCTGGTGACATGGATGCTCCATGGACCGCTGAGTAATAAGGCCTGGTGACATGGATGCTGAGTAATAAGGCCTGGTGACATGGACGCAGAGTAATAAGGCCTGGTGACATGGATGCTCCATGGACGCTGAGTAATAAGGCCTGGTGACATGGACGCTCCATGGACGCTGAGTAATAAGGCCTGGTGACATGGATGCTCCATGGACGCAGAGTAATAAGGCCTGGTGACATGGATGCTCCATGGACGCTGAGTAATAAGGCCTGGTGATATGGATGCTCCATGGATGCAGAGTAATAAGGCCTGGTGACATGTACGCTCTGTGGACGCAGAGAAATAAGGCCTGGTGACTTGGATGCTCCATGGACGCAGAGTAATAAGGCCTGGTGATATGGACGCTCCATGGACGCTGAGTAATAAGGCCTGGTGACATGGATGCTCCATGGACGCAGAGTAATAAGGATTGGTGACATGGAGGCTCCATGGACGCTGAGTAATAAGGCCTGGTGACATGGACGCTCCATGGACGCAGAGTAATAAGGCCTGGTGACATGGACGCTCCATGGACGCAGAGTAATAAGGCCTGGTGACATGGATGCTCCATGGACACAGAGTAATAAGGCCTGGTGACATGGACGCTCCATGGACGTTGAGTAATAAGGCCTGGTAACATGGACGCAGAGTAATAAGGCCTGGTGACATGGACGCTCCATGGACGCAGAGTAAGAAGGCCTGGTGACATGGATGCTCAATGGACGCTGAGTAATAAGGCCTGGTGACATGGACGCTCCATGGACGCAGAGTAATAAGGCCTGGTGACATGGATACTCCATGGACGCTGAGTAATAAGGCCTGGTGACATGGATGCTCCATGGACGCAGAGTAATAAGGCCTGGTGACATGGATGCTCCATGGACGCTGAGTAATAAGGCCTGGTGACATGGATGCTCCATGGATGCAGAGTAATAAGGCCTGGTGATATGGACGCTCCATGGACGCAGAGAAATAAGGCCTGGGGACATGGATGCTCCATGGATGCAGAGTAATAAGGCCTGGTGATATGGACGCTCCATGGACGCTGAGTAATAAGGCCTGGTGACATGGATGCTCCATGGACGCAGAGTAATAAGGCCTGGTGACATGGATGCTCCATGGACGCTGAGTAATAAGGCCTGGTGACATGGATGCTCCATGGACGCAGAGTAATAAGGCCTGGTGACATGGACGCTCCATGTACGCTGAGTAATAAGGCCAGGTAACATGGACGCAGAGTTATAAGGCCTGGTGACATGGACGCTCCATGGAGGCAGAGTAATAAGGCCTGGTGACATGGATGCTCCATGGACACAGAGTAATAAGGCCTGGTGACATGGACGCTCCATGGACGCTGAGTAATAAGGCATTGTAACAAGGACGCACAGTAATAAGGCCTGGTGACATGGACGCTCCATGGACGCAGAGTAATAAGGCCTGGTGACATGGATGCTCCATGGACGCAGAGTAATAAGGCCTGGTGACATGGATGCTCCATGGACGCTGAGTAATAAGGCCTGGTAACATGGACGCAGAGTAATAAGGCCTGGTGACATGGACGGTCCATGGATGCAGACTAATAAGGCCTGGTGACATGGATGCTCCATGGACGCTGAGTAATAAGGCCTGGTGACATGGACGCTCCATGAACGCAGAGTAATAAGGCCTGGTGACATGGATGCTCCATGGACGCTGAGTAATAAGGCCTGGTGACATGAATGCTCCATGGACACAGAGTAATAAGGCCTGGTGACATGGATGCTCCATGGATGCAGAGTAATAAGGCCTGGTGACATGGATGATGAGTAATAAGGCCTGGTGACATGGATGCTCCATGGCCACAGAGTAATAAGGCCTGGTGTCATGGAGGCTCCATGGACACAGAGTAATAAGGCCTGGTGACATGGATGCTGAGTAATAAGGCCTGGTGACATGGATACTCCATGGACGCTGAGTAATAAGGCCTGGCGACATGGATATTCCATGGACGCTGAGTAATAAGGCCTGGTGACATGGACGCTCCATGGACGCTGAGTAATAAGGCCTGGTGACATGGATGCTGAGTAATAAGGCCTGGTGACATGGACGCAGAGTAATAAGGCCTGGTGACATGGATGCTCCATGGACGCTGAGTAATAAGGCCTGGTGACATGGACGCTCCATGGACGCAGAGTAATAAGGCCTGGTGACATGGATGCTCCATGGACACAGAGTAATAAGACCTGGTGACATGGACGCTCCATGGAAGCTGAGTAATAAGGCCTGGTAACATGGATGCTCCATGGACGCAGAGTAATATGGCCTGGTGACATTGACGCTGAATAATAAGGCCTGGTGACATGGACGCTCCATGGTCGCAGAGTAATATGGCCTGGTGACATGGACGCTGAGTAATAAGGCCTGGTGACATGGACGCTCCATGGACGTAGAGTAATAAGGCCTGGAGACATGAATGCTCCATGGACGCTGAGTAATAAGGCCTGGTGACATGGATGCTCCATGGACGCAGAGTAATAAGGCCTGGTGACATGGACGTTCCATGGACGCTGAGTAATAAGGCCTGGTAACATGGACGCAGAGTAATAAGGCCTGGTGACATGGACGCTCCATGGACGCAGAGTAATAAGGCCTGGTGACATGGATGCTCCATGGAAGGTGAGTAATAAGGCCTGGTGACATGGACGCAGAGTAATAAGGCCTGGTGACATGGATGCTCCATGGACACAGAGTAGTAAGGCCTGATGACATGGATGCTCCTTGGACGCAGAGTAATAAGGCCTGGTGACATGGACGCTGAATAATAAGGCCTGGTGACATGGACGCTCCATGGTCGCAGAGTAATATGGCCTGGTGACATGGACGCTGAGTAATAAGGCCTGGTGACATGGACGCTCCATGGACGTAGAGTAATAAGGCCTGGAGACATGAATGCTCCATGGACGCTGAGTAATAAGGCCTGGTGACATGGATGCTCCATGGACGCAGAGTAATAAGGCCTGGTGACATGGACGTTCCATGGACGCTGAGTAATAAGGCCTGGTAACATGGACGCAGAGTAATAAGGCCTGGTGACATGGACGCTCCATGGACGCAGACTAATAAGGCCTGGTGACATGGATGCTCCATGGAAGGTGAGTAATAAGGCCTGGTGACATGGACGCAGAGTAATAAGGCCTGGTGACATGGATGCTCCATGGACACAGAGTAGTAAGGCCTGATGACATGGATGCTCCTTGGACGCAGAGTAATAAGGCCTGGTGACATTGATGCTCCATGGACACAGAGTAATAAGGCCTGGTGACATGAATGCTCCATGGACGCAGAGTAATAAGGCCTGGTGACATGAATGCTCCATGGACACAGAGTAATAAGGCCTGGTGACATGGATGCTGAGTAATAAGGCCTGGTGACATGGATGCTCCATGGACGCTGAGTAATAAGGCCTGGTGACATGGATGCTCCATGGAAGCAGAGTAATAAGGCTTGGTGACATGGATGCTCCATGGACGCTGAGTAATAAGGCCTGGTGACATGGACGCAGAGTAATAAGGCCTGGTGACATGGATGCTCCATGGACGCAGAGTAATAAGGCCTGGTGACATGGATGCTCCATGGACGCTGAGTAATAAGGCCTGGTGACATTGATGCTCCATGGACACAGAGTAATAAGGCCTGGTGACATGAATGCTCCATGGACGCAGAGTAATAAGGCCTGGTGACATGGATGCTCCATGGACGCTGAGTAATAAGGCCTGGTGACATGGATGCTCCATGGACGCTGAGTAATAAGGCCTGGTGACATGGATGATCCATGGACGCAGAGTAATAAGGCCTGGTGACATGGATGCTGAGTAATAAGGCCTGGTGACATGAATGCTCCATGGACGCTGAGTAATAAGGCCTGGTGACATGGATACTCCTTGGACACTGAGTAATAAGTTCTGGTGACATGGACGCAGAGTAATAAGGCCTGGTGACATGGACGCAGAGTAATAACGCCAGGTGACATGCATGCTCCATGGACGCTGAGTAATAAGGCCTGGTGACATGGATGCTGAGTAATAAGGCCTGGTGACATGGACGCAGAGTAATAAGGCCTGGTGACATGGATGCTCCATGGACGCTGAGTAATAAGGCCTGGTGACATGGACGCTCCATGGACACTGAGTAATAAGGCCTGGTGACATGGATGCTCCATGGACGCAGAGTAATAAGGCCTGGTGACATGGATGCTCCATGGACGCTGAGTAATAAGGCCTGGTGATATGGATGCTCCATGGATGCAGAGTAATAAGGCCTGGTGACATGTACGCTCTGTGGACGCAGAGAAATAAGGCCTGGTGACTTGGATGCTCCATGGACGCAGAGTAATAAGGCCTGGTGATATGGACGCTCCATGGACGCTGAGTAATAAGGCCTGGTGACATGGATGCTCCATGGACGCAGAGTAATAAGGCCTGGTGACATGGAGGCTCCATGGACGCTGAGTAATAAGGCCTGGTGACATGGACGCTCCATGGACGCAGAGTAATAAGGCCTGGTGACATGGACGCTCCATGGACGCAGAGTAATAAGGCCTGGTGACATGGATGCTCCATGGACACAGAGTAATAAGGCCTGGTGACATGGACGCTCCATGGACGTTGAGTAATAAGGCCTGGTGACATGGATACTCCATGGACGCTGAGTAATAAGGCCTGGTGACATGGATGCTCCATGGACGCTGAGTAATAAGGCCTGGTGACATGGATGCTGAGTAATAAGGCCTGGTGACATGGACGCAGAGTAATAAGGCCTGGTGACATGGATGCTCCATGGACGCTGAGTAATAAGGCCTGGTGACATGGACGCTCCATGGACGCTGAGTAATAAGGCCTGGTGACATGGATGCTCCATGGACGCAGAGTAATAAGGCCTGGTGACATGGATGCTCCATGGACGCTGAGTAATAAGGCCTGGTGATATGGATGCTCCATGGATGCAGAGTAATAAGGCCTGGTGACATGTACGCTCTGTGGACGCAGAGAAATAAGGCCTGGTGACTTGGATGCTCCATGGACGCAGAGTAATAAGGCCTGGTGATATGGACGCTCCATGGACGCTGAGTAATAAGGCCTGGTGACATGGATGCTCCATGGACGCAGAGTAATAAGGCCTGGTGACATGGAGGCTCCATGGACGCTGAGTAATAAGGCCTGGTGACATGGACGCTCCATGGACGCAGAGTAATAAGGCCTGGTGACATGGACGCTCCATGGACGCAGAGTAATAAGGCCTGGTGACATGGATGCTCCATGGACACAGAGTAATAAGGCCTGGTGACATGGACGCTCCATGGACGTTGAGTAATAAGGCCTGGTAACATGGACGCAGAGTAATAAGGCCTGGTGACATGGACGCTCCATGGACGCAGAGTAAGAAGGCCTGGTGACATGGATGCTCAATGGACGCTGAGTAATAAGGCCTGGTGACATGGACGCTCCATGGACGCAGAGTAATAAGGCCTGGTGACATGGATACTCCATGGACGCTGAGTAATAAGGCCTGGTGACATGGATGCTCCATGGACGCAGAGTAATAAGGCCTGGTGACATGGATGGTCCATGGACGCTGAGTAATAAGGCCTGGTGACATGGATGCTCCATGGATGCAGAGTAATAAGGCCTGGTGATATGGACGCTCCATGGACGCAGAGTAATAAGGCCTGGGGACATGGATGCTCCATGGATGCAGAGTAATAAGGCCTGGTGATATGGACGCTCCATGGACGCTGAGTAATAAGGCCTGGTGACAAGGATGCTCCATGGACGCAGAGTAATAAGGCCTGGTGACATGGATGCTCCATGGACGCTGAGTAATAAGGCCTGGTGACATGGATGCTCCATGGACGCAGAGTAATAAGGCCTGGTGACATGGACGCTCCATGTACGCTGAGTAATAAGGCCAGGTAACATGGACGCAGAGTTATAAGGCCTGGTGACATGGACGCTCCATGGAGGCAGAGTAATAAGGCCTGGTGACATGGATGCTCCATGGACACAGAGTAATAAGGCCTGGTGACATGGACGCTCCATGGACGCTGAGTAATAAGGCATTGTAACAAGGACGCACAGTAATAAGGCCTGGTGACATGGACGCTCCATGGACGCAGAGTAATAAGGCCTGGTGACATGGATGCTCCATGGACGCAGAGTAATAAGGCCTGGTGACATGGATGCTCCATGGACGCTGAGTAATAAGGCCTGGTAACATGGACGCAGAGTAATAAGGCCTGGTGACATGGACGGTCCATGGATGCAGAGTAATAAGGCCTGGTGACATGGATGCTCCATGGACGCTGAGTAATAAGGCCTGGTGAAATGGACGCTCCATGAACGCAGAGTAATAAGGCCTGGTGACATGGATGCTCCATGGACGCTGAGTAATAAGGCCTGGTGACATGAATGCTCCATGGACACAGAGTAATAAGGCCTGGTGACATGGATGCTCCATGGATGCAGAGTAATAAGGCCTGGTGACATGGATGATGAGTAATAAGGCCTGGTGACATGGATGCTCCATGGCCACAGAGTAATAAGGCCTGGTGTCATGGAGGCTCCGTGGACACAGAGTAATAAGGCCTGGTGACATGGATGCTGAGTAATAAGGCCTGGTGACATGGATACTCCATGGACGCTGAGTAATAAGGCCTGGCGACATGGATATTCCATGGACGCTGAGTAATAAGGCCTGGTGACATGGACGCTCCATGGACGCTGAGTAATAAGGCCTGGTGACATGGATGCTGAGTAATAAGGCCTGGTGACATGGACGCAGAGTAATAAGGCCTGGTGATATGGATGCTCCATGGACGCTGAGTAATAAGGCCTGGTGACATGGACGCTCCATGGACGCAGAGTAATAAGGCCTGGTGACATGGATGCTCCATGGACACAGAGTAATAAGACCTGGTGACATGGACGCTCCATGGAAGCTGAGTAATAAGGCCTGGTAACATGGATGCTCCATGGACGCAGAGTAATAAGGCCTGGTGACATGGATGCTGAGTAATAAGGCCTGGTGACATGGACGCAGAGTAATAAGGCCTGGTGACATGGATGCTCCATGGACGCTGAGTAATAATGCCTGGTGACAAGGATACTCCATGGACGCTGAGTAATAAGGCCTGGTGACATGGATGCTCCATGGACGCTGAGTAATAAGGCCTGGTGACATGGATGCTGAGTAATAAGGCCTGGTGACATGGACGCAGAGTAATAAGGCCTGGTGACATGGGTGCTCCATGGACGCTGAGTAATAAGGCCTGGTGACAAGGATACTCCATGGACGCTGAGTAATAAGGCCTGGTGACATGGATGCTCCATGGACGCTGAGTAATAAGGCCTGGTGACATGGATGCTGAGTAATAAGGCCTGGTGACATGGACGCAGAGTAATAAGGCCTGGTGACATGGATGCTCCATGGACGCTGAGTAATAAGGCCTGGTGACATGGACGCTCCATGGACGCAGAGTAATAAGGCCTGGTGACATGGATACTCCATGGACGCAGAGTAATAAGGCCTGGTGACATGGATGCTCCATGGACGCAGAGTAATAAGGCTTGGTGATATGGACTCTCCATGGACGCTGAGTAATAAGGCCTGGTGACATGGACGCTCCATGGACGCAGAGTAATAAGGCCTGGTGACATGGACGCTCCATGCACGCAGAGTAATAAGGCCTGGTGACATGGATGCTCCATGGACGCTGAGTAATAAGGCCTGGTGACATGGATGCTCCATGGACGCAGAGTAATAAGGGCTGGTGACATGGATGCTCCATGGACGCTGAGTAATAAGGCCTGGTGACATGGATGCTCCATGGACGAAGAGTAATAAGGCCTGGTGACATGGACGCTCCATGGACGCTGAGTAATAAGGCCAGGTGACATGGACGCAGAGTAATAAGGCCTGGTGACATGGACGCTCCATGGACGCTGAGTAATAAGGCCTGGTAACATGGACGCAGAGTAATAAGGCCTGGAGACATGGACGCAGAGTAATAAGGCCTGGTGACATGGATGCTCCATGGACGCAGAGTAATAAGGCCTGGTGACATGGATGCTCCATGGACGCTGAGTAATAAGGCCTGGTAACATGGACACAGAGTAATAAGGTCTGGTGACATGGACGCTCCATGGACGCAGAGTAATAAGGCCTGGTGACATGGATGCTCCATGGACGCTGATTAATAAGGCCTGGTGACATGGATACTCCATGGACACAGAGTAATAAGGCCTGGTGACATGGATGCTCCATGAACGCTGAGTAATAAGGCCTGGTGACATGGACGGTCCATGGACACAGAGTAATAAGGCCTGGTAACATGGACGCAGAGTAATAAGGCCTGGTAACATGGACGCTCCATGGACGCAGAGTAATAAGGCCTGGTGATATCGATGCTCCATGGACGCTGAGTAATAAGGCCTGGTGACATGGATGCTCCATGGACACAGAGCAATAAGGCCTGGTGACATGGATGCTCCATGGACGCTGAGTAATAACGCCTGGTAACATGGACGCAGAGTAATAAGGCCTGGTGACATGGACGCTCCATGGACGCAGAGTAATAAGGCCTGGAGACATGAATGCTCCATGGACGCTGAGTAATAAGGCCTGGTGACATGGATGCTCCATGGACGCAGAGTAATAAGGCCTGGTGACATGGACGCTCCATGGACGCTGAGTAATAAGGCCTGGTAACATGGACGCAGAGTAATAAGGCCTGGTGACATGGACGCTCCATGGACGCAGAGTAATAAGGCCTGGTGACATTGATGCTCCATGGACACAGAGTAATAAGGCCTGGTGACATGAATGCTCCATGGACGCAGAGTAATAAGGCCTGGTGACATGAATGCTCCATGGACACAGAGTAATAAGGCCTGGTGACATGGATGCTGAGTAATAAGGCCTGGTGACATGGATGCTCCATGGACGCTGAGTAATAAGGCCTGGTGACATGGATGCTCCATGGACGCAGAGTAATAAGGCCTGGTGACATGGATGCTCCATGGACGCTGAGTAATAAGGCCTGGTGACATGGACGCAGAGTAATAAGGCCTGGTGACATGGATGCTCCATGGACGGAGAGTAATAAGGCCTGGTGACATGGATGCTCCATGGACGCTGAGTAATAAGGCCTGGTGACATGGATGCTCCATGGACACAGAGTAATAAGTCCTGGTGACATGGACGCTCCATGGACGCAGAGTAATAAGGCCTGGTGACATGGATGCTCCATGGACGCTGAGTAATAAGGCCTGGTGACATGGATGCTCCATGGACGCTGAGTAATAAGGCCTGGTGACATGGATGATCCATGGACGCAGAGTAATAAGGCCTGGTGACATGGATGCTGAGTAATAAGGCCTGGTGACATGAATGCTCCATGGACGCTGAGTAATAAGGCCTGGTGACATGGATACTCCTTGGACACTGAGTAATAAGGCCTGGTGACATGGAAGCAGAGTAATAAGGCCTGGTGACATGGACGCAGAGTAATAAGGCCAGGTGACATGCATGCTCCATGGACGCTGAGTAATAAGGCCTGGTGACATGGATGCTGAGTAATAAGGCCTGGTGACATGGACGCAGAGTAATAAGGCCTGGTGACATGGATGCTCCATGGACGCTGAGTAATAAGGCCTGGTGACATGGATACTCCATGGACGCTGAGTAATAAGGCATGGTGACATGGATGCTCCATGGACGCTGAGTAATAAGGCCTGGTGACATGGATGCTGAGTAATAAGGCCTGGTGACATGGACGCAGAGTAATAAGGCCTGGTGACATGGATGCTCCATGGACGCTGAGTAATAAGGCCTGGTGACATGGACGCTCCATGGACGCTGAGTAATAAGGCCTGGTGACTTGGATGCTCCATGGACGCAGAGTAATAAGGCCTGGTGATATGGACGCTCCATGGACGCTGAGTAATAAGGCCTGGTGACATGGATGCTCCATGGACGCAGAGTAATAAGGCCTGGTGACATGAATGCTCCATGGACGCAGAGTAATAAGGCCTGGTGACATGGACGCTCCATGTACGCTGAGTAATAAGGCCTGGTAACATGGACGCAGAGTAATAAGGCCTGGTGACATGGTAGCTCCATGGACGCAGAGTAATAAGGCCTGGTGACATTGATGCTCCATGGACACAGAGTAATAAGGCCTGGTGACATGAATGCTCCATGGACGCAGAGTAATAAGGCCTGGTGACATGAATGCTCCATGGACACAGAGTAATAAGGCCTGGTGACATGGATGCTGAGTAATAAGGCCTGGTGACATGGATGCTCCATGGACGCTGAGTAATAAGGCCTGGTGACATGGATGCTCCATGGACGCAGAGTAATAAGGCCTGGTGACATGGATGCTCCATGGACGCTGAGTAATAAGGCCTGGTGACATGGACGCAGAGTAATAAGGCCTGGTGACATGGATGCTCCATGGATGCAGAGTAATAAGGCCTGGTGACATGGATGCTCCATGGACGCTGAGTAATAAGGCCTGGTGACATGGATGCTCCATGGACACAGAGTAATAAGTCCTGGTGACATGGACGCTCCATGGACGCAGAGTAATAAGGCCTGGTGACATGGATGCTCCATGGACGCTGAGTAATAAGGCCTGGTGACATGGATGCTCCATGGACGCTGAGTAATAAGGCCTGGTGACATGGATGATCCATGGACGCAGAGTAATAAGGCCTGGTGACATGGATGCTGAGTAATAAGGCCTGGTGACATGAATGCTCCATGGACGCTGAGTAATAAGGCCTGGTGACATGGATACTCCTTGGACACTGAGTAATAAGGCCTGGTGACATGGACGCAGAGTAATAAGGCCTGGTGACATGGACGCAGAGTAATAAGGCCAGGTGACATGCATGCTCCATGGACGCTGAGTAATAAGGCCTGGTGACATGGATGCTGAGTAATAAGGCCTGGTGACATGGACGCAGAGTAATAAGGCCTGGTGACATGGATGCTCCATGGACGCTGAGTAATAAGGCCTGGTTACATGGATACTCCATGGACGCTGAGTAATAAGGCATGGTGACATGGATGCTCCATGGACGCTGAGTAATAAGGCCTGGTGACATGGATGCTGAGTAATAAGGCCTGGTGACATGGACGCAGAGTAATAAGGCCTGGTGACATGGATGCTCCATGGACGCTGAGTAATAAGGCCTGGTGACATGGACGCTCCATGGACGCTGAGTAATAAGGCCTGGTGACATGGAAGCTCCATGGACGCAGAGTAATAAGGCCTGGTGACATGGATGCTCCATGGACGCTGAGTAATAAGGCCTGGTGACATGGATGCTCCATGGATGCAGAGTAATAAGGCCTGGTGACATGGACACTCCGTGGACGCAGAGAAATAAGGCCTGGTGACTTGGATGCTCCATGGACGCAGAGTAATAAGGCCTGGTGATATGGACGCTCCATGGACGCTGAGTAATAAGGCCTGGTGACATGGATGCTCCATGGACGCAGAGTAATAAGGCCTGGTGACATGGATGCTCCATGGACGCTGAGTAATAAGGCCTGGTGACAAGGACGCTCCATGGACGCAGAGTAATAAAGCCTGGTGACATGGACGCTCCATGGACGCAGAGTAATAAGGCCTGGTGACATGGATGCTCCATGGACACAGAGTAATAAGGCCTGGTGACATGGACGCTCCATGGACGTTGAGTAATAAGGCCTGGTAACATGGACGCAGAGTAATAAGGCCTGGTGACATGGACGCTCCATGGACGCAGAGTAATAAGGCCTGGTGACATGGATGCTCAATGGACGCTGAGTAATAAGGCCTGGTGACATGGACGCTCCATGGACGCAGAGTAATAAGGCCTGGTGACATGGATACTCCATGGACGCTGAGTAATAAGGCCTGGTGACATGGATTCTCCATGGACGCAGAGTAATAAGGCCTGGTGACATGGATGCTCCATGGACGCTGAGTAATAAGGCCTGGTGACATGGATGCTCCATGGATGCAGAGTAATAAGGCCTGGTGATATGGACGCTCCATGGACGCAGAGAAATAAGGCCTGGGGACATGGATGCTCCATGGATGCAGAGTAATAAGGCCTGGTGATATGGACGCTCCATGGACGCTGAGTAATAAGGCCTGGTGACATGGATGCTCCATGGACGCAGAGTAATAAGGCCTGGTGACATGGATGCTCCATGGACGCTGAGTAATAAGGCCTGGTGACATGGATGCTCCATGGACGCAGAGTAATAAGGCCTGGTGACATGGACGCTCCATGTACGCTGAGTAATAAGGCCAGGTAACATGGACGCAGAGTTATAAGGCCTGGTGACATGGACGCTCCATGGAGGCAGAGTAATAAGGCCTGGTGACATGGATGCTCCATGGACACAGAGTAAAAAGGCCTGGTGACATGGACGCTCCATGGACGCTGAGTAATAAGGCATTGTAACAAGGACGCACAGTAATAAGGCCTGGTGACATGGACGCTCCATGGACGCTGAGTAATAAGGCCTGGTGACATGGATGCTCCATGGACGCAGAGTAATAAGGCCTGGTGACATGGATGCTCCATGGACGCTGAGTAATAAGGCCTGGTAACATGGACGCAGAGTAATAAGGCCTGGTGACATGGACGCTCCATGGACGCAGAGTAATAAGGCCTGGTGACATGGATGCTCCATGGACGCTGAGTAATAAGGCCTGGTGACATGGACGCTCCATGAACGCAGAGTAATAAGGCCTGGTGACATGGATGCTCCATGGACGCTGAGTAATAAGGCCTGGTGACATGAATGCTCCATGGACACAGAGTAATAAGGCCTGGTGACATGGATGCTCCATGGATGCAGAGTAATAAGGCCTGGTGACATGGATGATGAGTAATAAGGCCTGGTGACATGGATGCTCCATGGACACAGAGTAATAAGGCCTGGTGTCATGGAGGCTCCATGGACACAGAGTAATAAGGCCTGGTGACATGGATGCTGAGTAATAAGGCCTGGTGACATGGATGCTCCATGGACGCTGAGTAATAAGGCCTGGTGACATGGATACTCCATGGACGCTGAGTAATAAGGCATGGTGACATGGATGCTCCATGGACGCTGAGTAATAAGGCCTGGTGACATGGATGCTGAGTAATAAGGCCTGGTGACATGGACGCAGAGTAATAAGGCCTGGTGACATGGATGCTCCATGGACGCTGAGTAATAAGGCCTGGTGACATGGACGCTCCATGGACGCTGAGTAATAAGGCCTGGTGACATGGAAGCTCCATGGACGCAGAGTAATAAGGCCTGGTGACATGGATGCTCCATGGACGCTGAGTAATAAGGCCTGGTGACATGGATGCTCCATGGATGCAGAGTAATAAGGCCTGGTGACATGGACACTCCGTGGACGCAGAGAAATAAGGCCTGGTGACTTGGATGCTCCATGGACGCAGAGTAATAAGGCCTGGTGATATGGACGCTCCATGGACGCTGAGTAATAAGGCCTGGTGACATGGATGCTCCATGGACGCAGAGTAATAAGGCCTGGTGACATGAATGCTCCATGGACGCAGAGTAATAAGGCCTGGTGACATGGACGCTCCATGTACGCTGAGTAATAAGGCCTGGTAACATGGACGCAGAGTAATAAGGCCTGGTGACATGGTAGCTCCATGGACGCAGAGTAATAAGGCCTGGTGACATTGATGCTCCATGGACACAGAGTAATAAGGCCTGGTGACATGAATGCTCCATGGACGCAGAGTAATAAGGCCTGGTGACATGAATGCTCCATGGACACAGAGTAATAAGGCCTGGTGACATGGATGCTGAGTAATAAGGCCTGGTGACATGGATGCTCCATGGACGCTGAGTAATAAGGCCTGGTGACATGGATGCTCCATGGACGCAGAGTAATAAGGCCTGGTGACATGGATGCTCCATGGACGCTGAGTAATAAGGCCTGGTGACATGGACGCAGAGTAATAAGGCCTGGTGACATGGATGCTCCATGGATGCAGAGTAATAAGGCCTGGTGACATGGATGCTCCATGGACGCTGAGTAATAAGGCCTGGTGACATGGATGCTCCATGGACACAGAGTAATAAGTCCTGGTGACATGGACGCTCCATGGACGCAGAGTAATAAGGCCTGGTGACATGGATGCTCCATGGACGCTGAGTAATAAGGCCTGGTGACATGGATGCTCCATGGACGCTGAGTAATAAGGCCTGGTGACATGGATGATCCATGGACGCAGAGTAATAAGGCCTGGTGACATGGATGCTGAGTAATAAGGCCTGGTGACATGAATGCTCCATGGACGCTGAGTAATAAGGCCTGGTGACATGGATACTCCTTGGACACTGAGTAATAAGGCCTGGTGACATGGACGCAGAGTAATAAGGCCTGGTGACATGGACGCAGAGTAATAAGGCCAGGTGACATGCATGCTCCATGGACGCTGAGTAATAAGGCCTGGTGACATGGATGCTGAGTAATAAGGCCTGGTGACATGGACGCAGAGTAATAAGGCCTGGTGACATGGATGCTCCATGGACGCTGAGTAATAAGGCCTGGTTACATGGATACTCCATGGACGCTGAGTAATAAGGCATGGTGACATGGATGCTCCATGGACGCTGAGTAATAAGGCCTGGTGACATGGATGCTGAGTAATAAGGCCTGGTGACATGGACGCAGAGTAATAAGGCCTGGTGACATGGATGCTCCATGGACGCTGAGTAATAAGGCCTGGTGACATGGACGCTCCATGGACGCTGAGTAATAAGGCCTGGTGACATGGAAGCTCCATGGACGCAGAGTAATAAGGCCTGGTGACATGGATGCTCCATGGACGCTGAGTAATAAGGCCTGGTGACATGGATGCTCCATGGATGCAGAGTAATAAGGCCTGGTGACATGGACACTCCGTGGACGCAGAGAAATAAGGCCTGGTGACTTGGATGCTCCATGGACGCAGAGTAATAAGGCCTGGTGATATGGACGCTCCATGGACGCTGAGTAATAAGGCCTGGTGACATGGATGCTCCATGGACGCAGAGTAATAAGGCCTGGTGACATGGATGCTCCATGGACGCTGAGTAATAAGGCCTGGTGACAAGGACGCTCCATGGACGCAGAGTAATAAAGCCTGGTGACATGGACGCTCCATGGACGCAGAGTAATAAGGCCTGGTGACATGGATGCTCCATGGACACAGAGTAATAAGGCCTGGTGACATGGACGCTCCATGGACGTTGAGTAATAAGGCCTGGTAACATGGACGCAGAGTAATAAGGCCTGGTGACATGGACGCTCCATGGACGCAGAGTAATAAGGCCTGGTGACATGGATGCTCAATGGACGCTGAGTAATAAGGCCTGGTGACATGGACGCTCCATGGACGCAGAGTAATAAGGCCTGGTGACATGGATACTCCATGGACGCTGAGTAATAAGGCCTGGTGACATGGATTCTCCATGGACGCAGAGTAATAAGGCCTGGTGACATGGATGCTCCATGGACGCTGAGTAATAAGGCCTGGTGACATGGATGCTCCATGGATGCAGAGTAATAAGGCCTGGTGATATGGACGCTCCATGGACGCAGAGAAATAAGGCCTGGGGACATGGATGCTCCATGGATGCAGAGTAATAAGGCCTGGTGATATGGACGCTCCATGGACGCTGAGTAATAAGGCCTGGTGACATGGATGCTCCATGGACGCAGAGTAATAAGGCCTGGTGACATGGATGCTCCATGGACGCTGAGTAATAAGGCCTGGTGACATGGATGCTCCATGGACGCAGAGTAATAAGGCCTGGTGACATGGACGCTCCATGTACGCTGAGTAATAAGGCCAGGTAACATGGACGCAGAGTTATAAGGCCTGGTGACATGGACGCTCCATGGAGGCAGAGTAATAAGGCCTGGTGACATGGATGCTCCATGGACACAGAGTAAAAAGGCCTGGTGACATGGACGCTCCATGGACGCTGAGTAATAAGGCATTGTAACAAGGACGCACAGTAATAAGGCCTGGTGACATGGACGCTCCATGGACGCTGAGTAATAAGGCCTGGTGACATGGATGCTCCATGGACGCAGAGTAATAAGGCCTGGTGACATGGATGCTCCATGGACGCTGAGTAATAAGGCCTGGTAACATGGACGCAGAGTAATAAGGCCTGGTGACATGGACGCTCCATGGACGCAGAGTAATAAGGCCTGGTGACATGGATGCTCCATGGACGCTGAGTAATAAGGCCTGGTGACATGGACGCTCCATGAACGCAGAGTAATAAGGCCTGGTGACATGGATGCTCCATGGACGCTGAGTAATAAGGCCTGGTGACATGAATGCTCCATGGACACAGAGTAATAAGGCCTGGTGACATGGATGCTCCATGGATGCAGAGTAATAAGGCCTGGTGACATGGATGATGAGTAATAAGGCCTGGTGACATGGATGCTCCATGGACACAGAGTAATAAGGCCTGGTGTCATGGAGGCTCCATGGACACAGAGTAATAAGGCCTGGTGACATGGATGCTGAGTAATAAGGCCTGGTGACATGGATGCTCCATGGACGCTGAGTAATAAGGCCTGGTGACATGGATACTCCATGGACGCTGAGTAATAAGGCATGGTGACATGGATGCTCCATGGACGCTGAGTAATAAGGCCTGGTGACATGGATGCTGAGTAATAAGGCCTGGTGACATGGACGCAGAGTAATAAGGCCTGGTGACATGGATGCTCCATGGACGCTGAGTAATAAGGCCTGGTGACATGGACGCTCCATGGACGCTGAGTAATAATGCCTGGTGACATGGAAGCTCCATGGACGCAGAGTAATAAGGCCTGGTGACATGGATGCTCCATGGACGCTGAGTAATAAGGCCTGGTGACATGGATGCTCCATGGATGCAGAGTAATAAGGCCTGGTGACATGGACACTCCGTGGACGCAGAGAAATAAGGCCTGGTGACTTGGATGCTCCATGGACGCAGAGTAATAAGGCCTGGTGATATGGACGCTCCATGGACGCTGAGTAATAAGGCCTGGTGACATGGATGCTCCATGGACGCAGAGTAATAAGGCCTGGTGACATGAATGCTCCATGGACGCAGAGTAATAAGGCCTGGTGACATGGACGCTCCATGTACGCTGAGTAATAAGGCCTGGTAACATGGACGCAGAGTAATAAGGCCTGGTGACATGGTAGCTCCATGGACGCAGAGTAATAAGGCCTGGTGACATTGATGCTCCATGGACACAGAGTAATAAGGCCTGGTGACATGAATGCTCCATGGACGCAGAGTAATAAGGCCTGGTGACATGAATGCTCCATGGACACAGAGTAATAAGGCCTGGTGACATGGATGCTGAGTAATAAGGCCTGGTGACATGGATGCTCCATGGACGCTGAGTAATAAGGCCTGGTGACATGGATGCTCCATGGACGCAGAGTAATAAGGCCTGGTGACATGGATGCTCCATGGACGCTGAGTAATAAGGCCTGGTGACATGGACGCAGAGTAATAAGGCCTGGTGACATGGATGCTCCATGGATGCAGAGTAATAAGGCCTGGTGACATGGATGCTCCATGGACGCTGAGTAATAAGGCCTGGTGACATGGATGCTCCATGGACACAGAGTAATAAGTCCTGGTGACATGGACGCTCCATGGACGCAGAGTAATAAGGCCTGGTGACATGGATGCTCCATGGACGCTGAGTAATAAGGCCTGGTGACATGGATGCTCCATGGACGCTGAGTAATAAGGCCTGGTGACATGGATGATCCATGGACGCAGAGTAATAAGGCCTGGTGACATGGATGCTGAGTAATAAGGCCTGGTGACATGAATGCTCCATGGACGCTGAGTAATAAGGCCTGGTGACATGGATACTCCTTGGACACTGAGTAATAAGGCCTGGTGACATGGACGCAGAGTAATAAGGCCTGGTGACATGGACGCAGAGTAATAAGGCCAGGTGACATGCATGCTCCATGGACGCTGAGTAATAAGGCCTGGTGACATGGATGCTGAGTAATAAGGCCTGGTGACATGGACGCAGAGTAATAAGGCCTGGTGACATGGATGCTCCATGGACGCTGAGTAATAAGGCCTGGTTACATGGATACTCCATGGACGCTGAGTAATAAGGCATGGTGACATGGATGCTCCATGGACGCTGAGTAATAAGGCCTGGTGACATGGATGCTGAGTAATAAGGCCTGGTGACATGGACGCAGAGTAATAAGGCCTGGTGACATGGATGCTCCATGGACGCTGAGTAATAAGGCCTGGTGACATGGACGCTCCATGGACGCTGAGTAATAAGGCCTGGTGACATGGAAGCTCCATGGACGCAGAGTAATAAGGCCTGGTGACATGGATGCTCCATGGACGCTGAGTAATAAGGCCTGGTGACATGGATGCTCCATGGATGCAGAGTAATAAGGCCTGGTGACATGGACACTCCGTGGACGCAGAGAAATAAGGCCTGGTGACTTGGATGCTCCATGGACGCAGAGTAATAAGGCCTGGTGATATGGACGCTCCATGGACGCTGAGTAATAAGGCCTGGTGACATGGATGCTCCATGGACGCAGAGTAATAAGGCCTGGTGACATGGATGCTCCATGGACGCTGAGTAATAAGGCCTGGTGACAAGGACGCTCCATGGACGCAGAGTAATAAAGCCTGGTGACATGGACGCTCCATGGACGCAGAGTAATAAGGCCTGGTGACATGGATGCTCCATGGACACAGAGTAATAAGGCCTGGTGACATGGACGCTCCATGGACGTTGAGTAATAAGGCCTGGTAACATGGACGCAGAGTAATAAGGCCTGGTGACATGGACGCTCCATGGACGCAGAGTAATAAGGCCTGGTGACATGGATGCTCAATGGACGCTGAGTAATAAGGCCTGGTGACATGGACGCTCCATGGACGCAGAGTAATAAGGCCTGGTGACATGGATACTCCATGGACGCTGAGTAATAAGGCCTGGTGACATGGATTCTCCATGGACGCAGAGTAATAAGGCCTGGTGACATGGATGCTCCATGGACGCTGAGTAATAAGGCCTGGTGACATGGATGCTCCATGGATGCAGAGTAATAAGGCCTGGTGATATGGACGCTCCATGGACGCAGAGTAATAAGGCCTGGGGACATGGATGCTCCATGGATGCAGAGTAATAAGGCCTGGTGATATGGACGCTCCATGGACGCTGAGTAATAAGGCCTGGTGACATGGATGCTCCATGGACGCAGAGTAATAAGGCCTGGTGACATGGATGCTCCATGGACGCTGAGTAATAAGGCCTGGTGACATGGATGCTCCATGGACGCAGAGTAATAAGGCCTGGTGACATGGACGCTCCATGTACGCTGAGTAATAAGGCCAGGTAACATGGACGCAGAGTTATAAGGCCTGGTGACATGGACGCTCCATGGAGGCAGAGTAATAAGGCCTGGTGACATGGATGCTCCATGGACACAGAGTAAAAAGGCCTGGTGACATGGACGCTCCATGGACGCTGAGTAATAAGGCATTGTAACAAGGACGCACAGTAATAAGGCCTGGTGACATGGACGCTCCATGGACGCTGAGTAATAAGGCCTGGTGACATGGATGCTCCATGGACGCAGAGTAATAAGGCCTGGTGACATGGATGCTCCATGGACGCTGAGTAATAAGGCCTGGTAACATGGACGCAGAGTAATAAGGCCTGGTGACATGGACGCTCCATGGACGCAGAGTAATAAGGCCTGGTGACATGGATGCTCCATGGACGCTGAGTAATAAGGCCTGGTGACATGGACGCTCCATGAACGCAGAGTAATAAGGCCTGGTGACATGGATGCTCCATGGACGCTGAGTAATAAGGCCTGGTGACATGAATGCTCCATGGACACAGAGTAATAAGGCCTGGTGACATGGATGCTCCATGGATGCAGAGTAATAAGGCCTGGTGACATGGATGATGAGTAATAAGGCCTGGTGACATGGATGCTCCATGGACACAGAGTAATAAGGCCTGGTGTCATGGAGGCTCCATGGACACAGAGTAATAAGGCCTGGTGACATGGATGCTGAGTAATAAGGCCTGGTGACATGGATACTCCATGGACGCTGAGTAATAAGGCCTGGCGACATGGATATTCCATGGACGCTGAGAAATAAGGCCTGGTGACATGGACGCTCCATGGACGCTGAGTAATAAGGCCTGGTGACATGGATGCTGAGTAATAAGGCCTGGTGACATGGACGCAGAGTAATAAGGCCTGGTGACATGGATGCTCCATGGACGCTGAGTAATGAGGCCTGGTGACATGGACGCTCCATGGACACAGAGTAATAAGGCCTGGTGACATGGATGCTCCATGGACACAGAGTAATAAGGCCTGGTGACATGGATGCTGAGTAATAAGGCCTGGTGACATGGACGCAGAGTAATAAGGCCTGGTGACATGGATGCTCCATGGACGCAGAGTAATAAGGCCTGGTGACATGGATGCTGAGTAATAAGGCCTGGTGACATGGACGCAGAGTAATAAGGCCTGGTGACATGGATGCTCCATGGACGCTGAGTAATAAGGCCTGGTGACAAGGATACTCCATGGACGCTGAGTAATAAGGCCTGGTGACATGGATGCTCCATGGACGCTGAGTAATAAGGCCTGGTGACATGGATGCTGAGTAATAAGGCCTGGTGACATGGACGCAGAGTAATAAGGCCTGGTGACATGGTTGCTCCATGGACGCTGAGTAATAAGGCCTGGTGACAAGGATACTCCATGGACGCTGAGTAATAAGGCCTGGTGACATGGATGCTCCATGGACGCTGAGTAATAAGGCCTGGTGACACGGATGCTGAGTAATAAGGCCTGGTGACATGGACGCAGAGTAATAAGGCCTGGTGACATGGATGCTCCATGGACGCTGAGTAATAAGGCCTGGTGACATGGACGCTCCATGGACGCAGAGTAATAAGGCCTGGTGACATGGATACTCCATGGACGCAGAGTAATAAGGCCTGGTGACATGGATGCTCCATGGACGCAGAGTAATAAGGCTTGGTGACATGGACTCTCCATGGACGCTGAGTAATAAGGCCTGGTGACATGGACGCTCCATGGACGCAGAGTAATAAGGCCTGGTGACATGGACGCTCCATGGACGCAGAGTAATAAGGCCTGGTGACATGGATGCTCCATGGACGCTGAGTAATAAGGCCTGGTGACATGGATGCTCCATGGACGCAGAGTAATAAGGGCTGGTGACATGGATGCTCCATGGACGCTGCGTAATAAGGCCTGGTGACATGGATGCTCCATGGACGAAGAGTAATAAGGCCTGGTGACATGGACGCTCCATGGACGCTGAGTAATAAGGCCAGGTGACATGGACGCAGAGTAATAAGGCCTGGTGACATGGATGCTCCATGGACGCTGAGTAATAAGGCCTGGTAACATGGACGCAGAGTAATAAGGCCTGGAGACATGGACGCAGAGTAATAAGGCCTGGTGACATGGATGCTCCATGGACGCAGAGTAATAAGGCCTGGTGACATGGATGCTCCATGGACGCTGAGTAATAAGGCCTGGTAACATGGACGCAGAGTAATAAGGTCTGGTGACATGGACGCTCCATGGACGCAGAGTAATAAGGCCTGGTGACATGGATGCTCCATGGACGCTGAGTAATAAGGCCTGGTGACATGGACGCTCCATGAACACTGAGTAATAAGGCCTGGTGACATGGACGCTCCATGGACACAGAGTAATAAGGCCTGGTAACATGGACGCAGAGTAATAAGGCCTGGTAACATGGACGCTCCATGGACGCAGAGTAATAAGGCCTGGTGATATCGATGCTCCATGGACGCTGAGTAATAAGGCCTGGTGACATGGATGCTCCATGGACACAGAGCAATAAGGCCTGGTGACATGGATGCTCCATGGACGCTGAGTAATAACGCCTGGTAACATGGACGCAGAGTAATAAGGCCTGGTGACATGGACGCTCCATGGACGCAGAGTAATAAGGCCTGGAGACATGAATGCTCCATGGACGCTGAGTAATAAGGCCTGGTGACATGGATGCTCCATGGACGCAGAGTAATAAGGCCTGGTGACATGGACGCTCCATGGACGCTGAGTAATAAGGCCTGGTAACATGGACGCAGAGTAATAAGGCCTGGTGACATGGACGCTCCATGGACGCAGAGTAATAAGGCCTGGTGACATGGATGCTCCATGGAAGGTGAGTAATAAGGCCTTGTGACATGGACGCAGAGTAATAAGGCCTGGTGAAATGGATGCTCCATGGACACAGAGTAGTAAGGCCTGGTGACATGGATGCTCCATGGACGCAGAGTAATAAGGCCTGGTGACATGGATACTCCATGGACACAGAGTAATAAGGCCTGGTGACATGAATGCTCCATGGACGCAGAGTAATAAGGCCTGGTGACATGAATGCTCCATGGACACAGGGTAATAAGGCCTGGTGACATGGATGCTCCATGGACGCTGAGTAATAAGGCCTGGGGACATGGATGCTCCATGGACGCAGAGTAATAAGGCCTGGTGACATGGATGCTCCATGGACGCTGAGTAATAAGGCCTGGTGACATGGACGCAGAGTAATAAGGCCTGGTGACATGGATGCTCCATGGCTGCAGAGTAATAAGGCCTGGTGACATGGATGCTCCATGGACGCAGAGTAATAAGGCCTGGTGACATGGATGCTCCATGGACACAGAGTAATAAGGCCTTTTGACATGGACGCAGAGTAATAAGGCCTGGTGACATGAATGCTCCATGGACACAGAGTAATAAGGCCTGGTAACATGGATGCTGAGTCATAAGGCCTGGTGATATGAATGCTTCATGGACGCTGAGTAATAAGGCCTGGTGACATGGATGCTCCATGGACACAGAGTAATAAGGCCTGGTGACATGGATGCTGAGTAATAAGGCCTGGTGACATGGATACTCCTTGGACGCTGAGTAATAAGGCCTGGTGACATGGATGCTCCATGGACGCTGAGTAATAAGGCCTGGTGACATGGATGCTGAGTAATAAGGCCTGGTGACATGGACGCAGAGTAATAAGGCCTGGTGACATGGATGCTCCATGGACGCTGAGTAATAAGGCCTGGTGACATGGATGCTCCTTGGACGCAGAGTAATAAGACCTGGTGACATGGTTGCTCCATGGACGCTGAGTAATAAGGCCTGGTGACATGGATGCTCCATGGACGCTGAGTAATAAGGCCTGGTGACATGGATGCTCCATGGACGCAGAGTAAAAAGGCCTGTTGACATGGACCCAGAGTAATAAGGCCTGGTGACATGGACCCAGAGTAATAAGGCCTGGTGACATGGACGCAGAGTAATAAGGCCTGGTGACATGGACGCTGAGTAATAAGGCCTGGTGACATGGACCCAGAGTAATAAGGCCTGGTAACATGGACGCTCCATGGACGCTGAGTAATAAGGCCTGGTGACATGGACGCTGAGTAATAAGGCCTGGTGACATGGACGCTCCATGGACGCAGAGTAATAAGGCCTGGTAACATGGATGCTCCATGGATGCTGAGTAATAAGGCCTGGTGACATGGACGCTCCATGGACGCAGAGTAATAAGGCCTGGTGACATGGATGCTCCATGGACGCAGAGTAATAAGGCCTGGTGACAAGGATGCTCCATGGACCCAGAGTAATAAGGCCTGGTGACATGGACCCAGAGTAATAAGGCCTGGTGACATGGACGCAGAGTAATAAGGCCTGGTGACATGGACCCAGAGTAATAAGGCCTGGTAACATGGACGCTCCATGGACGCAGAGTAATAAGGCCTGGTGACATGGACGCAGAGTAATAAGGCCTGGTAACATGGACGCTCCATGGACGCAGAGAAATAAGGCCTGGTGACATGGACGCAGAGTAATAAGGCCTGGTAACATGGACGCTCCATGGACGCAGAGTAATAAGGCCTGGTAACATGGACGCTCCATGGACGCTCCATGGACGCTGAGTAATAAGGCCTGGTGACATGGACGCTGAATGGACGCAGAGTAATAAGGCCTGGTGACATGGATTCTCCATGGACGCAGAGTAATAAGGCCTGGTGACATGGACCCAGAGTAATAAGGCCTGGTGACAAGGACGCAGAGTAATAAGGCCTGGTGAAAGGGACGCTGAGTAATAAGGCCTGGTGACATGGACGCTCCATGGACGCAGAGTAATAAGGCCTGGTGACATGGACGCTCCATGGACGCAGAGTAATAAGGCCTGGTAACATGAATGCTCCATGGACGCTGAGTAATAAGGCCTGGTGACATGGACGCTCCATGGACGCAGAGTAATAAGGCCTGGTGACATGGACGCTCCATGGATGCAGAGTAATAAGGCCTGGTAACATGGATGCTCCATGGATGCTGGGTAATAAGGCCTGGTAACATGGACGCAGAGTAATAAGGCCTGGTGACATGGACGCTCCATGGATGCAGAGTAATAAGGCCTGGTGACATGGACCCAGAGTAATAAGGCCTGGTAACATGGACGCTCCATGGACGCTGAGTAATAAGGCCTGGTGACATGGACGCTGAGTAATAAGGCCTGGTGACATGTACGCTCCATGGACGCAGAGTAATAAGGCCTGGTGACATGGACGCTGAGTAATAAGGCCTGGTGACATGGACGCTCCATGGACGCTGAGTAATATGGCATGGTGACATGGACGCTGAGTAATAATGCCAGGTGACATGGACGCTCCATGGACGCAGAGTAATAAGGCCTGGTAACATGGATGCTCCATGGATGCTGAGTAATAAGGCCTGGTGACATGGACGCTCCATGGACGGAGAGTAATAAGGCCTGGTGACATGGATGCTCCATGGACCCAGAGTAATAAGGCCTGGTGACATGGACGCAGAGTAATAAGGCCTGGTGACATGGACGCTGAGTAATAAGGCCTGGTGACATGGACGCTCCATGGACGCTGAGTAATAAGGCCTGGTGACATGGACGCTGAGTAATAAGGCCTGGTGACATGGACGCTCCATGGACGCAGAGTAATAAGGCCTGGTAACATGGATGCTCCATGGATGCTGAGTAATAAGGCCTGGTGACATGGACGCTCCATGGACGCAGAGTAATAAGGCCTGGTGACATGGACGCTCCATGGACGCAGAGTAATAAGGCCTGGTGACATAGATGCTCCATGGACCCAGAGTAATAAGGCCTGGTGACATGGACCCAGAGTAATAAGGCCTGGTGACATGGACGCAGAGTAATAAGGCCTGGTGACATGGACCCAGAGTAATAAGGCCTGGTGACATGGACGCTCCATGGACGCAGAGTAATAAGGCCTGGTGACATGGACGCAGAGTAATAAGGCCTGGTAACATGGACGCTCCATGGACGCAGAGTAATAAGGCCTGGTAACATGGACGCTCCATGGACGCTGAGTAATAATGCCTGGTGACATGGACCCTGAGTAATAAGGCCTGGTGACATGGACGCTCCATGGACGCAGAGTAATAAGGCCTGGTAACATGGACGCTCCATGGACCCTGAGTAATAAGGCCTGGTGACATGGACGTTGAGTAATAAGGCCTGGTGACATGGACGCTCCATGGACGCAGAGTAATAAGGCCTGATGACATGGACGCAGAGTAGTAAGGCCTGGTAACATGGACGCTCCATGGACGCAGAGTAATAAGGCCTGGTGACATGGACGCAGAGTAATAAGGCCTGGTGACATGGACGCTGAGTAATAAGGCCTGGTGACATGGACGCTCCATGGACGCAGAGTAATAAGGCCTGGTGACATGGATGCTCCATGGACACAGAGTAATAAGGCCTGGTGACATGGGTGCAGAGTAATAAGGCCTGGTGACATAGACGCTCCATGGACGCAGAGTAATAAGGCCTGGTAAAATGAATGCGCCTTGGACGCTGAGTAATAAGGCCTGGTGACAAGGACGCTCCATGGACGCAGAGTAATAAGCCCTGGTGACATGGACGCTCCATGGACGCAGAGAAATAAGGCCTGGTAACATGGATGCTCCATGGATGCTGAGTAATAAGGCCTGGTAACATGGACGCAGAGTAATAAGGCCTGGTGACATGGACGCTCCATGGACGCAGAGTAATAAGGCCTGGTGACATGGACCCAGAGTAATAAGGCCTGGTAACATGGACGCTCCATGGACGCAGAGTAATAAGGCCTGGTAACATGGACGCAGAGTAATAAGGCCTGGTGACATGGACGCAGAGTAATAAGGCCTGGTAACATGGATGCTCCATAGATGCTGAGTAATAAGGCCTGGTGACATGGATACAGAGTAATAAGGCCTGGTAACATGGACGCTCCATGGACGCAGAGTAATAAGGCCTGGTGACATGGATGCTCCATGGACGCAGAGTAATAAGGCCTGGTGACATGGATGCTGAGTAATAGGGCCTGGTGACATGGATGCTCCATGGACGCTGAGTAATAAGGCCTGGTAACATGGACGCTCCATGGACGCAGAGTAATAAGGCCTGGTGACATGGATGCTCCATGGACGCAGAGTAATAAGGCCTGGTGACATGGACGCTGAGTAATAAGGCCTGGTGACATGGACGCTCCATGGACGCTGAGTAATAAGGCCTGGTGACATGGATGCTCCATGGACCCAGAGTAATAAGGCCTGGTGACATGGATGCTCCATGGACGCTGAGTAATAAGGCCTGGTGACATGGATGCTCCATGGACGCTGAGTAAGAAGGCCTGATGACATGGATGCTCCATGGACGCTGAGTAATAAGCCCTGGTGACATGGATGCTCCATGTATGCTGAGTAATAAGGCCTGGTGACATGACCACAGAGTAATAAGGCCTGGTGACATGGACACAGAGTAATAAGGCCTGGTGACATGGACACAGAGTAATAAGGCCTGGTGACATGGATGCTCCATGGATGCTGAGTAATAAGGCCTGGTGACATGGATGCTCCATGGACGCAGAGTAATAAGGCCTGGTGACATGGACGCTCCATGGACGCTGAGTAATAAGGCCTGGTGACATGGATGCTGAGTAATAAGGCCTGGTGACATGGACGCAGAGTAATAAGGCCTGGTGACATGGATGCTCCATGGACGCTGAGTAATGAGGCCTGGTGACATGGACGCTCCATGGACGCAGAGTAATAAGGCCTGGTGACATGGATGCTCCATGGACACAGAGTAATAAGACCTGGTGACATGGACGCTCCATGGAAGCTGAGTAATAAGGCCTGGTAACATGGATGCTCCATGGACGCAGAGTAATAAGGCCTGGTGACATGGATGCTGAGTTATAAGGCCTGGTGACATGGACGCAGAGTAATAAGGCCTGGTGACATGGATGCTCCATGGACGCTGAGTAATAAGGCCTGGTGACAAGGATACTCCATGGACGCTGAGTAATAAGGCCTGGTGACATGGATGCTCCATGGACGCTGAGTAATAAGGCCTGGTGACATGGATGCTGAGTAATAAGGCCTGGTGACATGGACGCAGAGTAATAAGGCCTGGTGACATGGGTGCTCCATGGACGCTGAGTAATAAGGCCTGGTGACAAGGATACTCCATGGACGCTGAGTAATAAGGCCTGGTGACATGGATGCTCCATGGACGCTGAGTAATAAGGCCTGGTGACACGGATGCTGAGTAATAAGGCCTGGTGACATGGACGCAGAGTAATAAGGCCTGGTGACATGGATGCTCCATGGACGCTGAGTAATAAGGCCTGGTGACATGGACGCTCCATGGACGCAGAGTAATAAGGCCTGGTGACATGGATACTCCATGGACGCAGAGTAATAAGGCCTGGTGACATGGATGCTCCATGGACGCAGAGTAATAAGGCTTGGTGACATGGACTCTCCATGGACGCTGAGTAATAAGGCCTGGTGACATGGACGCTCCATGGACGCAGAGTAATAAGGCCTGGTGACATGGACGCTCCATGGACGCAGAGTAATAAGGCCTGGTGACATGGATGCTCCATGGACGCTGAGTAATAAGGCCTGGTGACATGGATGCTCCATGGACGCAGAGTAATAAGGGCTGGTGACATGGATGCTCCATGGACGCTGAGTAATAAGGCCTGGTGACATGGATGCTCCATGGACGAAGAGTAATAAGGCCTGGTGATATGGACGCTCCATGGACGCTGAGTAATAAGGCCCGGTGACATGGACGCAGAGTAATAAGGCCTGGTGACATGGACGCTCCATGGACACTGAGTAATAAGGCCTGGTAACATGGACGCAGAGTAATAAGGCCTGGAGACATGGACGCAGAGTAATAAGGCCTGGTGACATGGATGCTCCATGGACGCAGAGTAATAAGGCCTGGTGACATGGATGCTCCATGGACGCTGAGTAATAAGGCCTGGTAACATGGACGCAGAGTAATAAGGTCTGGTGACATGGACGCTCCATGGACGCAGAGTAATAAGGCCTGGTGACATGGATGCTCCATGGACGCTGAGTAATAAGGCCTGGTGACATGGATACTCCATGGACACAGAGTAATAAGGCCTGGTGACATGGACGCTCCATGAACGCTGAGTAATAAGGCCTGGTGACATGGACGCTCCATGGACACAGAGTAATAAGGCCTGGTAACATGGATGCAGAGTAATAAGGCCTGGTAACATGGACGCTCCATGGACGCAGAGTAATAAGGCCTGGTGATATCGATGCTCCATGGACGCTGAGTAATAAGGCCTGGTGACATGGATGCTCCATGGACACAGAGCAATAAGGCCTGGTGACATGGATGCTCCATGGACGCTGAGTAATAAGGCCTGGTGACATGGACGCTCCATGGACGCAGAGTAATAAGGCCTGGTGACATGGACGCTCCATGGACGCAGAGTAATAAGGCCTGGTGACATGGATGCTCCATGGACGCTGAGTAATAAGGCCTGGTGACATGGATGCTCCATGGACGCTGAGTAATAAGGCCTGGTAACATGGACGCAGAGTAATAAGGCCTGGTGACATGGACGCTCCATGGACGCAGAGTAATAAGGCCTGGAGACATGAATGCTCCATGGACGCTGAGTAATAAGGCCTGGTGACATGGATGCTCCATGGACGCAGAGTAATAAGGCCTGGTGACATGGACGCTCCATGGACGCTGAGTAATAAGGCCTGGTAACATGGACGCAGAGTAATAAGGCCTGGTGACATGGACGCTCCATGGACGCAGAGTAATAAGGCCTGGTGACATGGATGCTCCATGGAAGGTGAGTAATAAGGCCTTGTGACATGGACGCAGAGTAATAAGGCCTGGTGAAATGGATGCTCCATGGACACAGAGTAGTAAGGCCTGGTGACATGGATGCTCCATGGACGCAGAGTAATAAGGCCTGGTGACATGGATGCTCCATGGACACAGAGTAATAAGGCCTGGTGACATGAATGCTCCATGGACGCAGAGTAATAAGGCCTGGTGACATGAATGCTCCATGGACACAGAGTAATAAGGCCTGGTGACATGGATGCTCCATGGACGCTGAGTAATAAGGCCTGGTGACATGGATGCTCCATGGACGCAGAGTAATAAGGCCTGGTGACATGGATGCTCCATGGACGCTGAGTAATAAGGCCTGGTGACATGGACGCAGAGTAATAAGGCCTGGTGACATGGATGCTCCATGGCTGCAGAGTAATAAGGCCTGGTGACATGGATGCTCCATGGACGCAGAGTAATAAGGCCTGGTGACATGGATGCTCCATGGACACAGAGTAATAAGGCCTTTTGACATGGACGCAGAGTAATAAGGCCTGGTGACATGAATGCTCCATGGACACAGAGTAATAAGGCCTGGTAACATGGATGCTGAGTCATAAGGCCTGGTGATATGAATGCTTCATGGACGCTGAGTAATAAGGCCTGGTGACATGGATGCTCCATAGACACAGAGTAATAAGTCCTGGTGACATGGATGCTGAGTAATAAGGCCTGGTGACATGGATACTCCTTGGACGCTGAGTAATAAGGCCTGGTGACATGGATGCTCCATGGACGCTGAGTAATAAGGCCTGGTGACATGGATGCTGAGTAATAAGGCCTGGTGACATGGACGCAGAGTAATAAGGCCTGGTGACATGGATGCTCCATGGACGCAGAGTAATAAGACCTGGTGACATGGTTGCTCCATGGACGCTGAGTAATAAGGCCTGGTGACATGGATGCTCCATGGACGCTGAGTAATAAGGCCTGGTGACATGGATGCTCCATGGACGCAGAGTAAAAAGGCCTGGTGACATGGACCCAGAGTAATAAGGCCTGGTGACATGGACCCAGAGTAATAAGGCCTGGTGACATGGACGCAGAGTAATAAGGCCTGGTGACATGGACGCTGAGTAATAAGGCCTGGTGACATGGACCCAGAGTAATAAGGCCTGGTAACATGGACGCTCCATGGACGCTGAGTAATAAGGCCTGGTGACATGGACGCTGAGTAATAAGGCCTGGTGACATGGACGCTCCATGGACGCAGAGTAATAAGGCCTGGTAACATGGATGCTCCATGGATGCTGAGTAATAAGGCCTGGTGACATGGACGCTCCATGGACGCAGAGTAATAAGGCCTGGTGACATGGATGCTCCATGGACGCAGAGTAATAAGGCGTGTTGACAAGGATGCTCCATGGACCCAGAGTAATAATGCCTGGTGACATGGACCCAGAGTAATAAGGCCTGGTGACATGGACGCAGAGTAATAAGGCCTGGTGACATGGACCCAGAGTAATAAGGCCTGGTAACATGGACGCTCCATGGACGCAGAGTAATAAGGCCTGGTGACATGAACGCAGAGTAATAAGGCCTGGTAACATGGACGCTCCATGGACGCAGAGAAATAAGGCCTGGTGACATGGACGCAGAGTAATAAGGCCTGGTAACATGGACGCTCCATGGACGCAGAGTAATAAGGCCTGGTAACATGGACGCTCCATGGACGCTCCATGGACGCTGAGTAATAAGGCCTGGTGACATGGACGCTGAATGGACGCAGAGTAATAAGGCCTGGTGACATGGATTCTCCATGGACGCAGAGTAATAAGGCCTGGTGACATGGACCCAGAGTAATAAGGCCTGGTGACAAGGACGCAGAGTAATAAGGCCTGGTGAAAGGGACGCTGAGTAATAAGGCCTGGTGACATGGACGCTCCATGGACGCAGAGTAATAAGGCCTGGTGACATGGACGCTCCATGGACGCAGAGTAATAAGGCCTGGTAACATGAATGCTCCATGGACGCTGAGTAATAAGGCCTGGTGACATGGACGCTCCATGGACGCAGAGTAATAAGGCCTGGTGACATGGACGCTCCATGGATGCAGAGTAATAAGGCCTGGTAACATGGATGCTCCATGGATGCTGGGTAATAAGGCCTGGTAACATGGACGCAGAGTAATAAGGCCTGGTGACATGGACGCTCCATGGACGCAGAGTAATAAGGCCTGGTGACATGGACCCAGAGTAATAAGGCCTGGTAACATGGACGCTCCATGGACGCTGAGTAATAAGGCCTGGTGACATGGACGCTGAGTAATAAGGCCTGGTGACATGTACGCTCCATGGACGCAGAGTAATAAGGCCTGGTGACATGGACGCTGAGTAATAAGGCCTGGTGACATGGACGCTCCATGGACGCTGAGTAATATGGCATGGTGACATGGACGCTGAGTAATAATGCCAGGTGACATGGACGCTCCATGGACGCAGAGTAATAAGGCCTGGTAACATGGATGCTCCATGGATGCTGAGTAATAAGGCCTGGTGACATGGACGCTCCATGGACGCAGAGTAATAAGGCCTGGTGACATGGATGCTCCATGGACCCAGAGTAATAAGGCCTGGTGACATGGACGCAGAGTAATAAGGCCTGGTGACATGGACGCTGAGTAATAAGGCCTGGTGACATGGACGCTCCATGGACGCTGAGTAATAAGGCCTGGTGACATGGACGCTGAGTAATAAGGCCTGGTGACATGGACGCTCCATGGACGCAGAGTAATAAGGCCTGGTGACATGGACGCTCCATGGACGCAGAGTAATAAGGCCTGGTGACATAGATGCTCCATGGACCCAGAGTAATAAGGCCTGGTGACATGGACCCAGAGTAATAAGGCCTGGTGACATGGACGCAGAGTAATAAGGCCTGGTGACATGGACCCAGAGTAATAAGGCCTGGTGACATGGACGCTCCATGGACGCAGAGTAATAAGGCCTGGTAACATGAACGCTCCATGGACGCAGAGTAATAAGGCCTGGTGACATGGACGCAGAGTAATAAGGCCTGGTAACATGGACGCTCCATGGACGCAGAGTAATAAGGCCTGGTAACATGGACGCTCCATGGACGCTGAGTAATAATGCCTGGTGACATGGACCCTGAGTAATAAGGCCTGGTGACATGGACGCTCCATGGACGCAGAGTAATAAGGCCTGGTAACATGGATGCTCCATGGATGCTGGGTAATAAGGCCTGGTAACATGGACGCAGAGTAATAAGGCCTGGTGACATGGACGCTCCATGGACGCAGAGTAATAAGGCCTGGTGACATGGACCCAGAGTAATAAGGCCTGGTAACATGGACGCTCCATGGACGCTGAGTAATAAGGCCTGGTGACATGGACGCTGAGTAATAAGGCCTGGTGACATGTACGCTCCATGGACGCAGAGTAATAAGGCCTGGTGACATGGACGCTGAGTAATAAGGCCTGGTGACATGGACGCTCCATGGACGCTGAGTAATATGGCATGGTGACATGGACGCTGAGTAATAATGCCAGGTGACATGGACGCTCCATGGACGCAGAGTAATAAGGCCTGGTAACATGGATGCTCCATGGATGCTGAGTAATAAGGCCTGGTGACATGGACGCTCCATGGACGCAGAGTAATAAGGCCTGGTGACATGGATGCTCCATGGACCCAGAGTAATAAGGCCTGGTGACATGGACGCAGAGTAATAAGGCCTGGTGACATGGACGCTGAGTAATAAGGCCTGGTGACATGGACGCTCCATGGACGCTGAGTAATAAGGCCTGGTGACATGGACGCTGAGTAATAAGGCCTGGTGACATGGACGCTCCATGGACGCAGAGTAATAAGGCCTGGTGACATGGACGCTCCATGGACGCAGAGTAATAAGGCCTGGTGACATAGATGCTCCATGGACCCAGAGTAATAAGGCCTGGTGACATGGACCCAGAGTAATAAGGCCTGGTGACATGGACGCAGAGTAATAAGGCCTGGTGACATGGACCCAGAGTAATAAGGCCTGGTGACATGGACGCTCCATGGACGCAGAGTAATAAGGCCTGGTAACATGAACGCTCCATGGACGCAGAGTAATAAGGCCTGGTGACATGGACGCAGAGTAATAAGGCCTGGTAACATGGACGCTCCATGGACGCAGAGTAATAAGGCCTGGTAACATGGACGCTCCATGGACGCTGAGTAATAATGCCTGGTGACATGGACCCTGAGTAATAAGGCCTGGTGACATGGACGCTCCATGGACGCAGAGTAATAAGGCCTGGTAACATGGACGCTCCATGGACGCTGAGTAATAAGGCCTGGTGACATGGACGCTGAGTAATAAGGCCTGGTGACATGGACGCTCCATGGACGCAGAGTAATAAGGCCTGATGACATGGACGCAGAGTAATAAGGCCTGGTAACATGGACGCTCCATGGACGCAGAGTAATAAGGCCTGGTGACATGGACGCAGAGTAATAAGGCCTGGTAACATGGACGCTCCATGGATGCAGAGTAATTAGGCCTGGAAACATGGACGCTCCATGGACGCTGATTAATAAGGCCTGGTGACATGGACGCTGAGTAATAAGGCCTGGTGACATGGATGCTCCATGGACGCAGAGTAATAAGGCCTGGTGACATGGATGCTCCATGGACGCAGAGTAATAAGGCCTGGTGACATGGACCCAGAGTAATAAGGCCTGGTGACATGGACCCAGAGTAATAAGGCCTGGCTCCATGGACGCTGAGTAATAAGGCCTGGTGACATGGACGCTCCATGGACACAGAGTAATAAGGCCTGGTGACATGGATGCTCCATGGACGCAGAGTAATAAGTCCTGGTGACATGGACCCAGAGTAATAAGGCCTGGTGACATGGACCCAGAGTAATATGGCCTGGTGACATGGACGCAGAGTAATAAGGCCTGGTGACATGGACGCTGAGTAATAAGGCCTGGTGACATGGACGCTCCATGGACGCAGAGTAATAAGGCCTGGTGACATGGATGCTCCATGGACACAGAGTAATAAGGCCTGGTGACATGGGTGCAGAGTAATAAGGCCTGGTGACATGGACGCTCCATGGACGCAGAGTAATAAGGCCTGGTAACATGAATGCGCCTTGGACGCTGAGTAATAAGGCCTGGTGACAAGGACGCTCCATGGACGCAGAGTAATAAGCCCTGGTGACATGGACGCTCCATGGACGCAGAGAAATAAGGCCTGGTAACATGGATGCTCCATGGATGCTGAGTAATAAGGCCTGGTAACATGGACGCAGAGTAATAAGGCCTGGTGACATGGACGCTCCATGGACGCAGAGTAATAAGGCCTGGTGACATGGACCCAGAGTAATAAGGCCTGGTAACATGGACGCTCCATGGACGCAGAGTAATAAGGCCTGGTAACATGGACGCAGAGTAATAAGGCCTGGTGACATGGACGCAGAGTAATAAGGCCTGGTAACATGGATGCTCCATAGATGCTGAGTAATAAGGCCTGGTGACATGGATACAGAGTAATAAGGCCTGGTAACATGGACGCTCCATGGACGCAGAGTAATAAGGCCTGGTGACATGGATGCTGAGTAATAGGGCCTGGTGACATGGATGCTCCATGGACGCTGAGTAATAAGGCCTGGTAACATGGACGCTCCATGGACGCAGAGTAATAAGGCCTGGTGACATGGATGCTCCATGGACGCAGAGTAATAAGGCCTGGTGACATGGACGCTGAGTAATAAGGCCTGGTGACATGGACGCTCAGTAATAAGGCCTGGTGACATGGATGCTCCATGGACCCAGAGTAATAAGGCCTGGTGACATGGATGCTCCATGGACGCTGAGTAATAAGGCCTGGTGACATGGATGCTCCATGGACGCTGAGTAATAAGGCCTGATGACATGGATGCTCCATGGACGCTGAGTAATAAGCCCTGGTGACATGGATGCTCCATGGATGCTGAGTAATAAGGCCTGGTGACATGGACACAGAGTAATAAGGCCTGGTGACATGGACACAGAGTAATAAGGCCTGGTGACATGGACACAGAGTAATAAGGCCTGGTGACATGGATGCTCCATGGATGCTGAGTAATAAGGCCTGGTGACATGGATGCTCCATGGACGCAGAGTAATAAGCCCTGGTGACATGGACCCAGAGTAATAAGGCCTGGTGACATGGACCCAGAGTAATAAGGCCTGGTAACATGGACGCTCCATGGACGTAGAGTAATAAGGCCTGGTAACATGGATGCTGAGTAATAAGGCCTGGTAACATGGACGCAGAGTAATAAGGCCTGGTGACATGGACGCTCCATGGACGCAGAGTAATAAGGCCTGGTGACAAATTATGGATCAAGATGCTGATTCAGCAGGACACGCAAGTGTACAGAGTGGGTCCTGCGTAATCGTATGCAGCCCCTTTCATTGACGGGCAGAGACATTGGCTGCGTGCGATTCTACACTCACATAATGGGTCCTGCATCTGTGCAGATTCACTTTAATCGGGAATCTGCGATCAGCGTTGCACTTGTGTGCACTGCTGAATCAGCCTCTTGGTCCATATTTTGTCAGTGCGGTGGCGACCGGCCTTTCTGGAAACAGGAGCGTATCCGCCCCATTTTCCTGGAGTGACAAGGCCAGGGACTGCGTCAACGGACGTACTGGGATCGCAAACGCAGCAAGGGGTGTCATACAGGGGGTGTCATACACCTGCTGCATTTTCATATTTGCAAGGACGGAATTGCAACGCTGCCTGAGTGCCTGCATGCTGCCTGAGAGCTTGTGTGCTGCCTGAGTGCTTGTGTGCTGCCTGAGTGCTTGCGTGCTGTCTGAGTGCTGACTTAGTGCCTGCATGCTGCCTGAGTGCCTACATGCTGCCTGAGTGCTGCCTGAGTGCTTGCGTGCTGCCTGAGTGCCTGCGTGCTGCCTGAGTGCCTGCGTGCTGCCTGAGTGCTTGTGTGCTGCCAGAGTGCTGCCTGAGTGCCTGCGTGCTGCCTGAGTGCCTGCGTGCTGCCTGAGTGCCTGCGTGCTGCCTGAGTGCCTGTGTGTTGCCTGAGTGCCTGCGTGCTGCCTGAGTGCCTGCGTGCTGCCTGAGTGCATGTGTGCTGCCTGTGTGCCTGTGTGTTGCCTGAGTGCCTGCGTGCTGCCTGAGTGCTGCCTTAGTGCCTGCGTGCTGCCTGAGTGCCTGCGTGCTGCCTGAGTGCTGCCTGAGTGCCTGTGAATTGCACAAAAATGTGTTTATAGTACAGCATTATATTAAGCCTAATGTCGGGTTATTTATACCTTTCTTTACTTCTGAAGGATGACCCCAAGGAGATACGTGAAATATATAGCAAATAAAGGGTAATTGTTTCAGTATCTGAGTGTTGGTTACAAAGTTCCACATAGGTGGAAGGAAAGAAGATGCAACTCTTAGGTGGAAGTAAAATAATGGTGCAATTATCTTCTAGTTTCAAAGTTACAATTATTTCATAAGAAAAGCAGCAGTGAGGACAGAACAATATCCAGTTATCTATGAGCCCCCAGTCTGACATATGAGGATGTATAACAGGCGCTTATCGTGACCATAGGTTACTAATGTGCTGCAGAACACCCAGTCTGACATATGAGGATGTATAACAGGCGCTTATCGTGGCCATAGGTTACTAATGTGCTGCAGAACACACAGTCTGACATATGAGGATGTATAACAGGCGCTTATCGTGGCTATAGGCTACGAATGTGCTGCAGAACACACAGTCTGACATATGAGGATGTATAACAGGCGCTTCTCGTGGCCATAGGTTACTAATGTGCTGCAGAGCACCCAGTCTGACATATGAGGATGTATAACAGGCGCTTATCGTGGCTATAGGTTACTAATGTGCTGCAGAACACACAGTCTGACATATGAGGATGTATAACAGGCGCTTATCGTGGCTATAGGCTACTAATGTGCTGCAGAACACACAGTCTGACATATGAGGATGTATAACAGGCGCTTCTCGTGGCCATAGGTTACTAATGTGCTGCAGAGCACCCAGTCTGACATATGAGGATGTATAACAGGCGCTTATCGTGGCTATAGGTTACTAATGTGCTGCAGAACACACAGTCTGACATATGAGGATGTATAACAGGCGCTTATCGTGGCTATAGGCTACGAATGTGCTGCAGAACACACAGTCTGACATAAGAGGATGTATAACAGGCGCTTATCGTGGCTATAGGCTACGAATGTGCTGCAGAGCACCCAGTCTGACATATGAGGATGTATAACAGGCGCTTATCGTGGCCATTGGTTACTAATGTGCTGCAGAGCACCCAGTCTGACATATGAGGATGTATAACAGGCGCTTATCGTGGCCATAGGTTACTAAAGTGCTGCAGAGCACCCAGTCTGACATATGAGGATGTATAACAGGCGCTTATCGTGGCCATAGGTTACTAATGTGCTGCAGAACACACAGTCTGACATATGAGGATGTATAACAGGCGCTTATCGTGGCTATAGGTTACTAATGTGCTGCAGAACACACAGTCTGACATATGAGGATGTATAACAGGCGCTTATCGTGGCTATAGGCTACGAATGTGCTGCAGAGCACCCAGTCTGACATATGAGGATGTATAACAGGCGCTTATCGTGGCCATAGGCTAGGAATGTGCTGCAGAGCACCCAGTCTGACATATGAGGATGTATAACAGGCACTTATCGTGGCCATAGGTTACTAATGTGCTGCAGAACACACAGTCTGACATATGAGGATGTATAACAGGCGCTTATCGTGGCTATAGGCTACTAATGTGCTGCAGAACACCCAGTCTGACATATGAAGATGTATAACAGGCGCTTATCGTGGCCATAGGCTACGAATGTGCTGCAGAGCCCCCAGTCTGACATATGAGGATGTATAACAGGCGCTTATCGTGGCCATAGGCTACTAATGTGCTGCAGAACACACAGTCTGACATATGAGGATGTATAACAGGCGCTTATCGTGGCCATAGGTTACTAATGTGCTGCAGAGCACCCAGTCTGACATATGAGGATGTATAACAGGCGCTTATCGTGGCTATAGGATACTAATGTGCTGCAGAACACACAGTCTGACATATGAGGATGTATAACAGGCGCTTATCGTGGCCATAGGCTACTAATGTGCTGCAGAACACCCAGTCTGACATATGAGGATGTATAACAGGCGCTTATCGTGGCCATAGGCTACTAATGTGCTGCAGAACACACAGTCTGACATATGAGGATGTATAACAGGCGCTTATCGTGGCCATAGGTTACTAATGTGCTGCAGAACACACAGTCTGACATATGAGGATGTATAACAGGCGCTTATCGTGGCCATAGGCTACTAATGTGCTGCAGAGCACCCAGTCTGACATATGAGGATGTATAACAGGCGCTTATCGTGGCCATAGGCTACTAATGTGCTGCAGAACACACAGTCTGACATATGAGGATGTATAACAGGCGCTTATCGTGGCCATAGGTTACTAATGTGCTGCAGAGCACCCAGTCTGACATATGAGGATGTATAACAGGCGCTTATCGTGGCCATAGGCTAGTAATGTGCTGCAGAACACACAGTCTGACATATGAGGATGTATAACAGGCGCTTATCGTGGCCATAGGCTACTAATGTGCTGCAGAACACACAGTCTGACATATGAGGATGTATAACAGGCGCTTATCGTGGCCATAGGTTACTAATGTGCTGCAGAGCACCCAGTCTGACATATGAGGATGTATAACAGGCGCTTATCGTGGCCATAGGATACTAATGTGCTGCAGAGCACCCAGTCTGACATATGAGGATGTATAACAGGCGCTTATCGTGGCCATAGGTTACTAATGTGCTGCAGAGCACCCAGTCTGACATATGAGGATGTATAACAGGCGCTTATCGTGGCCATAGGTTACTAATGTGCTGCAGAACACACAGTCTGACATATGAGGATGTATAACAGGCGCTTATCGTGGCTATAGGCTACGAATGTGCTGCAGAACACCCAGTCTGACATATGAGGATGTATAACAGGCGCTTATCGTGGCCATAGGATACTAATGTGCTGCAGAGCACCCAGTCTGACATATGAGGATGTATAACAGGGGCTTATCGTGGCTATAGGCTAGTAATGTGCTTTAGAGCACCCAGTCTGACATATGAGGATGTATAACAGGCGCTTATCGTGGCTATAGGTTACTAATGTGCTGCAGAACACCCAGTCTGACATATGAGGATGTATAACAGGCGCTTATCGTGGCCATAGGATACTAATGTGCTGCAGAGCACCCAGTCTGACATATGAGGATGTATAACAGGCGCTTCTCGTGGCCATAGGTTACTAATGTGCTGCAGAACATCCAGTCTGACATATGAGGATGTATAACAGGCGCTTATCGTGGCTATAGGCTACTAATGTGCTGCAGAACACACAGTCTGACATATGAGGATGTATAACAGGCGCTTATCGTGGCCATAGGCTAGTAATGTGCTGCAGAACACCCAGTCTGACATAGGAGGATGTATAACAGGCGCTTATCGTGGCCATAGGTTACTAATGCGCTGCAGAACACACAGTCTGACATATGAGGATGTATAACAGGCGCTTATCGTGGCCATAGGATACTAATGTGCTGCAGAACACCCAGTCTGACATATGAGGATGTATAACAGGCGCTTATCGTGGCCATAGGTTACTAATGTGCTGCAGAACATCCAGTCTGACATATGAGGATGTATAACAGGCGCTTATCGTGGCCATAGGTTACTAATGTGCTGCAGAGCACCCAGTCTGACATATGAGGATGTATAACAGGCGCTTATCGTGGCTATAGGCTACTAATGTGCTGCAGAACACACAGTCTGACATATGAGGATGTATAACAGGCGCTTATCGTGGCCATAGGCTAGTAATGTGCTGCAGAACACCCAGTCTGACATATGAGGATGTATAACAGGCGATTATCGTGGGCTATAGGTTACTAATGTGCTGCAGAGCATCCAGTCTGACATATGAGGATGTATAACAGGCGCTTATCGTGGCCATAGGTTACTAATGTGCTGCAGAAAACCCAGTCTGACATATGAGGATGTATAACAGGCGCTTATCGTGGCCATAGGGTACTAATGTGCTGCAGAGCACCCAGTCTGACATATGAGGATGTATAACAGGCGCTTATCGTGGCCATGTTTCTAATGTGCTGCAGAACACACAGTCTGACATATGAGGATGTATAACAGGCGCTTATCGTGGCCATAGGCTACTAATGTGCTGCAGAGCACCCAGTCTGACATATGAGGATGTATAACAGGCGCTTATCGTGGCCATAGGCTACTAATGTGCTGCAGAACACCCAGTCTGACATATGAGGATGTATAACAGGCGCTTATCGTGGCCATAGGCTACTAATGTGCTGCAGAACACACAGTCTGACATATGAGGATGTATAACAGGTGCTTATCGTGGCCATAGGTTACTAATGTGCTGCAGAACACCCAGTTTTCAATGTACAGTCATGATTTGCATATTATTTTTTTATCAAACTATGAAGAGATCTGGAGAACGTTAATATTATCTCATACAGAGAACCCAAAGTAGCGCTAAGGGGCCTATGCACTAATAATCACATAATTTTTTTTTTTCTTTTAATGAAAATATCCCCACTATGTAGAAAGGGAACTCGCAGTGGCAGTAACCTCTGTCCTTGTGAGTTATAGCCCCGGCATTATGTAAAAGTCTTTCATGGTGTAATCTAACGGGAACTTCGCCGTACACAGCAGTGATGATGACATCTATACGCCGTACACAGCAGTGACGACGACATCTATACGCCGTACACGGCAGTGACGACGACATCTATACGCCGTACACGGCAGTGACGACGACATCTATACGCCGTACACGGCAGTGACGACGACATCTATAAGCCGTACACGGCAGTGATGATGACATCTATACGCTATACTAGTGAGTTGCAGGGGTGCCTCGAGTTAGTGGTCCAGCACCAAATCATATTATTTATGGTCAGTGTAATGTAAATATATGAACAAACAGAGGAGCAAACCTGTCCCCACCTCATAACTGAGCCTCAGGATGACAGGTCAGCACAATTTACTTCACTTCAATAATTTTTGTATGAATTTCTCAATAAGAAACATTTGGCTTAGGGGCGCCGTGTAAATAATGCTGATACTGTAGGGCGCTGTGATAATGCTGATACTGTAGGGTGCTGTGATAATGCTGATACTGTAGGGGTGCCGTGTAAATAATGCTGATACTGTAGGGTGCTGTGATAATGCTGATACTGTAGGGTGCTGTGATAATGCCGATACTGTAGGGGTGCCGTGTAAATAATGCTGATACTATAGGGTGCCGTGTAAATAATGCTGATACTGTAGGGCGCTGTGATAATGCTGATACTGTAGGGTGCTGTGATAATGCTGATACTGTAGGGGTGCAATGTAAATAATGCTGATACTGTAGGGTGCCATGTAAATAATGGTGATACTGTAGAGTGCCATGTAAATAATGCTGATACTGTAGGGCGCTGTGATAATGCTGATACTGTAGGGGTGCCATGTAAATAATGCTGATACTGTAGGGCGCCATGTAAATAATGCTGATACTGTAGAGTGCCATGTAAATAATGCTGATACTGTAGGGCGCTGTGATAATGCTGATACTGTAGGGGTGCCATGTAAATAATGCTGATACTGTAGGGCGCCATGTAAATAATGCTGATACTGTAGGGTGCCATGTAAATAATGCTGATACTGTAGGGCGCCATGATTCAGATAAGTGTGGGAACGCTGCACTATACATTATTCCTGTGTATGGAGCACGTCCTTATTGTGCCGTCTGGGCGGAGTGGTTAAATTGTGCTGAGTCAAAATGACTTCAGAAAGGTGCTGGACGCATTCCATCCTAACGAGCAGATCCTGACTCTGTAATGAGAGAGGCTGCCAGCCAGCACCTGGTGTGTACACAGTGTCTAACCCTAATACACATTAACCCTTACTTTTGTATTCGGCCATGAAACTGTCGAAGCCGGATAATTGGCTGAGACAGAATCTGTTAAAATTAAAATCTGCATGGCGCCATTTTGCGACTGGCCACCCCACGCCATTTTAGCGAATCTCACACAATCTCAGTACATACGGCGATGCTATTTAGCGTCGTGTGATTCCCACGCAATAGAACAATGTTAAAAGTCCTCATTATATAAATACATACCTTTACTAAAACATATGAACCCTGCAAAACACGTACCACGGTGTACTCCACAAACACGTAGACGCACAGCGCTAACTAGCGTATTTTCTTAATATTCTTACACTTACACATTGCACACTTACATAGAAAGGTTCCCTAACATTAAGGTTAATATTCAAGGTTTTATTCATTATTAATTATGTAATAAAGTGACTGTATTCAAGATCTCAGGTTTAGTACATGATAAGCAGACCGTGTTTGGTGCCATTCTGAACCACTGTTTATTTGCAGACTTCTGGTTCCATCGGCGAGGAAATCGCAACATGCGTCTGCAAATTACGGATCATAGAGAGTTAGGCATTGAAATGTACTGTAATTAGCCAGTTTAGACTTGTTCTTCAGCGGGAAAACGGACACAAAGAACTGTTGGAGGCTGAACTATTACAATACAAACTGACCTATGAACTGTATCGTAACAGAAGAACCAGGAAGAAGAACCAATGGGATTATACCAACTTGTTCTATTGTATTGCCAATCTCTGCAAAGGTCTATATGCAAGCACCCTGGATCTGGTAGTTAGTCATCTTTTCTTTGCTGTTGACAGAGGTTTCATAGTTGATGCCAGGAATCTGGATTCAGAGCGCATGCGTATGTATTCGACTGTACCTTGTGATTGCATAATTAGTTTGCACTAATTGTATTTAGATCACAGCGTGTAACTATCTACTTTTTGGTGAATACTATCTTTTTGTGCTTTGGAACCACAATCAAAGTCTGGAAAGCAATTATTTCTTGTGCGACTTATAACGCTAAATAGCGACATTTAGGGTGTATAGATAGGTAGGAATTCATAAAACACACCAAAGGGCCTTTACCCAGAAGATACTGCCAAGTACACAATAATGTAGAAATGTAGAGATTAGCGTCTCGGTACTACTCTGTTATTTTCGCCAAACTAGAGCAAGTTATTGGTTATCCAAAAACATGCGAGAGACGGATAGCCAATAAGATTTAGTTTTTCAGATCCGAACGTAATCAAACATAACTGAACCGCTCATCTATAATTTTAAAAGAGGAACCCAAGGAATTACCTGTATAAATGCATTAATGCTACATATATATGTAGTATTCTCACTATTACTGCAGCTCCCCATTATAATTGCTGTTTACCTACATTGATCATCGTGAATAGAAGCAGCATTAGATACAGCAGTGTCTAAAAATGTTGAGAATTACACAAGTATTGGTTATCACAAAGTTTGCTGCTTCAGTGTTATTAGACCTTTTTCTCAGATGTTACTATGGTATACTGAGGTAACATTACAGCATTACATAAGTGTCAGATGTTACTATGGTATACTGAGGTAACATTACAGCATTACATAAGTGTCAGATGTTACTATGGTATACTGAGGTAGCATTACATAAGTGTCAGATGTTACTATGGTATACTGAGGTAACATTACAGCATTCCATAAGTGTTAGATGTTACTATGGTATACTGAGGTAACATTACAGCATTCCATAAGTGTCAGATGTTACTATGGTATACTGAGGTAACATTACAGCATTCCATAAGTGTCAGATGTTACTATGGTATACTGAGGTAACATTACAGCATTCCATAAGTGTCAGATGTTACTATGGTATACTGAGGTAACATTACAGCATTACATAAGTGTCAGATGTTACTATGGTATACTGAGGTAACATTACAGCATTACATAAGTGTCAGATGTTACTATGGTATACTGAGGTAACATTACATAAGTGTCAGATGTTACTATGGTATACTGAGGTAACATTACAGCATTACATAAGTGTCAGATGTTACTATGGTATACTGAGGTAGCATTCCATAAGTGTCAGATGTTACTATGGTATACTGAGGTAACATTACAGCATTACATAAGTGTCAGATGTTACTATGGTATACTGAGGTAACATTACAGCATTACATAAGTGTTAGATGTTACTATGGTATACTGAAGTAACATTACAGCATTTCATAAGTGTCAAAGGCTTTTAGTGACAATTACATTAAGTTTATGCAAAGAGTCAATATTTGCAGTGTTGACCCTTCTTTTACAAGACCTCTGCAATTCGCCCTGGCATGCTGTCACTCACCTTCTGGGCCACATACTGACTGATGGCCGCCCATTCTTGCCTAATCAGTGCTTGGAGTTTGTCAGAATTTGTGTTTTTTTGTTTGTCCACCCGCCTCTTGGGGATTGACCACAAGTTCTCAATGGGATTAAGGTCTGGGGAGTTTCCTGGCCATGGACCCAAAATTTCGATGTTTAGTTATCACTTTTGCCTTATGGCGAGGTGCTCCATCATGCTGGAAAAGGCATTGTTCATCCCCAAACTGTTCTTGGATGGTTGGTAGAAGTTGCTCTTGGAGGATGTTTTGGTACCATTCTTTATTCATGGCAGTGTTCTTTGGCAAAATTGTGAGTGAGCCCACTCCCTTGGCTAAGAAGCAACCCCACACATGAATGGTCTCAGGATGCTTTACTGTTGGCATGACACAGGACTGATGGTAGCGCTCACCTTTCCTTCTCCGGACAAGCGTTTTTCCAGATGACCCAAACAATCAAAGGGGATTCATCAGATAAAATAACTTTACCCCAGTCCTCAGCAGTCCAATCCCTGTACCTTTTGCAGAATATCAGTCTGTCCCTGATGTTTTTCCTGGAGAGAAGTGACTTCTTAGCTGCCCTTCTTGACACCAGGCCATCCTCCAAAAGTCTTCGCCTCGCTGTGCGTGAAGATGCACTCACACCTGCCTGCTGCCATTCCTGAGCAAGCTCTGCACTGGTGGTGTATCGATCCTGCAGCTGAATCAACTTTAGGAGATGGTCCTGGCTCTTGCTGGACGTTCTTTGGCGCCCTGAAGCCTTCTTTATAACTATTGAACCTCTCTTTGAAATTCTTGATGCTCCGATAAATGGTTGATTTAGGTGCAATCTTACTAGCAGCAATATCCTTGCCTGTGAGGCCCGTTTTGTGCAAAGCAATGAACACTGTACCGGTTTTCTTGCAGGTAACCATGGTTAACAGAGGAAGAACAATGTTTCCAGCTCCACTCTCCTTTTAAAGCTTCCAGTCTGTTATTCTAACTCAATCAGCATGACAGAGTGATCTCCAGCCTTGTCCTCGTCAACACTCTCACCTGTGTTAATGAGAGAATCACTGACATGATGTCAACTGGTCCTTTTGTGGCAGGGCTGAAGTGCAGTGGCAATGTTGTTTTTGGGACTAAGTTCATTGTCATGCTAAAGAGGGACATTGTAATGAATTACAATTCATATGATCACTCTTCATGACATTCTGGAATAAATGCAAATTGCCATAATAAAAACTGAAGCGGCAGACTTTGTGAAAACCAACACTTGGGTCGTTCTCAAAACTTTTGGCCATGGCTGTACATCTGCAGGAAACATGGACCTATCACATGCACTTATTGGAGGAACAGATATGTGGTCTGTACAATTATGCAGAATATAAATTTGCTAGTAACCTCTGATAATCAATCACAAGGTGCTGGTTCCTGACGACATTGTCATGAGTATTAATTCAGACCACAACATGGATAACGTTACTGTGTGTTGGTGACAGGTCGGCTATATGGTGGTAAATGACCCCAAATATAATGAGCTTCCCATATTGTTCAATACCAAATTGTTCCCTCTGCATCAAAACGATACAAAGGAACACAATTAAGTTGCAGCACCACACATAACCATTAGGTGGTGCTACAGAGCCCTTTAGTCAAATAATATTCATATGTTGTAGTTTACAGACTGTACTAGAGCAGGATTCACATATACACGTATGTGCGTGTATCATCTCATATGATGCAGGATCTAGAAAAGATGGGGTTGGAGTTATGCTAGGATGATGCTGCAGGTTCCCCTGTGACAGTCCTCATTGTACCCTACTATTTAAGTGAGGAATCCCCCTCCAAACTGCTCCCATCACCCCACAGCACTGTTATCATTGTCAGGAGTGTAACAGAAAGAAATACGCCAGCAGGCAGGGAAGTGTTAATGCACGGCTTGTACCTTTATTGTCAGATGGTATTCACTAACATTTCCAGTGGTGCAAGATAACCAATACACAGAGTTATATATATCTGCACATCTAGGCTATACAGCAAATGGATCAGCATTAGTACAAATACATGAAATATTTACATTTTATATACTCAAGCCCACACATCCGATTATATTTACAAAATAAAACACAGAAATTAAAAATGTGATGGGAGTCTCCGTTCTGCCCGAAGAGCTTTTTCTGTGCAGAGTGCCCAGTTTTCCTTCATGCATTGTGGGAGCAATGGTTTCCGGCCTACGCAACTCCTACACTGCCTGAATGCTACCACGTGGGATTCTGTTCGCCCAGAGAGTCCTCGTGTTACCGGCGGCCATATTGCGGTCTGGGCCAGTATGAACGTGTGATATCACTGGTGCGGATAGGCTGCTTTCTCACAAAATGTCTGCCCCCACTACGTTTGGGCCAAGGGGAAAGTCTATGTCCGTGTCAGGTAAGTACTGTGACTGGTAACGGGCGGCAATCTGCCCTCTGAATGCCAAGACCATGGTCTACCTGCACCTTCTGCAAACCTGGGACACATAAACCATTTACTCCAATTCCTTCATATTTACAAACACCACCGTCATCCTCTCTGGAGAGTGACTACTTGGGTCCAATATAAAGTATCTATCACTGGAAAGGCTCCATTATACGGGAAACGCAGGACATAATCCCCCAGTATCTACTCATGTAACAAAAAGCAATATTCTCCCTGTCACTGCCCATACTAGAGACACGGACGTCTCTGCGGTAACTAAATCCAAGACGGATAAATACAACGGGCTTCCCATATTGTTCAATAGCAAGAAACATGCGCAGTACGTCCTATATTAGTACAACTCTATCGTGTAGTTTAGTGTTTCCCTTTGCTTACACTATTTATATATCTCCTACTGGCCTAGATTCATTAATATTAGATAACTAATACAGGATAATAGTAAATAATACATACATAGTATAAAGTGGGGCCCATCTACTCCCGTAACTAAATATTGTTGCTGTATTTGCTAATGACTGGAAGAGATTGCCCCAGAGTTATAATACAGGGGCTGGAAACGTATGGCTGCGCCTAGACCGATATTATCTTCATTTCTCCGAGTCCTCGCTACGAATTTAGGGGTAATTTTTGTTTTATTTGTACTGAAGAATAAACAAAATAATGACTGAAGAATAAGGTTACACAAGAAATCTGCTTCAAATACATACAATTCATTCTCAGCGAACAATAGGGAATCATAAGTCACCGGCGACGCAACGATTAGCCTGCACACAAACGCACAACGGAGACGGCCATATTTGTCGACTAAGCAATTACTAGAATGGAGCGTGTCAGTCGTCTCGGAGCAAAGCGACATCACCCACGCTCACAGAAACATGATTGGTTAAGATGATATTTGGCAGCCATTTTAAGGGATGTCGGTGGCATCCAGGAAAGTGATGTTCTGCATTCTTATGGTATTAATCAAATCTGTACAGACAAAATGGCTGCCTCTGCCGTGCACAGCTGTACACTTTAAATGTGTGAGTCAAGTGATGTCACCGGCGTTAGTGATGTCACTCGGCCCATTTAAGGTCGTGTGTGTGTGTGTTAGAACTTCGGAACAGACAGTGAGGCCAAAATTCTTATCCTCAAACATAAAACTTACGTGTCACTAAAAGCCCATTAAAAATAAGATTACAAATATTTTATTCAAATCTTCGACGAGGAAGCGCAAATGTATTGATACATTCCAGTTAAGACAGTCTGGATAATGTTTTAAAATTGGCGTAAATACATCAAATTTGTGTGTCATAAAACCCAGTTTAATATACATTCATACTAACCTTCCCATAGGCCGTGAACAAGGGGGGCCTTGCATTATTAAACCCTTCATGTAAGATGTGGGACTTGTGTGAGGTCACGCCAGGAGACGCCGTGACATACATAGTGCCCATAAGGTGCCACCCCCTCCGTCATGTGCAATAAAACGCGGCATAAATATACACAGTACCCCAACACCGAGAGCCTAGTGCACAAGAAGTCTGCGCTTTGCTCTGAGATGAAGCCAGAACGCTGACACAGATAGAACTCATTCTCCGGTTGTGTAACAATGAAAGTAAAGTGCATGCGTGTCAATGTAAAGCTGACCGGACCGCGGTTCTCCAGTCACAAGGTGCATTTTAAAAAGGGGCGCAACTATTTTCGCAGTTGACGCAGGCAGGGTGGTTTAAACTTGGGGCAGATTCATTGCCTGGGAGAAAGCAAACAAGGGAATGGGAGAGAGGTCCGCACGGCCATTTTGTGGGGACCACAAGTTTTCAGCCATCAATTCACTAGGGACTAATAACAATACAAAGGAATGAGGCGCTTTGTGCCTCATGCCTCAGCGGTGTCCCTAGTAGCCAGTGAACCGACAGGCTGCATTTTTTAGGATTGTTGGATGTCTGTTTTGGAGACAGGTCTTCCTTAACTAAGATATTTTAATGAATACGTATTTCTGTGTCGGGCCCCTCCTAGCTGTGGTACAGAACATGCCCAGTGGGTTTGCTGGCCCATGGCATGATGTAGTGCCTCAGAGCTGGCAGACTCTGTGCGCAATAGGGCACCAACTCAGAATCACGTTTCCAATAAAGTCACCCAACCAATCTGGGCCAATAATCCAGCGATGCGCACCTCCGGGGAGTTACTGCGAAACGCTTGGCTCTCTCAAAGCAAAGACCGTTATACATTATGTTTCCTTTAAAGCAATATATATATATATATATAATATGTAGAAATATAATTTAGTCAATGTAATAACCCATGTGTTGTAGAGAAGCTCTGAAAGTGTTTGCAGGAACCTGGAGGGAAAAAGTTAACGCAACTTAAATTTCGTCATCAGCCGGCAAGTTCAACGTATGGGCGCCCAGGAACCTCGTCATCAACAGTCCGTGACCTGCTCAAGAAACCAATTTACATATCAATCCTGGTTCATGAAGGGTTACTGGATGGCGGAGCATGCTCTGTTGTAAGCGCGCACGGCGTTCAGGACACTTAAATGAACACTTTTGGCCGAGACATTAGATAATACAATATACAATATGCAGTGCCTCCATCACCAAATTACGGTTTGTTTTCCCTGCTCGCTTTGTTCCGTGTGACCTAATTACAAGTAATACACGATAAGCAGCGATTCCCCCTTCACACAACTTCCAAAATCAGAAGGGGGAAAAAAAACAAAAAATTCACAAATTTTGTTGTGCATCACAACGAATGATAACTCGACAGCAAATGGCGCCACTCTCTGAGAGGCCCTCGCTGGTCATTGCAGTGCATGAGGTCGGCTGTACCATGTACACTTATGGCGTGGCTAACCACACACTGCCATGAAGCTTAGCAACAATAACAAAGTTCTTTGAGATATCAGAGACTTTCCGAGGGTGAATCTCATTATTTTCATTTGTCATTTTAGATTCCCAACCACCGGTATGGGCACAGTGCGCTTCTCCGCACGTTTCACGGCTGTAGGAGAAGAGACAGAGGACGCTGTACACGTAGAGCCATCTTCTCTACCCAGGAGTGTCAGCTGCACGTTCAGGAGCACAGGAGGATGGGAGAAGCTGCAGCTATCCATATATACCAATAAACGGATAAAAATAAAAAATATGAGGGAATAATAGGCAAAATAATGGATGTCTGACGGAGGTGTTACACTACAGACATTGGAAACGCTGGCAGGAGGTCACGGGGAACACGCATGGCCGCAGAAGATGGCCGCCGGGAGTCCGTCTCACTCTGTCTTTTCTGCTTGCTCAGCCACATGCGACAAGTTGGGTTTGTTTTCAGCACAGATGGGAGAGGAGCTGAGGGAAAGCCACAGGTTTACAGACAAGAGAATCACAAAGGGGAGGAGGGAGGTAACACTTCATATCTGAAGGCGACAGGAGAGACAGAGCTGGTCAGTACATCAGGGAGAGTGAGCGACGTCTTGCTAATTTCGACCTGCAAAACAAACACAAAAAAAGGTGTAAATTCTGTCACACAGAACCACGGAGACAGTTCTTTACCTGCACTCAGCGGAGGCTGCCATGCTGTAATGTGAGCCCTGCCGTACTGTGAGCCATGCTGTAATATGATCCAATATCTGTGGGAATGCAGCCCATCGATCCACCAGGATCATCAGTGAGGCGAGGGGGGCAAATACATTTATATATTTTGCATGTAGGGTAAACACCGGCTGCTTTTACATGCAGCCCACAGATGCTGGACAGCTTTATTATATCACTGCAGTTTAGATTTGAGTTTGGGCGCATCCCTCCCACATCTAATCTCACTGCACATCCTACATCTGCCCCTCCCACATCTAATCTCACTGCACATTGTACATCTGCCCCTCCCACATCTAATCTCACTGCACATCCTACATCTGCCCCTCCCACATCTAATCTCACTGCACATTGTACATCTGCCCCTCCCACATCTAATCTCACTGCACATCCTACATCTGCCCCTCCCACATCTAATCTCACTGCACATCCTACATCTGCCCCTCCCACATCTAATCTCACTGCACATCCTACATCTGCCCCTCCCACATCTAATCTCACTGCACATCCTACATCTGTCTCTCCCACATCTAAACTCACTGCACATCCTACATCTGCCCCTCCCACATCTAATCTCACATCTGCCCCTCCCACATCTAATCTCACTGCACATCCTACATCTGCCCCTCCCACATCTAATCTCACTGCACATCCTACATCTGTCCCTCCCACATCTAATCTCCCTGCACATCCTACATCTGTCCCTCCCACATCTAATCTCACTGCACATCCTACATCTGTCCCTCCCACATCTAATCTCACTGCACATCCTACATCTGCCCCTCCCACATCTAATCTCACTGCACATCCTACATCTGCCCCTCCCACATCTAATCTCACTGCACATCCTACATCTGCCCCTCCCACATCTAATCTCACTGCACATCCTACATCTGCCCCTCCCACATCTAATCTCACTGCACATTGTACATCTGCCCCTCCCACATCTAATCTCACTGCACAATGTATTCTGCCCCTCCCACATCTAATCTCACTGCACATCCTACATCTGCCCCTCCCACATCTAATCTCACTGCACATCCTACATCTGCCCCTCCCACATCTAATCTCACTGCACATTGTACATCTGCCCCTCCCACATCTAATCTCACTGCACAATGTACATCTGCCCCTCCCACATCTAATCTCACTGCACATCCTACATCTGCCCCTCCCACATCTAATCTCACTGCACATCCTACATCTGTCCCTCCCACATCTAATCTCACTGCACATTGTACATCTGCCCCTCCCACATCTAATCTCACTGCACAATGTACATCTGCCCCTCCCACATCTAATCTCACTGCACATCCTACATCTGCCCCCCCACATCTAATCTCACTGCACATCCTACATCTGCCCCTCCCACATCTAATCTCACTGCACATCCTACATCTGTCTCTCCCACATCTAAACTCACTGCACATCCTACATCTGCCCCTCCCACATCTAATCTCACTGCACATCGTACATCTGCCCCTCCCACATCTAATCTCACTGCACATCCTACATCTGCCCCTCCCACATCTAATCTCACTGCACATCCTACATCTGTCCCTCCCACATCTAATCTCCCTGCACATCCTACATCTGTCCCTCCCACATCTAATCTCACTGCACATCCTACATCTGTCCCTCCCACATCTAATCTCACTGCACATCCTACATCTGCCCCTCCCACATCTAATCTCACTGCACATCCTACATCTGCCCCTCCCACATCTAATCTCACTGCACATCCTACATCTGCCCCTCCCACATCTAATCTCACTGCACATCCTACATCTGCCCCTCCCACATCTAATCTCACTGCACATTGTACATCTGCCCCTCCCACATCTAATCTCACTGCACAATGTATTCTGCCCCTCCCACATCTAATCTCACTGCACATCCTACATCTGCCCCTCCCACATCTAATCTCACTGCACATCCTACATCTGCCCCTCCCACATCTAATCTCACTGCACATTGTACATCTGCCCCTCCCACATCTAATCTCACTGCACAATGTACATCTGCCCCTCCCACATCTAATCTCACTGCACATCCTACATCTGCCCCTCCCACATCTAATCTCACTGCACATCCTACATCTGTCCCTCCCACATCTAATCTCACTGCACATTGTACATCTGCCCCTCCCACATCTAATCTCACTGCACAATGTACATCTGCCCCTCCCACATCTAATCTCACTGCACATCCTACATCTGCCCCTCCCACATCTAATCTCACTGCACATCCTACATCTGTCCCTCCCACATCTAATCTCACTGCACATTGTACATCTGCCCCTCCCACATCTAATCTCACTGCACAATGTACATCTGCCCCTCCCACATCTAATCTCACTGCACATCCTACATCTGTCCCTCCCACATCTAATCTCACTGCACATCCTACATCTGTCCCTCCCACATCTAATCTCACTGCACATCCTACATCTGCCCCTCCCACATCTAATCTCACTGCACATTGTACATCTGCCCCTCCCACATCTAATCTCACTGCACATCCTACATCTGCCCCTCCCACATCTAATCTCACTGCACATTGTACATCTGCCCCTCCCACATCTAATCTCACTGCACATCCTACATCTGCCCCTCCCACATCTAATCTCACTGCACATCCTACATCTGCCCCTCCCACATCTAATCTCACTGCACATCCTACATCTGCCCCTCATCTAATCTCACTGCACATCCTACATCTGTCCCTCCCACATCTAAACTCACTGCACATCCTACATCTGCCCCTCCCACATCTAATCTCACTGCACATCGTACATCTGCCCCTCCCACATCTAATCTCACTGCACATCCTACATCTGCCCCTCCCACATCTAATCTCACTGCACATCCTACATCTGTCCCTCCCACATCTAATCTCCCTGCACATCCTACATCTGTCCCTCCCACATCTAATCTCACTGCACATCCTACATCTGTCCCTCCCACATCTAATCTCACTGCACATCCTACATCTGCCCCTCCCACATCTAATCTCACTGCACATCCTACATCTGCCCCTCCCACATCTAATCTCACTGCACATCCTACATCTGCCCCTCCCACATCTAATCTCACTGCACATCCTACATCTGCCCCTCCCACATCTAATCTCACTGCACATTGTACATCTGCCCCTCCCACATCTAATCTCACTGCACAATGTATTCTGCCCCTCCCACATCTAATCTCACTGCACATCCTACATCTGCCCCTCCCACATCTAATCTCACTGCACATCCTACATCTGCCCCTCCCACATCTAATCTCACTGCACATTGTACATCTGCCCCTCCCACATCTAATCTCACTGCACAATGTACATCTGCCCCTCCCACATCTAATCTCACTGCACATCCTACATCTGCCCCTCCCACATCTAATCTCACTGCACATCCTACATCTGTCCCTCCCACATCTAATCTCACTGCACATTGTACATCTGCCCCTCCCACATCTAATCTCACTGCACAATGTACATCTGCCCCTCCCACATCTAATCTCACTGCACATCCTACATCTGTCCCTCCCACATCTAATCTCACTGCACATCCTACATCTGTCCCTCCCACATCTAATCTCACTGCACATTGTACATCTGCCCCTCCCACATCTAATCTCACTGCACAATGTACATCTGCCCCTCCCACATCTAATCTCACTGCACATCCTACATCTGCCCCTCCCACATCTAATCTCACTGCACATCCTACATCTGTCCCTCCCACATCTAATCTCACTGCACATTGTACATCTGCCCCTCCCACATCTAATCTCACTGCACAATGTACATCTGCCCCTCCCACATCTAATCTCACTGCACATCCTACATCTGTCCCTCCCACATCTAATCTCACTGCACATCCTACATCTGTCCCTCCCACATCTAATCTCACTGCACATCCTACATCTGCCCCTCCCACATCTAATCTCACTGCACATCCTACATCTGCCCCTCCCACATCTAATCTCACTGCACATCCTACATCTGCCCCTCCCACATCTAATCTCACTGCACATTGTACATCTGCCCCTCCCACATCTAATCTCACTGCACATTGTACATCTGCCCCTCCCACATCTAATCTCACTGCACAATGTACATCTGCCCCTCCCACATCTAATCTCACTGCACATCCTACATCTGCCCCTCCCACATCTAATCTCACTGCACATCCTACATCTGCCCCTCCCACATCTAATCTCACTGCACATTGCACATCTGCCCCTCCCACATCTAATCTCACTGCACAATGTACATCTGCCCCTCCCACATCTAATCTCACTGCACATCCTACATCTGCCCCTCCCACATCTAATCTCACTGCACATCCTACATCTGTCCCTCCCACATCTAATCTCACTGCACATTGTACATCTGCCCCTCCCACATCTAATCTCACTGCACAATGTACATCTGCCCCTCCCACATCTAATCTCACTGCACATCCTACATCTGTCCCTCCCACATCTAATCTCACTGCACATCCTACATCTGCCCTTCCCACATCTAATCTCACTGCACATCCTACATCTGCCCCTGCCACATCTAATCTCACTGCACATCTGCCCCTCCCACATCTAATCTCACTGCACATCCTACATCTGCCCCTCCCACATCTAAACTCACTGCACATCCTACACCTGCCCCTCCCACATCTAATCTCACTGCACATTGTACATCTGCCCCTCCCACATCTAATCTCACTGCACATCCTACATCTGCCCCTCCCACATCTAATCTCACTGCACACGTTACATCTGCCCCTCCCACATTTAATCTCACTGCACATCCTACATCTGCCCCTCCCACATTTAATCTCACTGCACATCCTACATCTGCCCCTCCCACATCTAATCTCACTGCACATTGTACATCTGCCCCTCCCACATCTAATCTCACTGCACATTGTACATCTGCCCCTCCCACATCTAATCTCATTGCACATCCTACATCTGCCCCTCCCACATCTAATCTCACTGCACAATGTACATCTGCCCCTCCCACATCTAATCTCACTGCACATCCTACATCTGCCCCTCCCACATCTAATCTCACTGCACATCCTACATCTGCCCCTCCCACATCTAATCTCACTGCACATGTTCCATCTGCCCCCCCACATCTAATCTCAATGCACATCCTACATCTGCCCCTCCCACATCTAATCTCACTGCACATCCTACATCTGCCCCTCCCACATCTAATCTCACTGCACATCCTACATCTGCCCCTCCCACATTTAATCTCACTGCACATCCTACATCTGCCCCTCCCACATCTAATCTCACTGCACATTGTACATCTGCCCCTCCCACATCTAATCTCACTGCACATTGTACATCTGCCCCTCCCACATCTAATCTCACTGTACATCCTACATCTGCCCCTCCCACATCTAATCTCACTGCACATCCTACATCTGCCCCTCCCACATCTAATCTCACTGCACATGTTCCATCTGCCCCCCCACATCTAATCTCAATGCACATCCTACATCTGCCCCTCCCACATCTAATCTCACTGCACATCCTACATCTGCCCCTCCCACATCTAATCTCACTGCACATCCTACATCTGTCCCTCCCACATCTAATCTCACTGCACATCCTACATCTGCCCCTCCCACATCTAAACTCCCTGCACATCCTACATCTGCCCCTCCCACATCTAATCTCACTGCACATTGTACATCTGCCCCTCCCACATCTAAACTCCCTGCACATCCTACATCTGCCCCTCCCACATCTAATCTCACTGCACGTTACATCTGCCCCAGGTTTTCATGCAGCCTGATGTTACCCAGGGACAATTCTGCATGGTCACCAGGACACACACAGGACCGCACACTGTGTCAGGGACTTACTACCCTCATCAGGAGCAAGTCCCCTAAACGGTACCTACAGTCAACAGATGAAATGGGATTGCACCCTAGTAACAGGAGTGTTGAGCTTCTGCTATTCTAGGTATATGACTACAAATGATAGATATATTTATGATGACTTTATGTTACTGTTAGGAGTCTGACTTCTCTCTCTGCTTATACAGAACGTTCTCGGCCCACTCACCGTATCGTGCCAGCGAGCAAGGGGTTAAAGGCGTACAGCCAGTCATTCATATCTTTATCATTAATGGCCTGTAACAAGATCCCGCGGTGCTTGGTGCAGACGGCAAATATGTTAGGACTCTGGAAATAAGTGATACAATACAGGGATAAGGTTAGTCGGCAGGTAGTAACGGTATAATGGAATCAGACAATAACAATTACAGCTGAACTCGCCTTGACCATGGCCTGCTGGTCCTCGCTGTATTCCACCTGAGCGGTGGACAGGTTAATGAGGCCTCGCTCCACGGGGTCCTTGTCACTGTTGTAGATAAAGACATAGGGCCGGCGTACCACAACAAAGTGCTTAGCCCAGGAGTGGGACTGTGGCTCCTTGAAGTTCAAATACCCCTTCTTAGAGACCACGGACCTGGGGATACAGAGAGCATTAGGGCAATTCCTGCACTAAGATCTATGTCTGGTGTATAGTAATAGGGTACAGGCTGGTGTATAGTAATAGGGTACAGGCTGGTGTATAGTAATAGGGTACAGGCTGGTGTATAGTAATAAGGTACAGGCTGGTGTATAGTAATAGGGTACAGGCTGGTGCATAGTAATAGGGTACAGGCTGGTGCATAGTAATAGGGTACAGGCTGGTGCATAGTAATAGGGTACAGGCTGGTGCATAGTAATAGGGTACAGGCTGGTGTATAGTAATAAGGCACAGGCTGGTGTATAGTAATAAGGCACAGGCTGGTGTATAGTAATAAGGTACAGGCGTGTGTATAGTAATAGGGTACAGGCTGGTGTATAGTAATAGGGTACAGGCTGGTATATAGTAATAAGGCACAGGCTGGTGTATAGTAATAAGGCACAGGCTGGTGTATAGTAATAAGGTACAGGCGTGTGTATAGTAATAGGGTACAGGCTGGTGTATAGTAATAGGGTACAGGCTGGTGTATAGTAATAGGGTACAGGCTGGTATATAGTAATAGGGTACAGGCTGGTATATAGTAATAGGGTAAAGGCTGGTATATAGTAATAAGGTACAGGCTGGTATATAGTAATAAGGTACAGGCTGGTATATTATATATCTGAGTTTCGTCACTGACGAGTGCAGCGTTGCTGGAGCCCACGCCGGGCTCTCGTCCTGCATATATACAGAGATCCCATACCCAGGTCTCAGCTCTTCAATGTCTGGCACTAGATTAAGGAACTCGTTCTTCCCAGCGCGCGCCAGGTATGACGTCTCTATTGTGGGCACCATTTGGAACTGTTCAAACTCTGTGCATGGGCTGGAGGCGCGGGAATTGGCTTCAGGTGTCCTGTAAAGAGCAGCCATGTTTAGTCACGTGATCGGAAGCGGCGTATACGGGAAACATAACAGGACTGGTCACTCACTTCTGATCCACTGAACTGCACCTGGAATCTGCTAGTGACGGGCAGGTGGAGGATGGCGTCAGGGTGGCGCTGCTAAAGCTGGAGATGGATGGGTCACGTCCAATTGGGGAGATATCGGACAGCTGCAAAGCACATACATGACATATATAGGAAGATCAGTATATGGCAAAGACCGCTGTGCTATCAGTACCAGCCTAGATACAGCAAGTGCCCACTTACCTTACAATCACTAATGCTGTTGCACACCTGTGTCAGCTCCCGATTATACGTATGAGTGAGAAGTCGCAAACACTGCAAGGGAGGCACAGCACGGTGTGTTACAGGGAGAGTACAACACGTCCCCTAGTGAAGGTCTCAAGCACTCGACTGAGTCTGATACGTTACCTTTGTCGCCAGCTCCTTCTCGCGATCCACAAGGCTCTCCACGTCGGTGGAGTCGTACCCGCTGCTCTCGCTGGGGGTAATGGCACTTTCAAAGGTGGTGTTGGAGATCTGAGAGGAGATGCTGGTGGACGTGCTCAGGGACCCGCTGCTCAGACTTGGGGAGATGGAGTCGCTCAGCGATTTGGGGATGCTGTCGCCCAGCTTGTCTCTGAGCAGGAGGAGGTGCCGAGTCTTCTCCACCTTCAGGACAGAGCAGGACATTAGGACAAGGTCTGAATTTCCAGCTGACAAAAGCCAATCATTTCAGGTCTTGGGGATATTATTGTCCCCGAATTTCACTTACGAAACATTTGAGAAGAAATCTTTGCAGAAGAGAAGATTGGGAAATATACATTCAAATGGCTGAAGTGTCGCTAAATCAGAAAACCTCCCTTAATATACGGCTCCACCGATAACAAATAACCACCAACAATGGCGGCAGAGTCCACAGACCGCTAGAAGGACGATGGAGCACTGATAAATCGGTGCCGTCACTGATCACTCCTCCTGATTGGTCAGCAAGAACAGCCGTCCAATCAGGTGCCAGCTTCAGTCACTATAGTGTGGCCTCAGCGACCATCTTCGGACCCCTCCACCGGCCATCTTCCTGTAGGATTTTGGCAAATGGAGAACTAACAGCAATAACCATGGAGTAGAGTGGAACCGACTGGATGGACCTCATCCTGTAGACACCTCTGTGGGTGACGTGACATTGTTACACCATCTTTTATGGACGTGAATTTTGTACCTCATGTAACTGCTCCATTTTATCCAGTTCCCACTGGTGCTCAAGAATCAGGCTGTCCCCACGGGGCCTCCATCCAGCCAGGTTCTCCTCCCCACGGACATAAGCCACCGATGTGTCCAGGATCTTTCTTCTTCTCCTCTGCATTCCTAATCGGGGGAGAAGGAGGAAATCTCTTCCATAAACCTTAGGGGCTTATAGCATGGTGCCGCGGGTTACAGCCTTCCCCTGCTCATAATGAGCGCCACCTACTGGTCAGAGGTAACATGACAATTCGCTGTTACCTTCTATCTATCCAGTTCCTGTACTGAAATAAACGCCATCATTTATTAGGGAGGAGGAAGAGCGCTGGTTTGTTCTTTGCTTGGGGGCATTGCAGAATGAAGATTTATTTACTTTCTATACATTAGGTTACAGTAGAAACTGCTGAAATGCATCTATCATTCTATCTAGTATTCAGATCATCCAGTCTCGGGTGTCAGAAAGGGTGTGGGGGGTTGGGGGTCAAGGGGGCGACTCCCCACTCCCAAACATTTGAAAGGCGCGGCGGATGGTCAGGGGCTGTGCAGCCTATTGCTATAAAGCACAGCCACTGACCGTCCGCGGCCTCCGCTCCCTCCCTGCGCGCCCAGCATCAGTTAATTTGGAGGGAGGGGGCCTCATTGTATGTAGGCAGGTGCATGCCCCATCCCGACATAAAATGATTCAGACGCCCCAGCATCCAGTTATAACGGCCTAGCGGACATACAGCTAATGCATTCTGCAACATTTATAGGGATACTTACGGGTCTATTTACTAAGCCTTGGATGGAGATAAAGTACCAGCCAATCAGCTCCTGTCATGTCACAGGCTGGGTTTGAAAAATTATATATAGGACCTGGTTGGCTTCGTAAATAGACCCCTAAATCTGCCGGCTCAATTAGACGCTTGTCTTATAATGTACATTTCAACAGTCTACTCCTTTCACTTGTGTATGTATGTATGTATGTATGTATGTGTACGTACGTACATACGTGTGTATGTACTGTATGTATGTATATGTACTGTATGTACGTGTGCATGTACTGTATATGTGTGTACTGTATGTATGTGTATGTACTGTATGTATGTGTATGTACGTGTATATGTACTGTATGTATGTATGTGTATGTACTGTATGTATGTATGTGTATGTACTGTATGTATGTACTGTATGCATGTACGTATGTATGTGTATGTACTGTATGTACGTGTGTATGTACGTACGTATGTGTGTATGTACGTACGTATGTGTGTATGTACTGTATGCATGTGTGTGTGCACTGTATGTGTGTGTGCACTGTATGTGTGTGTATGTATGTACTGTATGTACGTATGTATGTGTGTATGTACTGTATGCATGTCTGTATGTGTGTGTGTACTGTATGTATGTATTGTATGTGCATGTATGTATGTACTGTATGTATATCTATGAGAGGGCATCTTAAATTACACTGCAAAGCAGATCATTATTGGGAGGGTGGAAGCACAAGAAGAAGCCGGCTCAGTATTGTGTACAGAGAAATTAGTACTGGTCTGATATGAGGTAGCACTCCCTCCATGTGCTGCACTGACTCCATAAGGCTCCCTCCATGTGCTGCACTGACCCCATAAGGCTCCCCCCATGTGCTGCACTGACCCCATAAGGCTCCCTCCATGTGCTGCACTGACCCCATAAGGCTCCCTCCATGTGCTGCACTGACCCCATAAGGCTCCCTCCATGTGCTGCACTGACCCCATAAGGCTCCCTCCATGTGCTGCACTGACCCCATAAGGCTCCCTCCATGTGCTGCACTGACCCCATAAGGTTCCCTCCATGTGCTGCACTGACCCCATAAGGCTCCCCCCATGTGCTGCACTGACCCCATAAGGCTCCCCCCATGTGCTGCACTGACCCCATAAGGCTCCCCCCATGTGCTGCACTGACCCCATAAGGCTCCCCCCATGTGCTGCACTGACCCCATAAGGCTCCATCCATGTGCTGCACTGACCCCATAAGGCTCCATCCATGTGCTGCACTGACCCCATAAGGCTCCCTCCATGTGCTGCACTGACCCCATAAGGGAACAGGGAATTGGTATGAAAATGCCAACAGTCGGGATCTTGGTGTTTAGAATCCTGACAGGATTAATATACAGACACTTGTTGGTCGGTATGCTAACCCTCCCCCTCTCCCTACCCTAACCCTCTCCTCCCTCTATGGCGCCTAACCCTAACCTCCCCACCTAGTGCCTGAACCTAACCTCCCCCTCCCTGCACCCTAAACCTAACCCACCCCTCCCAGTGCCTAACCCTCCCCCCATTTCTGACCGGTGTCGGTATTCTGGCGCTGGTAACGGTATACCTCCCTATATTTACCCAGGCAGAATTGGGACAAAATAAGGATGTATAAGCCACTCCCCCTTACACCCACAACACCCCATAATCATCCTACATTCCTGGTGTTACCCCGCCTCTTCCGGGGTCCACAAATGGAGGCAGCTGGGAAGTATGCAATGGGATACAGGAAAGTGGAGGCCGGGACCCCCTGGAATAAGGAGCTGATCCCGGCTGTACATAAATACCTTACTGGCCTGTAATCCTTACCAGGACTTCCTGTGTCGGCCATTTTACACAGACTCAGCTCATAGATCCCAGTTACTCTGTTACTGCAATGACAGAAAGGACAGAAGACAGAGGGTACAACAACTGCAGCACAAGGGGGATGATAGATTTCTATATTCCTCATAGACACAAAGTAACTCATCTTATCTGCAGTTCCTGGGGTTACTGGCGTTACCAATACAAACCGCTGCCCGCCGAGGACTAGTACAGTACACAGGGAATGGAGGATGCCAGAGCTCAGACTATCATATTTACTAACTGTATTGCTACTTCTATGTCTGAGAATGGCCGATACATCGCTCGTTGGCTGATCGGACGGCAGCAATAGCGCCATATTCCGGGACAGCTAATAAGACAGAACCGCCGCAGACAAGACAAAGAGCGAAGTCTCCTATCCAGCGCTGCACTGTGAATGGCTCTCGGTCTCGGATTGTATATATAGCGTCTCACATGCTGTGTAATAAATCTCCCGGCACCCCCCAGCAGGCGATGGAAGAGGCCTATATCACATATACATATATAGCCCTGTCTCACCCCTGCTCAGCTTACAGACGGCTCTGACATTTCTCCTGCTGAGAAACCATGAAATGAGCTAAAGAGAATGAACGTTCTTACCAGTCAGGAGACTTCGAGTAGCCGCTGCCGAACAGACTGCGCAGAGAGCGGGGTGGGGAAATCTTGGCGTCACGGGAATAGAAGACCATGCACACGTCCTTAGTGACCACTGCCGGCTGGATACAGTGATCAAGCTGCGGGAGAACAGGACATTTCTCAGTACATGACATCACACATGTGCACATATTACTTCTCACACTGCGGCACTGACAGGCAGATACATGTGTGTGTATGTTTCGGCATTGGGTTCAGGCTTATGGACGCCAAGTAGGCGGAGCACAATTAGAATAAATAATTCAGGCTCCTCCCCCAACGTGCGTGCGGCTGGATGTTTTTTTGAAAAATTTTAACGCATAAATTCTATTTTACCGCTGCCTCACAGAAGAGCCAGTGGTCACCCTCCATCGCCCCTCACTCCCCTGGGTAGTACAATGCAGCACTGGGAGAGTTCCAGGCGTTCTCTCCCTACCATGTGTACATCGGCAGACAGATATTGTCCCGTCACCCATCACTCTCCTGGGCAGCACAATGCAGCACTGGGAGACTTCCAGGCGTTCTCTCCCTACCATGTGTACATCAGCAGACAGATATTGTCCCGTCACCCATCACTCCCCTGGGCAGCACAATGCAGCACTGGGAGACTTCCAGGCGTTCTCTCCCTACCATGTGTACATCGGCAGACAGATATTGTCCCGTCACCCATCACTCTCCTGGGCAGCACAATGCAGCACTGGGAGAGTTCCAGGCTTTCTCACCCTACCATGTGTACATCGGCAAAGACAGATATTGTCCTGTCACCCATCACTCTCCTGGGCAGCACAATGCAGCACTGGGAGACTTCCAGGCGTTCTCTCCCTACCATGTGTACATCGGCAGACAGATATTGTCCCGTCACCCATCACTCTCCTGGGCAGCACAATGCAGCACTGGGAGACTTCCAGGCGTTCTCTCCCTACCATGTGTACATCGGCAGACAGATATTGTCCCGTCACCCCTCACTCTCCTGGGCAGTACAATGCAGCACTGGGAGACTTCCAGGCGTTCTCTCCCTACCATGTGTACATCGGCAGACAGATATTGTCCCGTCACCCAGCACTCTCCTGGGCAGCACAATGCAGCACTGGGAGAGTTCCAGGCGTTCTCTCCCTACCATGTGTACATCGGCAGACAGATATTGTCCTGTCACCCATCACTCTCCTGGGCAGCACAATGCAGCACTGGGAGACTTCCAGGCGTTCTCTCCCTACCATGTGTACATCGGCAGACAGATATTGTCCCGTCACCCCATCACTCTCCTGGGCAGCACAATGCAGCACTGGAAAACTTCCAGGCGTTCTCTCCCTACCATGTGTACATCAGCAGACAGATATTGTCCCGTCACCCCTCACTCTCCTGGGCAGCACAATGCAGCACTGGGAGAGTTCCAGGCGTTCTCTCCCTACCATGTGTACATCGGCAGACAGATATTGTCCCGTCACCCATCACTCTCCTGGGCAGCACAATGCAGCACTGGGAGACTTCCAGGCGTTCTCTCCCTACCATGTGTACATCGGCAGACAGATATTGTCCCGTCACCCATCACTCTCCTGGGCAGTACAATGCAGCACTGGGAGAGTTCCAGGCTTTCTCACCCTACCATGTGTACATCGGCAAAGACAGATATTGTCCCGTCACCCATCACTCTCCTGGGCAGCACAATGCAGCACTGGGAGACTTCCAGGCGTTCTCTCCCTACCATGTGTACATCGGCAGACAGATATTGTCCCGTCACCCATCACTCTCCTGGGCAGCACAATGCAGCACTGGGAGACTTCCAGGCGTTCTCTCCCTACCATGTGTACATCGGCAGACAGATATTGTCCCGTCACCCATCACTCTCCTGGGCAGCACAATGCAGCACTGGGAGACTTCCAGGCGTTCTCTCCCTACCATGTGTACATCAGCAGACAGATATTGTCCCGTCACCCCATCACTCTCCTGGGCAGCACAATGCAGCACTGGGAGACTTCCAGGCGTTCTCTCCCTACCATGTGTACATCAGCAGACAGATATTGTCCCGTCACCGCTCACTCTCCTGGGCAGCACAATGCAGCACTGGGAGAGTTCCAAGCGTTCTCTCCCTACCATGTGTACATCGGCAGACAGATATTGTCCAGTCACCCATCACTCTCCTGGGCAGCACAATGCAGCACTGGGAGACTTCCAGGCGTTCTCTCCCTACCATGTGTACATCGGCAGACAGATATTGTCCCGTCACCCCTCACTCTCCTGGGCAGTACAATGCAGCACTGGGAGACTTCCAGGCGTTCTCTCCCTACCATGTGTACATCGGCAGACAGATATTGTCCCGTCACCCATCACTCTCCTGGGCAGCACAATGCAGCACTGGGAGACTTCCAGGCGTTCTCTCCCTACCATGTGTACATCAGCAGACAGATATTGTCCCGTCACCCATCACTCTCCTGGGCAGCACAATGCAGCACTGGGAGACTTCCAGGCGTTCTCTCCCTACCATGTGTACATCAGCAGACAGATATTGTCCCGTCACCCCTCACTCTCCTGGGCAGTACAATGCAGCACTGGGAGAGTTCCAAGCGTTCTCTCCCTACCATGTGTACATCGGCAGACAGATATTGTCCCGTCACCCATCACTCTCCTGGGCAGCACAATGCAGCACTGGGAGACTTCCAGGCGTTCTCTCCCTACCATGTGTACATCGGCAGACAGATATTGTCCCGTCACCCATCACTCTCCTGGGCAGCACAATGCAGCACTGGGAGACTTCCAGGCGTTCTCTCCCTACCATGTGTACATCGGCAGACAGATATTGTCCCGTCACCCATCACTCTCCTGGGCAGCACAATGCAGCACTGGGAGACTTCCAGGCGTTCTCTCCCTACCATGTGTACATCAGCAGACAGATATTGTCCCGTCACCCCATGACTCTCCTGGGCAGCACAATGCAGCACTGGGAGACTTCCAGGCGTTCTCTCCCTACCATGTGTACATCAGCAGACAGATATTGTCCCGTCACCCCATCACTCTCCTGGGCAGCACAATGCAGCACTGGGAGACTTCCAGGCGTTCTCTCCCTACCATGTGTACATCAGCAGACAGATATTGTCCCGTCACCCCATCACTCTCCTGGGCAGCACAATGCAGCACTGGGAGACTTCCAGGCGTTCTCTCCCTACCATGTGTACATCGGCAGACAGATATTGTCCCGTCACCCCATCACTCTCCTGGGCAGCACAATGCAGCACTGAGAGAGTTCCAGGCGTTCTCTCCCTACGGAGAACACAGGAACGGGTTATGCTCATTGTGACGTTACGTAAGGGGGGTTTTCCACTCTGTAATATACCTACTTTTACATTCTCTCTCTTCTTTAGAATAGAACTGAGATGGGAGTCGCTCCCCTCACCCCTAAGTCAGTGATTTTCAACCTTATCAACTCAAGGCACACTACACAAGATTTTAAAATTGGCAAGGCGCACTATCCGGCTATACACACATATTGGCCCCCCACAGGAATAAAACACACTACATTGGCCTCCTCAGGAATAAAACACACTACATTGGCCTCCACAGGAATAAAACACACTACATTGGCCTCCACAGGAATAAAACACACTGCATTGGCCTCCTCAGCAATAAAACACACTACATTGGCCTCCACAGGAATAAAACACACTACATTGGCCTCCACAGGAATAAAACACACTACATTTGGCCTCCACAGGAATAAAACACACTACATTGGCCTCCGCAGGAATAAAACACACATATTGGCCCCCACAGGAATAAAACACACTACATTGGCCCCCACAGGAATAAAACACACTACATTGGCCTCCACAGGAATAAAACACACTACATTGGCCCCCACAGGAATAAAACACACTACATTGGCCTCCACAGGAATAAAACACACTACATTGGCCTACGCAGGAATAAAACACACATACATTGGCCTCCACAGGAATAAAACACACATACATTGGCCTCCACAGGAATAAAACACACATATTGGCTCCCACAGGAATAAAACACACTACATTGGCCCCCACAGGAATAAAACACACTACATTGGCCCCCACAGGAATAAAACACACTACATTGGCCCCCACAGGAATAAAACACACTACATTGGCCTCCACAGGAATAAAACACACTACATTGGCCCCCACAGGAATAAAACACACTACATTGGCCTCCACAGGAATAAAACACACTACATTGGCCTACGCAGGAATAAAACACACATACATTGGCCTCCACAGGAATAAAACACACATACATTGGCCTCCACAGGAATAAAACACACATATTGGCTCCCACAGGAATAAAACACACTACATTGGCCCCCACAGGAATAAAACACACTACATTGGCCCCCACAGGAATAAAACACGCTACATTGGCCTCCACAGGAATTAAATACGCTACATTGGCCTCCACAGGAATAAAACACACTACATTGGCCTCCACAGGAAGTAAACACACTACATTGGCCTCCACAGGAATAAAACACACTACATTGGCCTCCACAGGAATAAAACACACTACATTGGCCTCCACAGGAAGTAAACACACTACATTGGCCTCCACAGGAAGTAAACACACTACATTGGCCTCCACAGGAATAAAACACACTACATTGGCCTCCACAGGAATAAAACACTCTACATTGGCCTCCACAGGAATAAAACACACTACATTGGCCTCCACAGGAATAAAACACTCTACATTGGCCTCCACAGGAATAAAACACACTACATTGGCCTCCACAGGAATAAAACACACTACATTGGCCTCCACAGGAATAAAACATACTACATTGGCCTCCACAGGAATAAAACACACTACATTGGCCCCCACAGGAATAAAACACATTACATTGGCCCCCACAGGAATAAAACACACATACATTGGCTCCCACAGGAATAAAACACATTACATTGGCCCCCACAGGAATAAAACACACTACATTGGCTCCCACAGGAATAAAACACACATACATTGGTCCCCACAGGAATAAAACACACATATATTGGCCTCCACAGGAATAAAACACGCTACATTGGTCTCCACAGGAATTAAATACGCTACATTGGCCTCCACAGGAATAAAACACACTACATTGGCCCCCACAGGAATAAAACACACTACATTGGCCCCCACAGGAATAAAACACACTACATTGGCCTCCACAGGAATAAAACACACTACATTGGCCCCCACAGGAATAAAACACACTACACTACAACTGTGTTGAGCTGACCGCCACGGCACACTTGACAACCGCTCGCGGCACACGTAGGTGCAGATGCAGTATACCACGCATAGCAGTGTTTGGAAATTGTGCAGGACTATGGTCCCCTACATACAGTCCTTTCCTGTAGACGCTGGTGATACTTTCAGCTTTAGACAAATTCTGGTAACAGCATATTGGGTCAGTAAATATTCTAGATGCAAATAAACATATATAAAATGGGCAGACAAATATTAATAAACAGTAGGTAACCTGAATGTATGACGATGAGATACAACATATAGAGCAATACTGGATACACAAATGCACTATAACACAAGTCACATTACATAGAGTACACAAGTGCTAGAATGAAAGTATCGCTACTTAGGGGAGTCTGAAGAGCATTCTAAGGACTGTAATAAAAAGACATTAGGGGAACAGATACTTCAAGGGATGCGCTAGACATTTATTGAAAAAATAAATAAATTATTAGTTACAAATGTTACCTTGTCTTTTATTTGTGGAGATTCTAGTTACAAATGTTGTCACTAGGTGACCATACAAATCAGTTGAAGAAAGTTCTATGTGTCCTCCACTGTGGTCAACAGCAGCTTCCATTGAAAGAACAGCGTTCTCTATAGATGGACGTAACACGTCACATTGTGTCTAATGTGGTCTCTCAGATCTGATACAGTACTGTATGACCAGCCTTCCTGATACTTCTGGGTTTTAAACAAAAAAAATAAAAATGTCGGCTGATGACCGGTCCTTCGGTAAAGCGTCGCCTTAGTGATTGGAGCGCTCTGCAAATGATTTGTATTCGCACATAGTAACCTGGTGACAACATTTGTAAATAATGTTTTGTTAGTTTCTCAATGAATGGTTGGCGCATCGCATACCTGCTGCCCAAATCTCTCTTCATTCCCATGTTTAGATCTCGCTCCCTATGTAAGGATAGCTTTCAGTTTACCAGCCCTGTATATTACTAGTCACAGACAGTGTATAACATTGCGGGGCAGATACCTCCAAGTACGCCGATAACGTCATGTAGATCTTCTCCCCGTACGGTGTCACTCTGTTCAGCAGTAAGGAATTGTGCAGAGAGCTGTCCCACACAGCCTCAAACCGATAGAACGTCCTGCAGAGCCGGGGGGCAAATTACTATATTAATTACCTGCGGCATTCAGACAGCAGCGACACAGAAAGCACCAGCTCCCGACACACATCACAAACACACACACAGCGACACGGACACAAACAGCGAGACTGCTGGGGTACGGAGATATTCCACATTTCCAAACCATATAATATTTATATCCTGGAGGAAGGATTATTCCCATGCCCTGTGCTGGGGTTACGTATACACTGACCCACACAGACAATTCTACTCCTTCACGCATCCGACAGGACCACGTGTCACTGGCGTCTATGGTTACACTTCATTTTATCTCTATTAATATTGTAACTGTCCACATGATGGCCGCGGAGGAACTCTAATCGCTGCAGAATAAGTGACGCTCAGGTTTATTAAACAGTTAAAGAAAAATAAAAAAGCAGGTTCTATTTTTGCAGTAATGGCCTAACACTAGCAGGAACGCAGTTTATTTCTGTATTAGATACTATATGAGCAGTAACATGTCCAACTCATCTATTACTACAAAGACAGAGTAAGAGACACGATCATTTCTATTACAATAGCTATCAGCAAGGCAGAGTTCTCCATAGATACTGAGTTCCTCTGGCAGATATGGAGATAGCGGTGTAACCATCACCAGAGGTTCTTGTAGAGACCCGGTGGGGCTGCATCTCAGCTATTCCGTGACACTGATTACAGGACACCGTCCTATATCTGAGCGTATTTACGAAGCCAAAACATGATCGTGTCCCTTAAAGTTGCCATTTAAATCCTACAGTCCACTCAGGGTCTAAAATACACGTTCAAGGAGAAAAGCGCTAGGCAGGGTGAGAACGGAGAAAGCCGACATAAAGTATTCTGTGTGGGGAGCGAGAATCTTTATGTGCAGGGATAGGAGAAGCAAAACATAAAATACCTAGGCATATCCTTATCAAGAAACAGCCTGAAAGACACAGAAGAAGAAGCTGCCATTAGTGACAGGGACACAAAATGGAGGAGACCCGGGAGCAAAGACAAGAGGTCAGCGGGGTAGAGGGGCTGGAGGGGGAGAGGACGGGGTGAAGAGCAAATAAAATCCAATGTGCAAATGGACAATGACAGCAAAGCCGAAGAACGTTTGGTAACATTACCCAGAATGCTCAGCTCATGTAAAGCCACGGTGCCTCACCTGCTGGAGCTGTGAGATCGGAGGTACTTGGCGGAGATGATGTTCAGGGAAAGCACGGCGTCAGCTAAAGACTCGTCCACCTCTGCTTTATTACGCACTCGCCCTAGGTGAACAGGATGGTCCATTGTTATTACCGAGCTGTCGTCTATAGCCCAACCAGTAACGGGCGCCATGACACTCACCCACCACCAGCTCTCGGACGTCCTTCCAGTGCAATTCATTCCCCTTCTCATGGATGATAGTCACTGTGATTCTGCGCTGGATCCCCTGTCGCCATAAATAAGATCTAGGTATCCCACCACCTTACATCTGTAGCATTACAGCGCTCCTGTCACATGCACACAGCGTAGGCAGCCATTTTATTCATGTCCTCTCACCAGGAATCAGCGTCTCCTGACTATCTGTCATTGGCTCAGTGACGTCACAGGAACAGCCGCATGCTACAACATGGTTGCTTCCAGGGTAAGGAGCAGATCCACTACATTCAGAACACTACTGCCTCCAGGTGGACAGCAGACATATTACACAATACAGCTATTTATTACACCTTACTGTTTTCTTGTTGACAGACCATGTATTCCCCCTATCCCTTCCGTCTGGTGGGCATTATCTGTGCAAATGATTATTGCCTACGGCAATACTGTATTTAAAGGATTATATATATTGATTGGTCATCTAGCATTCTATCTCCTATATCTGTAGTCACAGTGCCCTCTGCTGTACAAGTCTCCTTCCCGCTCTGCACTTCTCTGACGTTTGGTGAGCAGTGGTTAGTGTAGCGATGCCCCCATACAGCAATGTCATTAGGGCCTGTACACGCTACAGTTTATGGCCATGCGGGCCTTAGTCGGCCAGCACCTTAAAAATGTCACCAATGTGTGTTTATACTGTGCTCCCTTCATGTAACATACCTGGTGTAGAAGGTAGGTTCCCTGGCACGACAGACCTCCCGAATGGTCAACGACAGCCGGGATGTACCTTAGAGAAAAAATCATAAGTCAGTCATGGGCCGCCGATGTATGTTACCCACTTACACCGTTTCCCACATGGATGACTTACTCTCCAGTTGGCTCCAATTCACTGATTTCAAACCAGACCAAGAGGTCGTACTTGCTGACGCTCTGCCCAAGCGTTGGCTTGCTCAGGGGATTGAGTTTGGTGGCTGGAACTGTAGAGCAAATGCAAGACGTTAATTCTTCAATTAAAATGGAAACAGAAGAAAATTACAGCACCCAGGTGAACCTACAGGACCTAGTACTACCAGGGCTACAGCACTAAGGGGCAGAGCTACTAACCGTCTCTCCTGGGAGCCCTCTCTGGCAGAGCGTTGGGAATGGGCAGAGACAGGAAAGAAGGCAGCTGGTCTGCCCTGTCCTGGAGTGTGGCAGAGAGCACATGGGCATGCTGTGAGATGGCGGCCAGGACGGGCTCACTCACATACCCGGACATTAGGTACCTGACCAGGTTAATCCTCCGCTGTCCAGCTATCAAGGTCAGAGGGAAGGGGAGAAGGGGCAAGGTGCAAAACAAAGGGATGGAGAGGCCAAAGGGCAAAATCATGACAATGGGGTAAAAGAAAATGATGCAGTCGTCATGCAGCAAGAAGAGGAGAGTAATAAGATTATTATATGACAGCGCAGCGGAGCGGCCGTAGATATGAATCGTGGTAAAGGGAGATGGTCGTGCCGGATCATGCAATCTGCTACCTGACCAATAGAGGTCGCCCTGGGCCAGGATTGGCTGCCCCTATGCATATTTATATATACACCTATATGCAGCTGGGCCTATCAGACACCCTGCTTCTGGGTAACGGAACTTAGAATGAAAGAACTTCCTCCATTTTTATTCCCTCTCCCCACACAATCACTGCTGCACACATCGGCTACGTACCAGGCTTGGAGAGGGGCATGGGAGGAGGAAAATGGCGGCGGGACGGCTGTGCCGGGCTGCGGAACAAGGAGAACGATTGGTTACACGACCCACCCTAGGCGGATATTACGAATGATAGTTCCGTGGGCGGCCTGCCCTTACCTGAGGTCCTGACCCTGCAGGTGTAGCGGGTGCTGCTGGTAATGTCCGAACACTTCAAACACAATGGGTTTGGTCTTTATATACTCTACAAAGGACTCCGTAACCTCAACGGCAATCTGAGAAGAGGCAGAAGGTGATGAGGACAGGAGACGGGATAATGACGCCATCATTCCCTATCCCGACACACTTACGTTCTGTACATGGTAGAAGCCGAGGGGGTTCCCGCGACCATTGTTCTTCAGGGGCTCTGTAGAAAAGGCCTCATCGTGCCGATGTAAAAAGCTGCAAAGCAAGATGGCGGCAATCAGCACCATACAAGGAAGAGGGGAGTCCCTATATGGCAGCTATACGGCTTATCTAATGATGCTGCCAACCAGAACCAATCACGTGTCAGCTTTGTTTGGATTACAATGATGGTAGACTAAACAGAGTGGATATCTGATTGGCTGCTACACACCTGGTACAGAGATGTAAGTGCCCCTTGGGTGTGTATGTAATAAAGGCGGCCATTTTGTGGGCTAGGCCAATATACTGGCTGCCCCATGTCAGATGCTACCGGCCTGGGCTGAATGCCTTTGTCGCTTGCGGCTCTAGGAAATATCATATATGCCAGACGCAGAGAACACATTAACCCCTTTAGTAATACAAGCCAGGACCCCAGACCCTGCTCACTTGAACTGGCAGAAGATGTCGGCGTATTCTGGGAGGATGCCGCTGGCTTGGAGGACAGTGACTCGGAAGGTGAAGACGCTGCCAATCCTCAGGTGATCTCCCACATCTTCAGAGAACCCTTCCATCATCATCTTCCCATCCAGCAGGCTGCCCGATTTCATGTCTGCGAGGGACGGAGGGCGATAAGAGACGGACTCTGTGCCAAACGCTGCTCCAGTGCCACAAGACTTACCCATCTCTGCCAGCCGGTTCACCTCCTCCACAGGAGTGTTCATCCCTGAGCTCTGTCCTTGTCCTTCCACAATGCGCAGCTCCTCCAGCGACAGCCCTGAGCGGGTGAGGACGGAGGAGGAGAGGTCGCTCTGTACACGGGGACACTGCGCATCAGTGAAAAAATACATCATCATAATATAAATCTCCTGGGCTGCCCACGGGGCGGGTACAGGGCTCACTGAGAAAGTAAACAGGGGTAACCTACAGCAAATAACCCCACATAGCATTCCGCTAGTGACGCCTGGGAAATGAAAGCCCCCCCCTAACCAGTTCTTACGTGGTTATATCTGTTATTTGTGGGCTTGTACTATGCAAGTCTGTGATCATTCCTGGACCTCTCTTATTATTAGCTGGGGAATGTAACACTCCCGATTCTAAGCTTTATGATCAGAATGGGATCGAATATTGTCCCCCGCTCATTACAGGGTGCTCTACAGAGAGTACTCAGTGTATGGTGACAGTCTGCTGCCTACCCCCCAGCCAGCGACATGCTCTATGTACTATGCAGGGACTAACCGGTGTGACTCTTGTGTAAGAGATCAGAGAGTACTCAGTGTATGGTGACAGTCTGCTGCCCACCCTCCAGCCAGCGACATGCTCTATGTACTATGCAAGGACTAACCGGTGTGACTTGTGTGTAAGAGATCAGAGTACTCAGTGTATGGTGACAGTCTGCTGCCTACCCCCCAGCCAGTGACATGCTCTATGTTCTATGCAGGGACTAACCGGTGTGACTTGTGTGTAAGAGATCAGAGTACTCAGTGTATGGTGACAGTCTGCTGCCTACCCCCCAGCCAGCGACATGCTCTATGTACTATGCAGGGACTAACCGGTGTGACTCTTGTGTAAGAGATCAGAGAGTACTCAGTGTATGGTGACAGTCTGCTGCCCACCCTCCAGCCAGCGACATGCTCTATGTACTATGCAAGGACTAACCGGTGTGACTTGTGTGTAAGAGATCAGAGTACTCAGTGTATGGTGACAGTCTGCTGCCTACCCCCCAGCCAGTGACATGCTCTATGTTCTATGCAGGGACTAACCGGTGTGACTTGTGTGTAAGAGATCAGAGAGTACTCAGTGTATGGTGACAGTCTGCTGCCTACTCTCCAGCCAGCAACATGCTCTATGTACTATGCAGGGACTAACCGGTGTGACTTGTGTGTAAGAGATCAGAGTACTCAGTGTATGGTGACAGTCTGCTGCCTACCCCCCAGCCAGTGACATGCTCTATGTTCTATGCAGGGACTAACCGGTGTGACTTGTGTGTAAGAGATCAGAGAGTACTCAGTGTATGGTGACAGTCTGCTGCCTACTCTCCAGCCAGCAACATGCTCTATGTACTATGCAGGGACTAACCGGTGTGACTTGTGTGTAAGAGATCAGAGTACTCAGTGTATGGTGACAGTCTGCTGCCTACCCCCCAGCCAGCAACATGCTCTATGTACTATGCAGGGACTACACTATGTAACCTGTGTGTAAGAGATCAGAGAGGAAAGAGACAGCAGGGGGTATAGGGACCACCTCTCACCGTCAGTAACCGTTTCTTACTCGTCCTACTACGTTGTAAAAGACTAAGGGCCTGATTCAGACCCACTCGCGAGCGGCTGTCCGCTCACAAGTGGGTCGATGGTGTGCACTGCGCATGCGCACGACGGAGGGAGCTCCGTCGTGCGCATGCGCAAGACGCGACGAGCGAAGGACTTTCCTTCACTCGTTGTGTCTGATCAAAGGGGGCGTGCTGTCGATGTTGATTGACAGCACGCCCCCTTTGGTGGGCGTGCCTCCCAGACGGAGGCGTTCCCAAGGGAACGCCTACCGTCAGAAGCCGGCCCACTGACATCACTAGTGATGTCAGTGGGAGTGATTTTGGCTCTGATAGAGCCAAAATCACTCCGGGCCTTGCGGTTGAGAAACTCAACCGCAGGCTTCGGCTCGCAGTGGCGATGGTCGCAATGTTCTAGACCATCGCGACCATCATCCTGCACGCTCTTATATGCTGTGGGTGGTGACCCACAGCTATACGAGCGTCCAGGAGGACGCTCCATAATTATGGAGGTGGGCCCTGATTCAGAGCGAACGCTCTGGTCAGAGGCCGGCTTCTGACGGTAGGCGTTCCCTTGGGAACGCCTCCGTCTGGGAGGCGCGCCCCCGGCACGCCTACCAAAGGGGGCGTGCTGTCAATCAACATCGACAGCACGCCCCCTTTGATCAGACACAACGAGCGAAGAAAAGTCCTTCGCTCGTCGCATCTCGCGCATGCGCACAACGGAGCTCCCTCCGTCGTGCGCATGCGCAGTGCAGACCATCGACCCACTTGCGAGCGGAGAGCCGCTCGCGAGTGGGTCTGAATCAGGCCCTAAGTTGCTACCGCCACCAGGAGCCGCTTACTTCTGGGTATGTGTGTGGTGACGGTACTGTAACACCTGCTGGCTGGTGACTGTTAATCCCCCAATGGCAGCTAACTATGGGCCAGTGCTGCGCTAGGCAGAGGACAAGCTCAGAGACGCTGGCCTTTTACTTTAGTCAATTGTATAGCAGTCACTCGAAGGCTCACGGAGTTCTCGCCATTGATTATTGCGCAGGCCCATTGTGTTATATACTTTATATTTACATTGCTCGTACAGCATCTACCTCTCTATAGTTGCTGACAAGGACCAGAAGTCACACAATTCCCATCAAACCTGGCAATTACTACCAAAATGCTATGGACACTTTCTGATACAGTCCTTCTGTACAGACTACGAAATGTGCAGAGTTGAATAAGTGCTGAAAATGCAAATCTTAGTACATTGCAGGAATCTGATGTTTAGTAACTCACACAGTCTGCCCAGCTCTCATTATGTAAGGTACCTTATTGAAGTAATCATTGTCAAATGAGATCTTGGCGGTTCCTGACTGGCGAATGCCAGATCCGTAGTCTGGAGCTTCCTCATCACCTGTGGGTGAGAAACAATGTAAGTCAGAAATAAAGAATTATAACTGGTAATATAGAATGGCAGCAGGTTATGGAGACTGGACGGACGAACAACATGTTCTGCTTCACAGCCCGGCTGCGCTGGCTCAGCGGGGACAGCCCGGCTGCGCTGGCTCAGCGGGGACAGCCCGGCTGCGCTGGCTCAGCGGTCACAGCCCGGCTGCGCTGGCTCAGCGGTCACAGCCCGGCTGCGCTGGCTCAGCGGTCACAGCCCGGCTGCGCTGGCTCAGCGGTCACAGCCCGGCTGCGCTGGCTCAGCGGTCACAGCCCGGCTGCGCTGGCTCAGCGGTCACAGCCCGGCTGCGCTGGCTCAGCGGTCACAGCCCGGCTGCGCTGGCTCAGCGGTCACAGCCCGGCTGCGCTGGCCCAGCGGTCACAGCCCGGCTGCGCTGGCCCAGCGGTCACAGTCCGGCTGCGCTGGCCCAGCGGTCACAGTCCGGCTGCGCTGGCCCAGCGGTCACAGTCCGGCTGCGCTGGCCCAGCGGTCACAGTCCGGCTGCGCTGGCCCAGCGGTCACAGTCTGGCTGCGCTGGCCCAGCGGTCACAGTCTGGCTGCGCTGGCCCAGCGGCCACAGTCTGGCTGCGCTGGCCCAGCGGTCACAGTCTGGCTGCGCTGGCCCAGCGGTCACAGTCTGGCTGCGCTGGCTCAGTGGTGACAGCCTGGCTGCGCTGGCTCAGTGGTGACAGCCTGGCTGCGCTGGCTCAGTGGTGACAGCCTGGCTGCGCTGGCTCAGTGGTGACAGCCTGGCTGCGCTGGCTCAGTGAGAGTGTAATTCACCTTCTATATAAAGCAGAGTACAAACATGATCAGATGAGACCTTTTCCTGCTCTCGGTGCAGCCATGAGCGCAGACATGGATTACTAACAGGACTAGACTGGCTGGTGGTTGTGCCGAGTGAAAGAATGAACTTTAGGTGGGTAAGTATGGGGTGGAAATGACAATGAGATCGATGACAGAGGGTGATATCAGATGAGAAGGTGGTTGGCATTGACAATGATGGCACTTACCAGCGATTGCCTGCACAGCGACACGCAGAAAGCCGCGGACTTCTCCTTTCTCGCTGACTACGGCCACTCGATGGACCAGGGGCACCGGGAAAAGCAGGTTACTGAGGTACACAAACGCTCTGTAACAGAGATCAGGAGGATGTGTCAGGAGACCGCACGGACGGTAGATGTTCCTGGACCATCTAATAACTAAAAGCCCCCTACTATGAAGGTCCCCCACGTCCAGACAGATACAATGAGTGACTGATGTGATACGGGCTCACAGACAACAATGTGCCCTCTGCGACAAAGGACGGGCGCCGTTAGTCAGCATTGCCCACTATCAGACATGTCTGATCCAGGCCCATCTATACAGATTACAGGGTTTAGAAGAAACAAAAATTAAAATAAGCAAAATAAAAAAAAAACACATAACAAAGCATAATCCAACAGAATAAAACAAGCATAAATAAAGATTAATAAGCCATGTTATAACATTACAAACATAAAATGAAATACAAAATAATTATTAAATAGCTGCAAAATAAAATCTACAGATTAAAATCAGTCTCGAGTTCCAGAGCTCAGGTCAGAGGTCTCGGAAAGAGGGGTGTCCAGCGATACAACGGGGGGGAACCGTCAATTCAATTCAGCTTCGTTTTACTGCTAACGGAAGGTTTGTACTAAGAATAAGCTACATTTAGTATAATATAATGTTTGTGTGTATGGTGAAGTGATGCTGCCACATTATCAATGGTCTATTCTGTATGGCTCTACCGCCAAGGTAATTGGGCTATACCAGCAGGGTACAAGGTCCGATGACCACTGTGAAGCATAGGTTGGTGAGAAGGGACAAACTTAATCGCCTGCGAGAGTTCAGCAAACACGCCACGAGATTTACAGACGCAGTTTTCCTGGTTTTGTCTTAAAGAAAAAAAAAAATTACCTCTTTTACAGCTAAAATTTTTGCATTTGGCAGGAACTTGCAGGCTATTAGGCTTGTCCCAAAGTCTCTCAGATTGATTAATTTGCCTAATTACTGGGCATTTATAGACATACACAGTCTACGTCTTTACCGAGAACCAGCAAGGCACCAGCCTAGGGGCACCCTGTACAGAGAACTAGCCAGGCACCAGCCTAGGGGCACCCTGTACAGAGAACTAGCCAGGCACCAGCCTAGGGGCACCCTGTACAGAGAACCAGCCAGGCACCAGCCTAGGGGCACCCTGTACAGAGAACCAGCCAGGCACCAGCCTAGGGGCACCCTGTACAGAGAACCAGCCAGGCACCGGCCTAGGGGCACCCTGTACAGAGAACCTGTCAGGCACCGGCCTAGGGGCACCCTGTACAGAGAACCAGCCAGGCACCAGCCTAGGGGCACCCTGTACAGAGAACCAGCCAGGCACCAGCCTAGGGGCACCCTGTACAGAGAACTAGCCAGGCCCCAGCCTAGGGGCACCCTGTACAGAGAACCAGCCAGGCACCAGCCTAGGGGCACCCTGTACAGAGAACCAGCCAGGCACCAGCCTAGGGGCACCCTGTACAGAGAACCAGCCAGGCACCAGCCTAGGGGCACCCTGTACAGAGAACCAGCCAGGCACCGGCCTAGGGGCACCCTGTACAGAGAACCTGTCAGGCACCAGCCTAGGGGCACCCTGTACAGAGAACCAGCCAGGCATCAGTCTATGGGCACCCTGTACAGAGAACCTGTCAGGCACCGGCCTAGGGGCACCCTGTACAGAGAACCAGCCAGGCATCAGTCTAGGGGCACCCTGTACAGAGAACCTGTCAGGCACCGGCCTAGGGGCACCCTGTACAGAGAACCTGTCAGGCACCGGCCTAGGGGCACCCTGTACAGAGAACCAGCCAGGCATCAGTCTAGGGGCACCCTGTACAGAGAACCTGTCAGGCACCGGCCTAGGGGCACCCTGTACAGAGAACCTGTCAGGCACCGGCCTAGGGGCACCCTGTACAGAGAACCAGCCAGGCACCGGCCTAGGGGCACCCTGTACAGAGAACCTGTCAGGCACCGGCCTAGGGGCACCCTGTACAGAGAACCAGCCAGGCACCAGCCTAGGGGCACCCTGTACAGAGAACCAGCCAGGCACCAGCCTAGGGGCACCCTGTACAGAGAACCAGCCAGGCACCAGCCTAGGGGCACCCTGTACAGAGAAGCTGCCAGGCACCAGCCAAGAGGCACCCTGTACAGAGAACCAGCCAGGCACCAGCCTAGGGGCACCCTGTACAGAGAACCAGCCAGGCACCAGCCTAGGGGCACCCTGGTACAGAGAACCAGCCAGGCACCAGCCTAGGGGCACCCTGTACAGAGAACCAGCCTAGGGGACCCTGCTCAGTGGGAAGGACCATTATTCCTCATCTCTTGTTTTGTGGCTTCTTGGCCTCAGCCAGTCGCCCATTCATCATCCAGACAAAGAAATGCAGATGCTGGGCATAAGCAGACAGAGGTGCCGGATGCCATCCCGTCAGATCCTAGTGTTCCCATGTAATTAGCTGTGTGTCTGGTATACAAGGCACCAGGTTACGCCAGGAATGATCCCCTGTACAATCCTATATTTAGGAGGAATGGACACACAGAGGTGCTGGATGGAATCCCATCAGATCCTAGTGTTCCCTTTGCTACAGGAGCGGTCTCCTCTGCCTTTTGGGCATTTCTGTAGTATGTCAACCCTGCACGACCTTCATGCCAATCAATGCTGGTATTTAATGTGCCAGTCGCATACACCCTGAGGAGGCAGCCATCTTGTGGGTGGATCCAATAGTTGGAATATCAAATCACAATAAACTGTTCCTATTAAATTTAGAGGTTACATTATCAGCACTGTCTATTCGGCATCCATTGCCACCCATAACACGCCACCCCCACCTGAGCGATGGACGACACGGTATGAGAGGGACTAATAATACAAAATGGCTCTGCATGCCACCTTCTGCCATACTGTCCTTTGCCGTCAGCCTCTCACTGTCCTCCATGTCGTAGGAGCGGGAGTGAAGGTGAACGACAGGGAAGAACACTGAGCCGCTCCCTACTCTCTTCCACCTGAGGAGAGGATCTCGCCTCGTTCTCATGAATGTTTGCTGAAGTCACAAAATGGCTGCCTCTGCTGTGGGTAGCTGACTGTACCCTTTCAAGCAGGGCTTTTTATGTCCGGCAAACCCCTCAACCACAGCCAGGGACCAGAGGAGGGGAACGAGGTATTAGCAGCGAGGTTGGTGAGGTGATGGCAAAACAAAACAAACTACATATCAAACACAAATCAATATATGCTTTGTTTTCTCAACAAAAAGAAAAGTAAATAATGAATGAAGATTGGATCGAGGGCCTGTCACACCCTAACGCACGCTAATTCCTGACCCCCCCACATGCCACAAGTGACGGCAGGAAAGACAAGCTATCACCGCCCCCCACCTGACAGCAAAAGCAAGGCTTGAAATAAGGACATTCAGGTTGTGCTACAAATGTGGATTTATCATCATATTTAGGTTGAGAAATAATAGACTGGAAAGGCTGCGCCTTCCCACGATGAAGACGGCCATTTTGAGAAAAACACCGATCTAAAAATGTCTGCTATGTGTTACAGTAAGTCATTGCACGTAATGAAGTCCATTAACGCCACACTGAGGCACTGGTTCCCTGTGTATAGATAGGATTCATGCTCATGAATATTTATTCAGTCCACAAAATGGCTTCCTTAACTGCGTGCAGACAAGGTTTAACGTTTTATATTTTTTCATAAAATGTGGCTTAAACTGAACTTCATTATGAAATCACAACTCCAAAAACTTCCTATCTTTTATTATTTTCATTATTAAAGTTGCACAAATGTTTTTCTAAATCTAAATTCTAAATACACAGCCAGGGTTAGGAGATTTGTTCCTCCACAATTCGGCCATGGTCGGTGACTTGGTCACAAAGTCTCAATTTTCCAACAGAAAGGGCTCATTGTAGCCAGGTTCTCAGTCGCTGGTTCATTAAAGGCGACACAACACAGAGGGAAGCCATTTTGTGGGCTGGACTTCGTGTCTGAGGCGCTAATGATGTCACTGGTTCCTAGTGAAGTGTTATGCTGGGTACACATCTAAAAGATTTTCTGTCCAACCATCCAACTATCTGATTGGTTGGAATGAGAATCTGGTAACGTATGGGGAGTAACTGATGATCAGTAATTTGCTCCTAAATGCCAGAAAACAGATGAAAATGGCGTCAGACAAGTTTGTTAAATGTTTGATCTAAACAATTCGTTCAAACAGTTTTTGTCCATTTTCCGGCGTTTGGGAGCAAATTACTGATCATCAGTTACTCCCATACGTTACCAGGTTTTCATTGCAACCAATCACCTAGTTGGACAGATAATCTTTACGTGTGTACCCAGCTTTAGGCTGCAATCACATGGCTATGTAGGTGGTGAGTACACTATAAGGCTGCAATCATTTGGCTATGTAGGTGGTGAGTACACTATAAGGCTGCAATCACTTGGCTATGTAGGTGGTGAGTACACTATAAGGCAGCAATCACTTGGCTATGTAGGTGGGGAGTACACTATAAGGCTGCAATCACTTGGCTATGTAGGTGGGGAGTACACTATAAGGCTGCAATCACTTGGCTATGTAGGTGGAGAGTACACTATAAGGCTGCAATCACTTGGCTATGTAGGTGGGGAGTACACTATAAGGCTGCAATCACTTGGCTATGTAGGTGGTGAGTACACTATAAGGCTGCAATCACTTGGCTATGTAGGTGGTGAGTACACTATAAGGCTGCAATCACTTGGCTATGTAGATGGGGAGTACACTATAAGGCGGCAATCACTTGGCTATGTAGGTGGTGAGTACACTATAAGGCTGCAATTACTTGGCTATGTAGGTGGTGAGTACACTATAAGGCTGAAATCACTAGGCTATGTAGGTGGTGAGTACACTATAAGGCTGCAATCACTTGGCTATGTAGGTGGGGAGTACACTATAAGGCTGCAATCACTTGGCTATGTAGGTGGGGAGTACACTATAAGGCTGCAATCACTTGGTTATGTAGGTGGGGAGTACACTATAAGGCGGCAATCACTTGGCTATGTAGGTGGTGAGTACACTATAAGGCGGCAATCACTTGGCTATGTAGGTGGTGAGTACACTATAAGGCTGCAATCACTTGGCTATGTAGGTGGTGAGTACACTATAAGGCTGCAATCACTTGGCTATGTAGGTGGTGAGTACACTATAAGGCTGCAATCACTTGGCTATGTAGGTGGTGAGTACACTATAAGGCTGCAATCACTTGGCTATGTAGGTGGTGAGTACACTATAAGGCTGCAATCACTTGGCTATGTAGGTGGTGAGTACACTATAAGGCTGCAATCACTTGGCTATGTAAGTGGGGAGTACACTATAAGGCGGCAATCACTTGGCTATGTAGGTGGTGAGTACACTATAAGGCTGCAATCACTTGGCTATGTAGGTGGTGAGTACACTATAAGGCTGCAATCACTTGGCTATGTAGGTGGTGAGTACACTATAAGGCTGCAATCACTTGGCTATGTAGGTGGTGAGTACACTATAAGGCTGCAATCACTTGGCTATGTAGGTGGTGAGTACACTATAAGGTTGCAATCACTTGGCTATGTAGGTGGTGAGTCCACTATAAGGCTGCAATCACTTGGCTATGTAGGTGGGGAGTACACTATAAGGCTGCAATCACTTGGCTATGTAGGTGGTGAGTACACTATAAGGCTGCAATCACTTGGCTATGTAGGTGGTGAGTACACTATAAGGCTGCAATCACTTGGCTATGTAGGTGGTGAGTACACGTTAAGGCTGCAATCACTTGGCTATGTAGGTGGTGAGTACACTATAAGGCTGCAATCACTTGGCTATGTAGGTGGTGAGTACACTATAAGGCTGCAATCACTTGGCTATGTGGGTGGTGAGTACACTATAAGGCTGCAATCACTAGGCTATGTAGGTGGTGAGTACACTATAAGGCTGCAATCACTTGGCTATGTAGGTGGTGAGTACACTATAAGGCGGCAATCACTAGGCTATGTAGGTGGTGAGTACACTATAAGGCTGCAATCACTTGGCTATGTAGGTGGTGAGTACACTATAAGGCGGCAATCACTAGGCTATGTAGGTGGTGAGTACACTATTAGGCGGCAATCACTAGGCTATGTAGGTGGTGAGTACACTTTAAGGCGGTAACACTAGCAGTGGATATTTGGTGTCAGTTCTGAAGATGAAGAGGAGGAGTGTGTAAAAATAAATGATGATCTCATAGCACATTAATGAAGGTTGTGTCCAGCCTCCAGGAGGACTAAAGTTCCTCACCAGCAGATGAGAAGAACACGTGTGCCCTGTACTGCCTCATGTGTGGCGTGTAAGCAGAGGAAACGTTTACATGCTAATAATATGGGGTTATGGTAAGAGCTTGTCCTTCCACGCCCTTTCCTTGCACAACCTCACCAACCTTCCTACTAAAATGAACCATGGGGAGCGGTCATAAAACGGGTCGCGCCCATCGCTGAAGAGGTCAGATCCATCCTCATTCCCCACATCCGAACCAGTGTCGTCCACAAAGGGCTCGTCGTCGAAGTCTTCCATCTGGTCCTGCTGCTCGTCAGCCAGCTCCGTGATGTCTGAATCTGCTGTTGAAAAGGTGGGGGACGGGGTGCGGTCTGCCAGCCGCTCGTTCACGCAGCCGTGGAATATGGGGGAACTAAACATTGGTAACGGAAGAGTCGTTATCACAACCCAGTGGTGCAGGAGGGGGGATTGGGAGCGTGTACTCCAAAAAGACACCAGCAAAACAAAGCATAAATGACACTAATGAGAGGCAAGCAAGACTCCGGGGGGGTGAGGGGTGGGCTCAACTCGGTGCTCACAGAAATAATAGAGAGCGAAGCAGAGCAGGGTGCAAAAACAGACCAAAATAAAAGATGTTTTATTGTGCTGTGGGAAGGAATACGGCAGTAACGCTAAGTCCTGGGAAAGCGGAGCGTGTCACCGGCATTATTACGTGATGCACATTTACTACTGCGCCCCAGCATCATTGTAGTGTGAGACTGGCGTACATTACCACAGAGGGCAATACCTTAGACCGGAAGGAGGCATGGAATGTAGCATAAAGCAGATTATCAAGGGCAATACCAACATTTTATTATTACTGTAACTTTAAGTGTGCGTGTCGTCTGTGGAGGCGGCCATTTTGTGAGCTAAACCAACATTCCTAATGCAGCCTAACAACCCTCAATCAGACACTGGGACCAATAAGGTAAATTAAATTCATGGAAGAAACTGGCCATTTGCCAAGGTCATTCCGGTGCCAGCAAAAGAAAATATTGGCTGCTTCAACAAAATGGCTGCCGCCGTTACGTGCAGGAGATGGGCGCACTTTACTATTCAAAACCTGAAGAAGAAACTAGATGGGTTTGGTCACACAGAAATTCCGTAACACTGGGCTCCTCTGCCACCGTACACTGATGTAGTCGTTGAGCGGAAATTGGCGCAGAAATGGTGCGAAAACTTTCCCCCAAAAAAGCAACAATGGTCTCAGCAGAAACATCTTAATTTGACAACATGTAGTAATTGGGAATGGCGTTAGGGCAGCGTCACACAGGAACCTTATGCGCTCAGCGGATGTCTCCCCCATGTATCAGGGCTGTATATGCAGGCGGTGTATATATGCGGTATCTCGCCGTATTGCGGATTACGCTGCAAGGAGGAGGATATACATTGAGGGGCTGACTCCGGGTCACACAGGACTCTGTGCAAAGACTGAAATGGCGAGTTTTTGGACACGGCACACGCGCAGGTGGCCAATTATTGCGTCTTTGTGTATGATCGTCCTATTCGGAAGGAATTAGGACGCATCTGTCTTTCAGTGAAATGAGGCGTTTTGAGGGGGGAGCTGGGTGAAGATACTGCAATCACAGGTAACCGCCATGACTCTCAATGCTGTGCGCCTGCATCAATAGTTCTGTGCGATTCAGAGCTGTGCGCACAGGGAGGGACGCCTGTACTGACGGGCTTCCTGCACACAGCATGGGGTCAGCACATGGTGCAGATATTAATTATGGCGGTTGTGGGGTTTGGTGTAAAACCAATGGGCGCCAGGGCTTCTCGCTGGCAGACGCACAGACCTGCGCATTAGCAGAACATAGGCCGACATTAGTGCACGGCAGTAATTTTGGCTTCCGCAGCTGCCCGGGACTACCGCCACTTTGCGTGCACCTCGGAATCAGTCGCTGAGCGCATAAAGCGACCGCATGATGCTACAGTAAATCTTCTAGTAGCAGCTAAGACATCACCCTAACGTGGTAATTACACCATAGTAAGGACATAACTAACGCGGTGATCTCTGTTCTTCTCTGACAGTAACACATATACCGACTTCTATGTACACATAAAGAGATACTATGTAACACGGTGACCTCTGTTCTTCTCTGACAGTAATACATATACCGACTTCTATGTACACATAAAGAGATACTATGTAACACGGTGACCTCTGTTCTTCTCTGACAGTAATACATATACCGACTTCTATGTACACATAAAGAGATACTATGTAACACGGTGACCTCTGTTCTTCTCTGACAGTAATACATATACCGACTTCTATGTACACATAAAGAGATACTATGTAACACGGTGATCTCTGTTCTTCTCTGACAGTAATACATATACCGACTTCTATGTACACATAAAGAGATACTATGTAACACGGTGATCTCTGTTCTTCTCTGACAGTAATACATATACCGACTTCTATGTACACATAAAAAGATACTATGTAACACAGTGATCTCAGTTCTTCCCTGACAGTAATACATATACCGACTTCTATGTACACATAAAGAGATACTATGTAACACAGTGATCTCTGTTCTTCTCTGACAGTAATACATATACCGACTTCTATGTACACATAAAGAGATACTATGTAACACAGTGATCTCAGTTCTTCTCTGACAGTAACACATATACCGACTTCTATGTACACATAAAGAGATACTATGTAACACGGTGATCTCAGTTCTTCTCTGACAGTAATACATATACCGACTTCTATGTACACATAAAGAGATACTATGTAACACGGTGACCTCTGTTCTTCTCTGACAGTAATACATATACCGACTTCTATGTACACATAAAGAGATACTATGTAACACGGTGATCTCTGTTCTTCTCTGACAGTAATACATATACCGACTTCTATGTACACATAAAGAGATACTATGTAACACGGTGATCTCTGTTCTTCTCTGACAGTAATACATATACCGACTTCTATGTACACATAAAGAGATACTATGTAACACGGTGACCTCTGTTCTTCTCTGACAGTAATACATATACCGACTTCTATGTACACATAAAGAGATACTATGTAACACGGTGACCTCTGTTCTTCTCTGACAGTAATACATATACCGACTTCTATGTACACATAAAGAGATACTATGTAACACGGTGATCTCAGTTCTTCTCTGACAGTAATACATATACCGACTTCTATGTACACATAAAGAGATACTATGTAACACAGTGATCTCTGTTCTTCTCTGACAGTAATACATATACCGACTTCTATGTACACATAAAGAGATACTATGTAACACAGTGATCTCAGTTCTTCCCTGACAGTAATACATATACCGACTGCTATGTACACATAAAGAGATACTATGTAACACGGTGATCTCTGTTCTTCTCTGACAGTAATACATATACCGACTTCTATGTACACATAAAGAGATACTATGTAACACGGTGACCTCTGTTCTTCTCTGACAGTAATACATATACCGACTTCTATGTACACATAAAGAGATACTATGTAACACAGTGATCTCAGTTCTTCCCTGACAGTAATACATATACCGACTGCTATGTACACATAAAGAGATACTATGTAACACGGTGACCTCTGTTCTTCTCTGACAGTAATACATATACCGACTTCTATGTACACATAAAGAGATACTATGTAACACGGTGACCTCTGTTCTTCTCTGACAGTAATACATATACCGACTTCTATGTACACATAAAGAGATACTATGTAACACGGTGACCTCTGTTCTTCTCTGACAGTAATACATATACCGACTTCTATGTACACATAAAGAGATACTATGTAACACGGTGACCTCTGTTCTTCTCTGACAGTAATACATATACCGACTTCTATGTACACATAAAGAGATACTATGTAACACGGTGACCTCTGTTCTTCTCTGACAGTAATACATATACCGACTTCTATGTACACATAAAGAGATACTATGTAACACGGTGACCTCTGTTCTTCTCTGACAGTAATACATATACCGACTTCTATGTACACATAAAGAGATACTATGTAACACGGTGACCTCTGTTCTTCTCTGACAGTAATACATATACCGACTTCTATGTACACATAAAGAGATACTATGTAACACGGTGACCTCTGTTCTTCTCTGACAGTAATACATATACCGACTTCTATGTACACATAAAGAGATACTATGTAACACGGTGACCTCTGTTCTTCTCTGACAGTAATACATATACCGACTTCTATGTACACATAAAGAGATACTATGTAACACGGTGACCTCTGTTCTTCTCTGACAGTAATACATATACCGACTTCTATGTACACATAAAGAGATACTATGTAACACGGTGATCTCTGTTCTTCTCTGACAGTAATACATATACCGACTTCTATGTACACATAAAGAGATACTATGTAACACGGTGATCTCAGTTCTTCTCTGACAGTAATACATATACCGACTTCTATGTACACATAAAGAGATACTATGTAACACGGTGATCTCAGTTCTTCCCTGACAGTAATACATATACCGACTTCTATGTACACATAAAGAGATACTATGTAACACGGTGACCTCTGTTCTTCTCTGACAGTAATACATATACCGACTTCTATGTACACATAAAGAGATACTATGTAACACGGTGACCTCTGTTCTTCTCTGACAGTAATACATATACCGACTTCTATGTACACATAAAGAGATACTATGTAACACGGTGACCTCTGTTCTTCTCTGACAGTAATACATATACCGACTTCTATGTACACATAAAGAGATACTATGTAACACGGTGATCTCAGTTCTTCTCTGACAGTAATACATATACCGACTTCTATGTACACATAAAGAGATACTATGTAACACAGTGATCTCTGTTCTTCACTGACAGTAATACATATACCGACTTCTATGTACACATAAAAAGATACTATGTAACACGGTGACCTCTGTTCTTCTCTGACAGTAATACATATACCGACTTCTATGTACACATAAAGAGATACTATGTAACACGGTGATCTCTGTTCTTCTCTGACAGTAATACATATACCGACTTCTATGTACACATAGAAAGATACTATGTAACACAGTGATCTCTGTTCTTCCCTGACAGTAATACATATACCGACTTCTATGTACACATAGAGATACTATGTAACACGGTGATCTCTGTTCTTCACTGACAGTAATACATATACCGACTTCTATGTACACATAAAAAGATACTATGTAACACGGTGACCTCTGTTCTTCTCTGACAGTAATACATATACCGACTTCTATGTACACATAAAGAGATACTATGTAACACGGTGACCTCTGTTCTTCTCTGACAGTAATACATATACCGACTTCTATGTACACATAAAGAGATACTATGTAACACAGTGACCTCTGTTCTTCTCTGACAGTAATACATATACCGACTTCTATGTACACATAAAGAGATACTATGTAACACGGTGATCTCTGTTCTTCTCTGACAGTAATACATATACCGACTTCTATGTACACATAGAAAGATACTATGTAACACAGTGATCTCTGTTCTTCCCTGACAGTAATACATATACCGACTTCTATGTACACATAGAGATACTATGTAACACGGTGATCTCTGTTCTTCACTGACAGTAATACATATACCGACTTCTATGTACACATAAAGAGATACTATGTAACACGGTGACCTCTGTTCTTCTCTGACAGTAACACATATACCGACTTCTATGTACACATAAAGAGATACTATGTAACACAGTGATCTCAGTTCTTCCCTGACAGTAATACATATACCGACTGCTATGTACACATAAAGAGATACTATGTAACACGGTGACCTCTGTTCTTCTCTGACAGTAATACATATACCGACTTCTATGTACACATAAAGAGATACTATGTAACACGGTGACCTCTGTTCTTCTCTGACAGTAATACATATACCGACTTCTATGTACACATAAAGAGATACTATGTAACACGGTGACCTCTGTTCTTCTCTGACAGTAATACATATACCGACTTCTATGTACACATAAAGAGATACTATGTAACACGGTGACCTCTGTTCTTCACTGACAGTAATACATATACCGACTTCTATGTACACATAAAGAGATACTATGTAACACGGTGACCTCTGTTCTTCTCTGACAGTAATACATATACCGACTTCTATGTACACATAAAGAGACACTAACAAGAACCCTGTGCCATGATTTATAAAGAAACCTTTATAGTAAATTATAGGTACAATAGACAATAAGATAAGTAGATCCGGGACGGAGCACAGAATGACTGACTCATAGCGGTATATTCTAACTAAAGTGCCGGTTATTAGAAATGAAGATGTTGCCCATAGCAACCAACCAGATTCTACTTATCATTTATCTAGCACCTTCTAGAAGATAATAAGTAGAATCTGATTGGTTGCTATGGGCAACATCTCCACTTCTAAAACCCCGCCCTAAAGTACTAGTGCTTAAAGAGCAATATGTCCTGTAACTCGCAGCATTGTGATGGTCACACGCAGCATAATCATCAGTTTATACATAAATGAGACTATAATACTTAGAGATTGACGATTACATACTACAAAGGTTCAGGAGAAGCTGGACCTACCTGCCAACTAGCTTGAACCAGTGGAAGCGATCGTAGAAGGGGTCACCGCCACTTATCACGGTGTCGGGGTCATCTTGGACATTGGACGCCATTTCTCCTGCGCGGTCGTACATCTCTCGCATCTGTTCCAGCCGCAGTCTGGGGGGAGGAGATGAAGGGACAGCGGTGGTGAGATAATCCTGCCATAGGGAACCTATAGGTAAGTGCGGGGAACTACAAGTACCTATAATACAGGAGACTGACCTGAGCTTCTCCAGTGACCAGTAGTGAGTGGCCCCGTTCTTCAGGTCCTGCACCTCTACAGCAACCACCGTGCGAGGGAAAGGCTGCTCCTCCGGGATCTTCTCTGCGTCAGGGGGGAGCAGCTCCGGAGGGAGGGGCGAGTACAGGGTGTCTGTCAGCAGCACAAACTGAAACTGCACCTGCAGAGGGGCACGGAGTCAGGAATACACAGAGCTGCCCCGTCTGCCGCAGGCAAATATAGGTTATAATAACTAGCGCCACCGACTGCAGCTCCGGCCTACCTCTAGGACCACCACTCCTATATTATACACAGAGCTGCCCCGTCTGCCGCAGGCCAGGAGGAATCATTACACAAATATAGGTTATATTAACTAGCGCCACCGACTGCAGCTCCTGCCTACCTCTAGGACCACCACTCCTATATTATACACAGAGCTGCCCCGTCTGCCGCAGGCCAGGAGGAATCATTACACAAATATAGGTTATAATAACTAGCACCACCGACTGCAGCTCCGGCCTACCTCTAGGACCACCACTCCTATATTATACACAATACAATAAGAAGTCTAAGGTAATCCACAAGCGCTGTCCTATTTAGGAGACTCAAAAATCACCTTCACTTCGCAGACTTTTCCGTCACCGTCACGCTGTATAATACAGACTGGTGCGCTCTCACCGTCACGCTGTATAATACAGACTGGTGCGCTCTCACCATGCAGCAGAAACTACTGGTCCCTTAAAGGTTTCTTTACACTTTATCGTCATGTTCTACCACAGAAGATTTCCCCAACTTCCTTCTACCGAGTAAGTGGACATGTACTCACCACACACACCTCTTGGTTGATGCCCATAAAGGTTTCTATAATTCCAGATGGCACAAAATATTCTCTCTCCTCAGTCTGGTCGGTTTTTAGTTGTAAAAAAAACCTTTTTTTTATTATTAAATACACTCTCCAATCAGTACATATGTCTATATATAAAGATGGAACCTCCAGCGTTTCTGTTCATAGGATACAGCCTTAGTACCCGGGAATTAAGGGCTCAGTCACTGGTCAAGTTGCTACAGACAACTCACCGGTAGTTCATATAACAAGCACTGGGTCCACCACCATCTACGCGTTTCACACTCTCTGCTCCTTCCTCAGGATGTGGTTTGGACCCAGCAGGAAACAGAATTTATACCCTTACCCATAATCCCCAATCACGGGAAAAATACATTTCATATTCACCCTCAAATCCTAAATAATACATGGGTCTTCATATTGCTACTCTTTACACATATTCATAGGTTTCTCCCAAACAAAAGACTCCCATTAATTAAAAAACTCCAACCTTATATACTATAGCTTAAGTCCGTTCTTAATTGAAAAAAAAAAACAAGATCCACTCCTCCGCTTTGTATTGTATTATGTCCCTTATATTCCTGTGTACATCCTCTCCTCCTCCGCTTTGTATTGTATTATGTCCCTTATATTCCGGTGTACATCCTCTCCTCCTCCGCTTTGTATTGTATTATGTCCCTTATATTCCGGTGTACATCCTCTCCTCCTCCGCTTTGTATTGTATTATGTCCCTTATATTCCGGTGTACATCCTCTCCTCCTCCGCTTTGTATTGTATTATGTCCCTTATATTCCGGTGTACATCCTCTCCTCCTCCGCTTTGTATTGTATTATGTCCCTTATATTCCGGTGTACATCCTCTCCTCCTCCGCTTTGTATTGTATTATGTCCCTTATATTCCGGTGTACATCCTCTCCTCCTAAGCTTTGTATTGTATTATGTCCCTTATATTCCGGTGTACATCCGCTCCTCCTCCGCTTTGTATTGTATTATGTCCCTTATATTCCGGTGTACATCCGCTCCTCCTCCGCTTTGTATTGTATTATGTCCCTTATATTCCGGTGTACATCCGCTCCTCCTCCGCTTTGTATTGTATTATGTCCCTTATATTCCGGTGTACATCCTCTCCTCCTCCGCTTTGTATTGTATTATGTCCCTTATATTCCGGTGTACATCCGCTCCTCCTCCGCTTTGTATTGTATTATGTCCCTTATATTCCGGTGTACATCCGTTCATCCTCCGCTTTGTATTGTATTATGTCCCTTATATTCCGGTGTACGTCCTCTCCTCCTCCGCTTTGTATTGTATTATGTCCCTTATATTCCGGTGTACATCCGCTCCTCCTCCGCTTTGTATTGTATCATGTCCCTTATATTTCGATGTAAGTCCGATGCCAGGTTTTTAGCTTTTATCCGTAGCTCTTCAGGATAAAATCTGGAATCCCTTTATTTGGTGTCTCTCACGGGGATTCCTTCCTTCCGCTGTGCATTGCGGCTCTCTTTAGTGCATCAGCCCCTCTACCTCCGGTTGGTGGAACGCATGTACCCGGGCATTACGGCCGCTGGACCGCAAACACCGGAAATGGTCACCGGAGATTCTGTGTATCGTTACCAATACAATCAGTGCCCCCTCACTCCTCCTCCATCATGTTATCTCGGAAGTAAAGGCAAAACAATATATATTAATAATAAAATCTCCATAAATCAACACATTATTTATACATAAATGACCCATATGGTTTTTCTAAAAAACTCAAATATCCTTAAAATATGGCTCTAAATACCCAAACAAATATGCTTTAAGTCATTTATGTATAAATAATATGGAGATTTATGGAGAAATCTATGAATATGTGTAAAGAGTAGGTATATGATGACCCATGTATTATTTAGGATTTGAGGGTGAATATGAAATGTATTTTTCCCGTGATTGGGGATTATGGGTAAGGGTATAAATTCTGTTTCCTGCTGGGTCCAAACCACATCCTGAGGAAGGAGCAGAGTGTGTGAAACGCGTAGATGGTGGTGGGCCCATACTTGTTATATGAACTACTGGTGAGTTATCTGTTGTTGTCTGTAGCAACTTGACCAGTGACTGAGCCCTTAATTCCCGGGTACTAAGGCTGTATCCTATGAACAGAAACGCTGGAGGTTCTCGTTCTCTCTCTCTCTCTCTCGTTCTCTCTCTCTCTCTCGTTCTCTCTCTCTCTCTCGTTCTCGTTCTCTCTCTCTCTCTCGTTCTCTCTCTCTCTCTCGTTCTCTCTCTCTCTCTCGTTCTCTCTCTCTCTCTATATATATATATACATATGTACTGATTGGAGAGTGTATTTAATAAATCAAAAAACATTTTTACTACTAAAAACCGACCAGACTGAGGAGTAAGGATTTTTGTCCCATCTGGAATTATAGAAACCTTTATGGGCATGAACCAAGAGGAGTGTGTGGTGAGTACATGTCCACTTACTCGGTAGAAGGAAGTTGGGGAAATCTTCTGTGGTAGAACGTGACGATAAAGTGTAAAGAAACCTTTAAGGGACCAGTAGTTTCTGCTTCATGGTGAGAGCGCACCAGTCTGTATTATACAGTGTGACGGTGAGAGCGCACCAGTCTGTATTATACAGCGTGACGGTGACGGAAAAGTCTGCGAAGTGAAGGCGATTTTTGAGTCTCCTAAATGGGACAGCGCTTGTGGATTACCTCAGACTTCTTATTGTAAGGTGGAATAATTCACCCATAGAATCTCCTGACCAGCGTTACCTGACCGAACACAACTAAATAACGATTAACGGGAAATGGATTTTCAGACGGTAACTCAGAACCGCTTGGTAAAAGGTGGGATCTGCCTGTGTCAGGTCGGGACGGCGGCAGATCTCACCGTCTGTGGATGGGCAGACAGGGAGATGACAACATAGAAACTTTCCTGACCTTCTTCTTCAGCTCCACGCTGATGGCGTTGGCCTCCTTTAGGTACACGGCATTTCCCCACAGTAGGTCTCGTAGTGACGTGAACTGATGATGCTTCCACTTCTTAAACGCCCATTGCGCAAGCTCGAACTCGTGCTGCGTCCAGGGTACTGGAAGGAAATAGGGGTGCCGAGTTATTATACAACAATACCTCAGTACGGGGACTAATGATGTTCTGGTTTGGGAATAGTCCCGACATTAACCACTAGATAGCAGAAATAATAGGAGAAGCGTTAAGACTGTTCCTTCTCAGTGATGTTTCCAGTACCCAGGAGCCTGTGGTGGGAATGTACTTTTATATCATCCAGAACATGCTAACGATCTAGGTGGCACAGTGGTTAGCATTGCTGCCACACAACGTTGGGTCAATAGGTTTCTGTTCCAATCAGGGCAGTGTATGGGGAGTTTGTATGTTCTCCACTTACTGGAGTAAATTTCCTTTGGGAGCTACAGTTTACTACATGGTCCAAGTACTGGGGGCTAATTGGCTTCCAATGAAATTGACCCATGGCTTTTCCGTGTGTCAGGAAGAGGGGGGGACTGATGACAGTGCCAAAATGTTTTAACTGTGTAAGATGTTGGGGCTCTATAAAGGATAATAATAATTAGTGGAAGTCTGTGCATCAGTCCAGAAAGTAGAGGCCGAGTACTATGGTGCTTACAGTAATAATACAGTGGATTCATACTATAAACAAGCAGACGACTCTTACCCTCCTCGTCCTCCTCATCCTCTTCCTCAGTGGTCTCAGCGTTCAGTGACCGAGTCTCTACCTGCTTCTGAAGTGCCTGCAGCTTGCTTTCATAATCCTGAGGATGGAGAGACAGGACGTATAGGAGACAGGAGAGGACATGTATATGTGACGCTCAGGATGGAGACAGTACGTATAGGAGACAGGAGAGGACATGTATACGTGACGCTCAGGATGGAGACAGGAGAGGACATGTATACGTGATGCTCAGGATGGAGACAGGACGTATAGGAGACAGGAGAGGACATGTATACGTGACGCTCAGGATGGAGACAGGACGTATAGGAGACAGGAGAGGACATGTATATGTGACGCTCAGGATGGAGACAGGAGAGGACATGTATACGTGACGCTCAGGATGGAGACAGGACGTATAGGAGACAGGAGAGGACATGTATACGTGACGCTCAGGATGGAGACAGGACGTATAGGAGACAGGAGGAGAGGACATGTATACGTGACGCTCAGGATGGAGACAGGAGGTATAGGAGACAGGAGAGGACATGTATACGTGACGCTCCGGATGGAGACAGGAGAGGACATGTATACGTGACGCTCAGGATGGAGACAGGAGAGGACATGTATACGGGACGCTCAGGATGGAGACAGGACGTATAGGAGACAGGAGGAGAGGACATGTATACGTGACGCTCAGGATGGAGACAGGACGTATAGGAGACAGGAGGAGAGGACATGTATACGTGACGCTCAGGATGGAGACAGGATGTATAGGAGACAGGAGAGGACATGTATACGTGACGGTCAGGATGGAGACAGGATGTATAGGAGACAGGAGAGGACATGTATACGTGACGCTCAGGATGGAGACAGGAGAGGACATGTATACGTGACGCTCAGGATGGAGACAGGAGAGGACATGTATAAGTGACGCTCAGGATGGAGACAGGACGTATAGGAGACAGGAGGAGAGGACATGTATACGTGACGCTCAGGATGGAGACAGGAGAGGACATGTATAAGTGACGCTCTGGATGGAGACAGGACGTATAGGAGACAGGAGGAGAGGACATGTATACGTGACGCTCAGGATGGAGACAGGAGAGGACATGTATACGTGATGCTCAGGATGGAGACAGGACGTATAGGAGACAGGAGAGGACATGTATACGTGACGCTCCGGATGGAGACAGGAGAGGACATGTATACGTGACGCTCAGGATGGAGACAGGAGAGGACATGTATACGGGACGCTCAGGATGGAGACAGGATGCATAGGAGACAGGAGAGGACATGTATACGTGACGCTCAGGATTGAGACAGGACGTATAGGATACAGTAGAGGACATGTATACGTGACGCTCAGGATGGAGACAGGACGTATAGGTGACAGGAGAGGACATGTATACGTGACGCTCAGGATGGAGACAGGACGTATAGGTGACAGGAGAGGACATGTATACGTGACGCTCAGGATGGAGACAGGACGTATAGGAGACAGGAGAGGACATGTATACATGACGCTCAGGATGGAGACAGGAGAGGACATGTATACGTGATGCTCAGGATGGAGACAGGACGTATAGGAGACAGGAGAGGACATGTATAAATGACGCTCAGGATGGAGACAGGACGTATAGGAGACAGGAGAGGACATGTATACGTGACGCTCAGGATGGAGACAGGAGAGGACATGTATACGTGACACTCAGGATGGAGACAGGAGAGGACATGTATACGTGACGCTCAGGATGGAGACAGGAGGTATAGGAAACAGGAGAGGACATGTATACGTGACGCTCAGGATGGAGACAGGAGAGGACATGTATACGTGACGCTCAGGATGGAGACAGGACGTATAGGAGACAGGAGAGGACATGTATACGTGACGCTCAGGATGGAGACAGGAGAGGACATGTATACGTGACGCTCAGGATGGAGACAGGACGTATAGGAGACAGGAGAGGACATGTATACGTGACGCTCAGGATGGAGACAGGAGAGGACATGTATACGTGACGCTCAGGATGGAGACAGGACGTATAGGAGACAGGAGAGGACATGTATACGTGACGCTCAGGATGGGGACAGGAGAGGACATGTATATGTGACGCTCAGGATGGAGACAGGACGTATAGGAGACAGGAGAGGACATGTATACGTGACGCTCAGGATGGAGACAGGAGAGGACATGTATACGTGACGCTCAGGATGGAGACAGGAGAGGACATGTATACGTGACGTTCAGGATGGAGACAGGACGTATAGGAGACAGGAGAGGACATGTATACGTGACGCTCAGGATGGAGACAGGACGTATAGGAGACAGGAGAGGACATGTATACGTGACGCTCAGGATGGAGACAGGAGATGACATGTATACGTGACGCTCAGGATGGAGACAGGAGAGGACATGTATACGTGACGCTCAGGATGGAGACAGGAGAGGACATGTATACGTGACGCTCAGGATGGAGACAGGAGGTATAGGAGACAGGAGAGGACATGTATACGTGACGCTCAGGATGGAGACAGGAGAGGACATGTATACGTGACGCTCAGGATGGAGACAGGACGTATAGGAGACAGGAGAGGACATGTATACGTGACGCTCAGGATGGAGACAGGACGTATAGGAGACAGGAGAGGACATGTATACGTGACGCTCAGGATGGAGACAGGAGAGGACATGTATACGTGACGCTCAGGATGGAGACAGGACGTATAGGAGACAGGAGAGGACATGTATACGTGACGCTCAGGATGGAGACAGGAGAGGACATGTATACGTGACGCTCAGGATGGAGACAGGACGTATAGGAGACAGGAGAGGACATGTATACGTGACGCTCAGGATGGAGACAGGAGAGGACATGTATATGTGACGCTCAGGATGGAGACAGGACGTATAGGAGACAGGAGAGGACATGTATACGTGACGCTCAGGATGGAGACAGGAGAGGACATGTATACGTGACGCTCAGGATGGAGACAGGACGTATAGGAGACAGGAGAGGACATGTATACGTGACGCTCAGGATGGAGACAGGACGTATAGGAGACAGGAGAGGACATGTATACGTGACGCTCAGGATGGAGACAGGAGAGGACATGTATATGTGACGCTCAGGATGGAGACAGGAGAGGACATGTATACGTGACGCTCAGGATGGAGACAGGACGTATAGGAGACAGGAGAGGACATGTATACGTGACGCTCAGGATGGAGACAGGAGAGGACATGTATACGTGACGCTCAGGATGGAGACAGGAGGTATAGGAGACAGGGGAGGACATGTATACGTGACGCTCAGGATGGAGACAGGAGAGGACATGTATACGTGATGCTCAGGATGGAGACAGGACGTATAGGAGACAGGAGAGGACATGTATACATGACGCTCAGGATGGAGACAGGAGGTATAGGAGACAGGAGAGGACATGTATACATGACGCTCAGGATGGAGACAGGAGGTATAGGAGACAGGAGAGGACATGTATACGTGACGCTCCGGATGGAGACAGGAGAGGACATGTATACGTGACGCTCAGGATTGCGACAGGAGAGGACATGTATACGGGACGCTCAGGATGGAGACAGGATGTATAGGAGACAGGAGAGGACATGTATACGTGACGCTCAGGATTGAGACAGGACGTATAGGATACAGTAGAGGACATGTATACGTGACGCTCAGGATGGAGACAGGACGTATAGGATACAGTAGAGGACATGTATACGTGACGCTCAGGATGGAGACAGGACGTATAGGTGACAGGAGAGGACATGTATACGTGACGCTCAGGATGGAGACAGGACGTATAGGTGACAGGAGAGGACATGTATACGTGACGCTCAGGATGGAGACAGGACGTATAGGAGACAGGAGAGGACATGTATACATGACGCTCAGGATGGAGACAGGAGAGGACATGTATACGTGATGCTCAGGATGGAGACAGGACGTATAGGAGACAGGAGAGGACATGTATACATGACGCTCAGGATGGAGACAGGAGAGGACATGTATACGTGATGCTCAGGATGGAGACAGGACGTATAGGAGACAGGAGAGGACATGTATAAATGACGCTCAGGATGGAGACAGGACGTATAGGAGACAGGAGAGGACATGTATACGTGACGCTCAGGATGGAGACATGAGAGGACATGTATACGTGATGCTCAGGATGGAGACAGGACGTTTAGGAGACAGGAGAGGACATGTATACATGACGCTCAGGATGGAGACAGGAGGTATAGGAGACAGGAGAGGACATGTATACGTGACGCTCCGGATGGAGACAGGAGAGGACATGTATACGTGACGCTCAGGATGGAGACAGGAGAGGACATGTATACGGGACGCTCAGGATGGAGACAGGATGTATAGGAGACAGGAGAGGACATGTATACGTGACGCTCAGGATTGAGACAGGACGTATAGGATATAGTAGAGGACATGTATGAGTGACGCTCAGGATGGAGACAGGACGTATAGGTGACAGGAGAGGACATGTATACGTGACGCTCAGGATGGAGACAGGAGGTATAGGAAACAGGAGAGGACATTTATACGTGACGCTCAGGATGGAGACAGGAGAGGACATGTATACGTGACGCTCAGGATGGAGACAGGACGTATAGGAGACAGGAGAGGACATGTATACGTGACGCTCAGGATGGAGACAGGAGAGGACATGTATACGTGACGCTCAGGATGGAGACAGGACGTATAGGAGACAGGAGAGGACATGTATACGTGACGCTCAGGATGGAGACAGGAGAGGACATGTATACGTGACGCTCAGGATGGAGACAGGACGTATAGGAGACAGGAGAGGACATGTATACGTGACGCTCAGGATGGAGACAGGAGAGGACATGTATATGTGACGCTCAGGATGGAGACAGGACGTATAGGAGACAGGAGAGGACATGTATACGTGACGCTCAGGATGGAGACAGGAGAGGACATGTATACGTGACGCTCAGGATGGAGACAGGAGAGGACATGTATACGTGACGCTCAGGATGGAGACAGGACGTATAGGAGACAGGAGAGGACATGTATACGTGACGCTCAGGATGGAGACAGGACGTATAGGAGACAGGAGAGGACATGTATACGTGACGCTCAGGATGGAGACAGGAGAGGACATGTATACGTGACGCTCAGGATGGAGACAGGACGTATAGGAGACAAGAGAGGACATGTATACGTGACGCTCAGGATGGAGACAGGAGAGGACATGTATACGTGACGCTCAGGATGGAGACAGGACGCATAGGAGACAGGAGAGGACATGTATACGTGACGCTCAGGATGGAGACAGGAGAGGACATGTATATGTGACGCTCAGGATGGAGACAGGACGTATAGGAGACAGGAGAGGACATGTATACGTGACGCTCAGGATGGAGACAGGAGAGGACATGTATACGTGACGCTCAGGATGGAGACAGGAGAGGACATGTATAAGTGACGCTCAGGATGGAGACAGGACGTATAGGAGACAGGAGAGGACATGTATACGTGACGCTCAGGATGGAGACAGGACGTATAGGAGACAGGAGAGGACATGTATACGTGACGCTCAGGATGGAGACAGGAGAGGACATGTATACGTGACGCTCATGATGGAGACAGGACGTATAGGAGACAGGAGAGGACATGTATACGTGACGCTCATGATGGAGACAGGACGTATAGGAGACAGGAGAGGACATGTATACGTGACGCTCAGGATGGAGACAGGAGAGGACATGTATACGTGACGCTCAGGATGGAGACAGGAGAGGACATGTATACGTGACGCTCAGGATGGAGACAGGAGGTATAGGAGACAGGAGAGGACATGTATACGTGACGCTCAGGATGAAGACAGGAGAGGACATGTATACGTGACGCTCAGGATGGAGACAGGACGTATAGGAGACAGGAGAGGACATGTATACGTGACGCTCAGGATGGAGACAGGACGTATAGGAGACAGGAGAGGACATGTATACGTGACGCTCAGGATGGAGACAGGAGAGGACATGTATACGTGACGCTCAGGATGGAGACAGGACGTATAGGAGACAGGAGAGGACATGTATACGTGACGCTCAGGATGGAGACAGGACATATAGGTGACAGGAGAGGACATGCATACGTGACGCTCAGGATGGAGACAGGACGTATAGGAGACAGGAGAGGACATGTATACGTGACGCTCAGGATGGAGACAGGAGAGGACATGTATACGTGACGCTCAGGATGGAGACAGGACGTATAGGAGACAGGAGAGGACATGTATACGTGACGCTCAGGATGGAGACAGGAGAGGACATGTATACGTGACGCTCAGGATGGAGACAGGAGGTATAGGAGACAGGAGAGGACATGTATACGTGACGCTCAGGATGGAGACAGGAGAGGACATGTATACGTGACGCTCAGGATGGAGACAGGACGTATAGGAGACAGGAGAGGACATGTATACGTGACGCTCAGGATGGAGACAGGACGTATAGGAGACAGGAGAGGACATGTATACGTGACGCTCAGGATGGAGACAGGACGTATAGGAGACAGGAGAGGACATGTATACGTGACGCTCAGGATGGAGACAGGAGAGGACATGTATACGTGACGCTCAGGATGGAGACAGGACGTATAGGAGACAGGAGAGGACATGTATACGTGACGCTCAGGATGTAGACAGGAGAGGACATGTATACGTGACGCTCAGGATGGAGACAGGACGTATAGGAGACAGGAGAGGACATGTATACGTGACGCTCAGGATGGAGACAGGACGTATAGGTGACAGGAGAGGACATGTATACGTGACGCTCAGGATGGAGACAGGACGTATAGGAGACAGGAGAGGACATGTATACGTGACGCTCAGGATGGAGACAGGACGTATAGGTGACAGGAGAGGACATGTATACGTGACGCTCAGGATGGAGACAGGACGTATAGGAGACAGGAGAGGACATGTATACGTGACGCTCAGGATGGAGACAGGAGAGGACATGTATACGTGACGCTCAGGATGGAGACAGGACGTATAGGAGACAAGAGAGGACATGTATACGTGACGCTCAGGATGGAGACAGGAGAGGACATGTATACGTGACGGTCAGGATGGAGACAGGACGTATAGGAGACAGGAGAGGAAATGTATACGTGACGCTCAGGATGGAGACAGGAGAGGACATGTATACGTGACGCTCAGGATGGAGACAGGACGTATAGGAGACAGGAGAGGACATGTATACGTGACGCTCAGGATGGAGACAGGAGAGGACATGTATACGTGACGCTCAGGATGGAGACAGGAGAGGACATGTATACGTGACGCTCAGGATGGAGACAGGACGTATAGGAGACAGGAGAGGACATGTATACGTGACGCTCAGGATGGAGACAGGAGAGGACATGTATACGTGACGCTCAGGATGGAGAAAGGAGAGGACATGTATACGTGACGCTCAGGATGGAGACAGGAGGTATAGAAGGCAGGAGAGGACATGTATACGTGACGCTCAGGATGGAGACAGGACGTATAGGAGACAGGAGAGGACATGTATACGTGACGCTCAGGATGGAGACAGGAGAGGACATGTATACGTGACGCTCAGGAAGGAGACAGGACGTATAGGAGACAGGAGAGGACATGTATACGTGACGCTCAGGATGGAGACAGGAGGTATAGGAGACAGGAGAGGACATGTATACTTGACGCTCAGGATGGAGACAGGAGAGGACATGTATACGTGACGCTCAGGATGGAGACAGGACGTATAGGAGACAGGAGAGGACATGTATATGTGACACTCAGGATGGAGACAGGACGTATAGGAGACAGGAGAGGACATGTATACGTGACGCTCAGGATGGAGACAGGAGTGGACATGTATACGTGACGCTCAGGATGGAGACAGGAGAGGACATGTATACGTGACGCTCAGGATGGAGACAGGAGAGGACATGTATACGTGACGCTCAGGATGGAGACAGGACGTATAGGAGACAGGAGAGGACATGTATACGTGACGCTCAGGATGGAGACAGGACGTATAGGAGACAGGAGAGGACATGTATACGTGACGCTCAGAATGGAGACAGGACGTATAGGAGACAGGAGAGGACATGTATACGTGACGCTCAGGATGGAGACAGGACATATAGGAGACAGGAGAGGACATGTATACGTGACGCTCAGGATGGAGACAGGAGAGGACATGTATACGTGACGCTCAGAATGGAGACAGGACGTATAGGAGACAGGAGAGGACATGTATACGTGACGCTCAGGATGGAGACAGGACGTATAGGAGACAGGAGAGGACATGTATACATGACGCTCAGGATGGAGACAGGACGTATAGGAGACAGGAGAGGACATGTATACGTGACGCTCAGGATGGAGACAGGAGAGGACATGTATACGTGACGCTCAGGATGGAGACAGGACGTATAGGAGACAGGAGAGGACATGTATACGTGACGCTCAGGATGGAGACAGGAGAGGACATGTATACGTGACGCTCAGGATGGAGACAGGACGTATAGGAGACAGGAGAGGACATGTATACGTGACGCTCAGGATGGAGACAGGACGTATAGGAGACAGGAGAGGACATGTATACGTGACGCTCAGGATGGAGACAGGAGAGGACATGTATACGTGACGCTCAGGATGGAGACAGGAGAGGACATGTATATGTGACGCTCAGGATGGAGACAGGAGAGGACATGTATACGTGACGCTCAGGATGGAGACAGGACGTATAGGAGACAGGAGAGGACATGTATACGTGACGCTCAGGATGGAGACAGGACGTATAGGAGACAGGAGAGGACATGTATACGTGACGCTCAGGATGGAGACAGGAGAGGACATGTATACGTGACGCTCAGGATGGAGACAGGAGAGGACATGTATACGTGACGCTCAGGATGGAGACAGGAGAGGACATGTATATGTGACGCTCAGAATGGAGACAGGACGTATAGGAGACAGGAGAGGACATGTATACGTGACGCTCAGGATGGAGACAGGAGAGGACATGTATACGTGACGCTCAGGATGGAGACAGGAGAGGACATGTATATGTGACGCTCAGGATGGAGACAGGAGGTATAGGAGAGGACATGTATACGTGACGCTCAGGATGGAGATAGGACGTATAGGAGACAGGAGAGGACATGTATACGTGACGCTCAGGATGGAGACAGGAGAGGACATGTATACGTGACGCTCAGGATGGAGACAGGACGTATAGGAGACAGGAGAGGACATGTATACGTGACGCTCAGGATGGAGACAGGAGAGGACATGTATATGTGACGCTCAGGATGGAGACAGGAGAGGACATGTATATGTGACGCTCAGGATGGAGACAGGAGAGGACATGTATATGTGACGCTCAGGATGGAGACAGGAGAGGACATGTATACGTGACGCTCAGGATGGAGACAGGGCGTATAGGAGACAGGAGAGGACATGTATACATGACGCTCAGGATGGAGACAGGAGAGGACATGTATACGTGACGCTCAGGATGGAGACAGGACGTATAGGAGACAGGAGAGGACATGTATACGTGACGCTCAGGATGGAGACAGGAGAGGACATGTATACGTGACGCTCAGGATGGAGACAGGAGAGGAAATGTATACGTGACGCTCAGGATGGAGACAGGAGAGGACATGTATACGTGACGCTCAGGATGGAGACAGGAGAGGACATGTATACGTGACGCTCAGGATGGAGACAGGGCGTATAGGAGACAGGAGAGGACATGTATACATGACGCTCAGGATGGAGACAGGAGAGGACATGTATACGTGACGCTCAGGATGGAGACAGGGCGTATAGGAGACAGGAGAGGACATGTATACGTGACGCTCAGGATGGAGACAGGAGAGGACATGTATACGTGACGCTCAGGATGGAGACAGGACGTATAGGAGACAGGAGAGGACATGTATACGTGACACTCAGAATGGAGACAGGACGTATAGGAGACAGGAGAGGACATGTATACGTGACGCTCAGGATGGAGACAGGAGAGGACATGTATACGTGACGCTCAGGATGGAGACAGGAGAGGACATGTATACGTGACGCTCAGGATGGAGACAGGACGTATAGGAGACAGGAGAGGACATGTATACGTGACGCTCAGGATGGAGACAGGAGGTATAGGAGACAGGAGAGGACATGTATACGTGACGCTCAGGATGGAGACAGGAGAGGACATGTATACGTGACGCTCAGGATGGAGACAGGACGTATAGGAGACAGGAGAGGACATGTATACGTGACGCTCAGGATGGAGACAGGACGTATAGGAGACAGGAGAGGACATGTATACGTGACGCTCAGGATGGAGACAGGACGTATAGGAGACAGGAGAGGACATGTATACGTGACGCTCAGGATGGAGACAGGAGGTATAGGAGACAGGAGAGGACATGTATACGTGACGCTCAGGATGGAGACAGGAGGTATAGGAGACAGGAGAGGACATGTATACGTGACGCTCAGGATGGAGACAGGAGAGGACATGTATACGTGACGCTCAGGATGGAGACAGTACGTATAGGAGACAGGAGAGGACATGTATACGTGACGCTCAGGATGGAGACAGGACGTATAGGAGACAGGAGAGGACATGTATACGTGACGCTCAGGATGGAGACAGGAGGTATAGGAGACAGGAGAGGACATGTATACGTGACGCTCAGGATGGAGACAGGAGAGGACATGTATACGTGACGCTCAGGATGGAGACAGGAGAGGACATGTATACGTGACGCTCAGGATGGAGACAGGAGAGGACATGTATACGTGACGCTCAGGATGGAGACAGGAGAGGACATGTATACGTGACGCTCAGGATGGAGACAGGACGTATAGGATACAGGAGAGGACATGTATACGTGACGCTCAGGATGGAGACAGGACGTATAGGAGACAGGAGAGGACATGCATACGTGACGCTCAGGATGGAGACAGGACGTATAGGAGACAGGAGAGGACATGCATACGTGACGCTCAGGATGGAGACAGGAGAGAACATGTATACGTGACGTTCAGGATGGAGACAGGACGTATAGGAGACAGGAGAGGACATGTATATGTGACGCTCAGGATGGAGACAGGAGAGGACATGTATACGTGACGCTCAGGATGGAGACAGGACAGGACATGTATACGTGACGCTCAGGATGGAGACAGGACGTATAGGAGACAGGAGAGGACATGTATACGTGACGCTCAGGATGGAGACAGGACGTATAGGAGACAGGAGAGGACATGTATACGTGACGCTCAGGATGGAGACAGGAGAGGACATGTATATGTGACGCTCAGGATGGAGACAGGAGAGGACATGTATATGTGACGCTCAGGATGGAGACAGGAGAGGACATGTATATGTGACGCTCAGGATGGAGACAGGAGAGGACATGTATACGTGACGCTCAGGATGGAGACAGGAGAGGACATGTATACGTGACGCTCAGGATGGAGACAGGACGTATAGGAGACAGGAGAGGACATGTATACATGACGCTCAGGATGGAGAGAGGACGTATAGGAGACAGGAGAGGACATGTATACGTATAGGAGACTGGAGAGGATATAAGATGCTTAGAAGCATCCTGTATACATGTGAGAGAAACGGACAATCGTATACAGAATAATGAATGTAATATATAGGGAGATGATGAATGTCTGGGAGCGATGCACTGTCAGTACATAGACACTAACATCCATTATAAACACCATGCAAACACGTGGCCCTCCAGCTGCTGTCGAACTACACATCCCAGGAAGCCCTGCCAGTGTTTATAGCCTGTCCTAATAGCAAAACTGTGACAAGGCATGCTGGGACGAGTAGTTCCGCAGCAGCTGGAGGGCCGCATGTTGTATACCCCTGCTCCACACTATATTACACTACACAAACACCGCCATCGGGGAGGCAATATCCACATATCGCCTATACAACTGCAGTGCCTATGTGTGGGCAGACAGCGGAATATGCGGCCTAGCACTGTGGGATAGGGGGTAACTCCTCAGCGCACACATCCGGAAACCATATTATATCCATTTAACACTGGTGGTGGCTATAATGGGCTGCTGAAATGTTCTATGTAACAGGCGCTGCTACAGAATAAACAGAGAATGAGCAGAAGTAATTACCGTACCTCACAATTGTACTGATTAGCGAACCTCAAAATGGGCGACGCTGACACGGAGGTTTCACCCAAGAATGGTCATTTTGGCTGTGGCCTATTTTCCCCAATTCAGCTCTATATAAATGTTGGGCAGCACTATATAAATGTTGGGCAGCTCTATATAAGTGTTGGGCAGCTCTATATAAATGTTGGGCAGCACTATATAAATGTTGGGCAGCACTATATAAATGTTGGGCAGCACTATATAAATGTTGGGCAGCACTATATAAATGTTGGGCAGCTCTATATAAGTGTTGGGCAGCTCTATATAAATGTTGGGCAGCTCTATATAAATGTTGGGCAGCTCTATATAAATGTTGGGCAGCACTATATAAATGTTGGGCAGCACTATATAAATGTTGGGCAGCACTATATAAATGTTGGGCAGCTCTATATAAATGTTGGGCAGCACTATATAAATGTTGGGCAGCACTATATAAATGTTGGGCAGCACTATATAATTGTTGGGCAGCACTATATAAATGTTGGGCAGCACTATATAAATGTTGGGCAGCACTATATAAATGTTGGGCAGAACTATATAAATGATGGGCAGCACTATATAAATGTTGGGCAGCTCTATATAATTGTTGGGCAGCACTATATAAATGTTGGGCAGCTCTATATAAATGTTGGGCAGCTCTATATAAATGTTGGGCAGCACTATATAAATGTTGGGCAGCACTATATAAATGTTGGGCAGCACTATATAAATGTTGGGCAGAACTATATAAATGTTGGGCAGAACTATATAAATGATGGGCAGAACTATATAAATGATGGGCAGCACTATATAAATGTTGGGCAGCACTATATAAATGTTGGGCAGAACTATATAAATGTTGGGCAGCACTATATAAATGTTGGGCAGAACTATATAAATGTTGGGCAGCTCTATATAATTGTTGGGCAGCTCTATATAAATGATGGGCAGCTCTATATAAATGTTGGGCAGCTCTATATAAATGTTGGGCAGCTCTATATAAATGTTGGGCAGCTCTATATAAATGTTGGGCAGCACTATATAAATGTTGGGCAGAACTATATAAATGTTGGGCAGAACTATATAAATGTTGGGCAGCACTATATAAATGTTGGGCAGCTCTATATAAATGTTGGGCAGCACTATATAAATGTTGGGCAGAACTATATAAATGTTGGGCAGCACTATATAAATGTTGGGCAGCACTATATAAATGTTGGGCAGCTCTATATAAGTGTTGGGCAGCACTACATAAGTGTTGGGCAGCACTACATAAATGATGGGCAGCACTATATAAATGATGGGCAGCACTATATAAATGATGGGCAGAACTATATAAATGTTGGGCAGCACTATATAAATGTTGGGCAGCACTATATAAATGTTGGGCAGAACTATATAAATGTTGGGCAGAACTATATAAATGTTGGGCAGAACTATATAAATGATGGGCAGCACTATATAAATGTTGGGCAGCTCTATATAAATGTTGGGCAGCTCTATATAATTGTTGGGCAGCACTATATAAATGTTGGGCAGAACTATATAAATGTTGGGCAGCTCTATATAAATGATGGGCAGCACTATATAAATGTTGGGCAGAACTATATAAATGTTGGGCAGCACTATATAAATGATGGGCAGCACTATATAAATGTTGGGCAGCACTATATAAATGTTGGGCAGCACTACATAAGTGTTGGGCAGCACTACATAAATGATGGGCAGCACTATATAAATGATGGGCAGCACTATATAAATGATGGGCAGAACTATATAAATGTTGGGCAGCACTATATAAATGTTGGGCAGCACTATATAAATGTTGGGCAGAACTATATAAATGTTGGGCAGAACTATATAAATGTTGGGCAGAACTATATAAATGATGGGCAGCACTATATAAATGTTGGGCAGCTCTATATAAATGTTGGGCAGCTCTATATAATTGTTGGGCAGCTCTATATAATTGTTGGGCAGCACTATATAAATGTTGGGCAGAACTATATAAATGTTGGGCAGCTCTATATAAATGATGGGCAGCACTATATAAATGTTGGGCAGAACTATATAAATGTTGGGCAGCACTATATAAATGATGGGCAGCACTATATAAATGTTGGGCAGAACTATATAAATGTTGGGCAGCACTATATAAATGTTGGGCAGCACTATATAACTCTGACGCCAAGTCTGTGTGACCACATCTGTAACGGATCTTCCTGACTGTCGCACATAAGTACCACACAGCGGGGCTGGTTCTGAGGTGGGAACATAGGGCCTCATTCAGAGGCGGTCATGAGACGCAAGCGGTCGCACTGAATCAGGGCGACCGCTTGCATCCTGAACGGACGCCTCCTTGTCGATCGCTAAGCTGTGGGTTGCCACCCACAGCTTAACGACCGACCAGGGTGATGGTCGCGATGGTGATCACCATCGCGACCATCGGGGCTTACGACCAGACCCTAAGGTTGGGTCTGGGCACTCGTAAGCCCCAGGGAGCTTCCTGCTCTGATGGAGGAAGCTCCCCACTGACATCACTGATGAGGTCAGTGCGGCCGCCCACAAAATGGTAGGCGTTCCTTAAGGATTGCCTCCGTTTTGGAAACCACCCCCCCGGACCACCTACCAAACGGGGCGAGCTGTCGATCAACATCCGCCCCTTTGGTAGCGAGCTCCGGAGCAAGAGTTTATCTGTCGCTCCGGGGCTTGCGCAGTGCGGCTGCTGCACATGCGCAGGCCTTACCATCGAGTCAGTTACGAGCGCATCGGCGCTCACGACGGACTCTGAATAAGGTCCAAAGTGTGTGCGTGCGTGCGTCTGTGTGCGCTTTGGGAGGTTTGGGCGTAGGGAGACATTATTATACATGCAGGGTAAATGCTGTTTTCCCATGTAGCCCACGAACGCTGGGCGGCTTTATTCTTACACTGTCATTTAGATTTGCGTTTGAATACGCCCCTCCCGAATCTACCTCTTGCTGCACACTGTACTTCTGCCCCCCGGGACCGGCTGGGGAGGGTACATAGGCCTATTCCTGATGTACCAGGGGGCAGGCTGGCGGGGGTACATGGGCCTATTCCTGATGTACCAGTTGGCAGGCTGGCAAGGGTACATGGGCCTATTCCTGATGTACCAGGGGCCGGCTGGCGAGGGTACATGGGCCTATTCCTGATGTACCAGGGGCCGGCTGGGGAGGGTACATAGGCCTATTCCTGATGTACCAGGGGGCAGGCTGGCGGGGGTACATGGGCCTATTCCTGATGTACCAGTTGGCAGGCTGGCAAGGGTACATGGGCCTATTCCTGATGTACCAGGGGCCGGCTGGCGAGGGTACATGGGCCTATTCCTGATGTACCAGGGGCCGGCTGGGGAGGGTACATAGGCCTATTCCTGATGTACCAGGGGGCAGGCTGGCGGGGGTACATGGGCCTATTCCTGATATACCAGGGGCCGACTGGAGGGGGTACATAGGTCTATTCCTGATGTACCAGGGGCCGGCTGGGGAGGGTACATAGGCCTATTCCTGATGTACCAGGGGGCAGGCTGGCGGGGGTACATGGGCCTATTCCTGATGTACCAGGGGCCGACTGGAGGGGGTACATAGGTCTATTCCTGATGTACCAGGGGCCGGCTGGCGAGGGTACATGGGCCTATTCCTGATGTACCAGGGGCCGGCTGGCGAGGGTACATGGGCCTATTCCTGATGTACCAGGGGCCGGCTGGGGAGGGTACATAGGCCTATTCCTGATGTACCAGGGGGCAGGCTGGCGGGGGTACATGGGCCTATTCCTGATGTACCAGGGGCCGGCTGGAGGGGGTACATAGGCCTATTCCTGATGTACCAGGGGCCGGCTGGCGGGGGTACATAGGCCTATTCCTGATGTACCAGGGGCCGGCTGGCGGGGGTAGATGGGCCTTTTGTTCTTACCGCTCTTACCCACATCGTTACCACCAGTTAGCCCCCTTTCATTGAATAGACGGGAGCGTTTATTAATGGACATGCAATCTGTTTGCACATTTGATTTTGGGCCAGGTGTCCTTGAGTTGGTGATAAATCAATTAAAAAATACATAAATAACTGAATAACGGTCACATTAGTCCCGATCGGCATCTGGTCATTTTGGTCTCGGACAAAGCTGCTATTCGGTGCGCTGCATGTGCGGGCAGCTTACGTTTATGTAGGGACTACCAAATCCAGGTTGACATATGGGGCCTATTTCAGAGGTGGACGTAGGACCGAGATGTGCGCAGTTTACCAACTTTTTTGTACTACGCATGCATCAGAGTCCCGACTGTCTGCGCACAGTGACGCAGCACATTATTGGACGCAGGGTCTGAGATATTTAGTGGGCGCTTCTGGGAGGTAAGATGGAGCCGGGGTTGTTTGGGAAGGGGGGTGGCACTCATATAGGACGCCATACTCAAATGCCATAGGGGTGGCGCAGGTTTCTATGGTGCGTGGTGACTGACGGAAATCCACTGTCCTGAGACTCTACAAGCGGGTATCTCAGTTGTTTGAGAATAGGACTCGGCATCAGTATAAAGACGCAAACACGACTGCGGCAAAATGCGTCCCAACCCCGGAATCCGTCCCACAGTCTTATTGTGTAGGACGTAATGTTACAGTGCGCTATAACGGGGCTGATCCTGGGACGCCCAACACTTGTCCTGACATTACAGACACAGAACTGAGGAGATAATATGGAAGTTATTCCAAATGGGGGGTGTGACCGGATGCCTTTTGTCTAGGCCGTCACTGGTCACGGGTTAGCGCTTTTGGACTCCCACTCACTGTGAGTGACTGCCTGTCACCGACTCCGCCCACTGCGCAGTGGGCGTGTAATGATGCTGCCACCACCAAACTCTACCATCGGCGTTTGGAACCGCTCTTTACGTTGCCCTCAGGCTCCTACCTCGGCACCTGGAACCGCCTCTGCTGCGTATGCGTTTGATTAACTGCGGACACACCTCCTGTTTGGTGGCGGCAGTTCCCACCTGATCGCTCGCAATGGACCAGGTCTGCACGGTAGCTTGGCAGAGGGCTTGAACTTGGAGACGCTGAGCTCTTACCCAGAACAGCAGGAGAACGGAATAGCGTTTTGCGCAATTCTGTTGATCGCAGGGTACAGATGTAGTAGAATTTAAAGGCAAAAGGTGTTTATTGCTCTCAGTCTTAAAGAAGACTCAACATCAGAACGAAGAGGTACATTACATTGCATACAGGAATCTTAGCAGCTCTTCTCCTCAAAGAAGTTACAGGGTTGTACCACACACAACAGAGGCTCACAGGCCCTTTATATATAGTCAGAACACATAATACAGCATGGTGACATCCACCCACAGTTGGTCTTGTAACCCAGTCAGACCATCTATCCCAAAAGTAATTACAACTCACATTCCACAGGAACTGGTCATTTACTCTAATCCTTACATTTATCACACACTGACAACATATCTATGTAGAATAACCAGCAATAATATTCGCTTTCGTCTTCCTGAAATAATCAGAAAAAACTAAATTTTTTCCCCAGAAGCGCAGACACACAAGAGACAGTCTCAGGGACCTATCACAGGAAGTGCAGACACACAAGAGACAGTCTCAGGGACATATCACAGGAAGTGCAGACACACAAGAGACAGTCTCAGGGACATATCACAGGAAGTGTAGACACACAAGAGACAGTCTCAGGGACATATCACAGGAAGTGCAGACACACAAGAGACAGTCTCAGGGACCTATCACAGGAAGTGCAGACACACAAGAGACAGTCTCAGGGACCTATCACAGGAAGTGTAGACACACAAGAGACAGTCTCAGGGACATATCACAGGAAGTGCAGACACACAAGAGACAGTCTCAGGGACCTATCACAGGAAGTGCAGACACACAAGAGACAGTCTCAGGGACCTATCACAGGAAGTGCAGACACACGAGAGACAGTCTCAGGGACACATCACAGGAAGTGCAGACACACAAGAGACAGTCTCAGGGACATATCACAGGAAGTGCAGACACACAAGAGACAGTCTCAGGGACATATCACAGGAAGTGCAGACACACAAGAGACAGTCTCAGGGACATATCACAGGAAGTGCAGACACACAAGAGACAGTCTCAGGGACCTATCACAGGAAGTGCAGACACACGAGAGACAGTCTCAGGGACATATCACAGGAAGTGCAGACACACGAGAGACAGTCTCAGGGACCTATCACAGGAAGTGCAGACACACAAGAGACAGTCTCAGGGACATATCACAGGAAGTGCAGACACACAAGAGACAGTCTCAGGGACCTATCACAGGAAGTGCAGACACACAAGAGAGTCTCAGGGACCTATCACAGGAAGTGCAGACACACGAGAGACAGTCTCAGGGACCTATCACAGGAAATGCAGACACACAAGAGACAGTCTCAGGGACCTATCACAGGAAATGCAGACACACAAGAGACAGTCTCAGGGACCTATCACAGGAAGTGCAGACACACAAGAGACAGTCTCAGGGACACATCACAGGAAGTGCAGACACACAAGAGACAGTCTCAGGGACATATCACAGGAAGTGCAGACACACAAGAGACAGTCTCAGGGACATATCACAGGAAGTGCAGACACACAAGAGACAGTCTCAGGGACATATCACAGGAAGTGCAGACACACAAGAGACAGTCTCAGGGACATATCACAGGAAGTGCAGACACACAAGAGAGTCTCAGGGACCTATCACAGGAAGTGCAGACACACGAGAGACAGTCTCAGGGACCTATCACAGGAAGTGCAGACACACGAGAGACAGTCTCAGGGACCTATCACAGGAAATGCAGACACACAAGAGACAGTCTCAGGGACCTATCACAGGAAGTGCAGACACACAAGAGACAGTCTCAGGGACACATCACAGGAAGTGCAGACACACAAGAGACAGTCTCAGGGACACATCACAGGAAGCGCAGACACACGAGAGACAGTCTCAGGGACACATCACAGGAAGCGCACACACACAAGAGACAGTCTCAGGGACACATCACAGGAAGCGCAGACACACAAGAGACAGTCTCAGGGACATATCACAGGAAGTGCAGACACACAAGAGACAGTCTCAGGGACAGATCACAGGAAGCGCAGACACACAAGAGACAGTCTCAGGGACAGATCACAGGAAGCGCAGACACACAAGAGACAGTCTCAGGGATATATCACAGGAAGTGCAGACACACAAGAGACAGTCTCAGGGACACATCACAGGAAGTGCAGACACACAAGAGACAGTCTCAGGGACACATCACAGGAAGTGCAGACACACAAGAGACAGTCTCAGGGACACATCACAGGAAGTGCAGACACACAAGAGACAGTCTCAGGGACAGATCACAGGAAGTGCAGACACACAAGAGACAGTCTCAGGGACAGATCACAGGAAGCGCAGACACACAAGAGACAGTCTCAGGGACAGATCACAGGAAGCGCAGACACACAAGAGACAGTCTCAGGGATCTATCACAGGAAATGCAGACACACAAGAGACAGTCTCAGGGACCTATCACAGGAAGTGCAGACACACAAGAGACAGTCTCAGGGACACATCACAGGAAGTGCAGACACACAAGAGACAGTCTCAGGGACAGATCACAGGAAGTGCAGACACACAAGAGACAGTCTCAGGGACATATCACAGGAAGTGCAGACACACAGGAGACAGTCTCAGGGACATATGACAGGAAGTGCAGACACACAGGAGACAGTCTCAGGGACATATGACAGGAAGTGCAGACACACAGGAGACAGTCTCAGGGACATATGACAGGAAGTGCAGACACACAAGAGACAGTCTCAGGGACATATCACAGGAAATGCAGACACACAAGAGACAGTCTCAGGGACCTATCACAGGAAGTGCAGACACACAAGAGACAGTCTCAGGGACATATCACAGGAAGTGCAGACACAGGAGACAGTCTCAGGGACATATCACAGGAAGTGCAGACACAGGAGACAGTCTCAGGGACATATCACAGGAAGTGCAGACACAGGAGACAATCTCAGGGACAGATCACAGGAAGATTCGGCCATTGACTCTCTTCACACCTTCACAGCTTCCATCCTGGTCTCACTGGAATGCACTTCAAAGAAAACTTTGTTACACAAAGGGTCTGACCACTAGCATAGGTCAGGACAATTAACATATCACTTCCTATGTCAGGAGGGTAATCCCCATTACAATAATATACTCAAACCATATTCCTATAAGTGCATAGCCTATTAAATATACTCTGCATCATGCACTAATGCATTACAGCAATATAACTATATAGACTTTAATACAGTTTATTATAAACCATGTGCAGTGTGCTTTTACACTGTGTCCTCACTGGGATCGTAACTGTTTCAGCGCTGGTCGCAGTGGCTCCCAGCGTGCAGCCACACTCTACCTACACCCCCCCAGTGCAGCCACACTCCACCCACACTCCCAGCGTGCAGCCACACTCCACCCACACCCCCCCAGTGCAGCCACACTCCACCCACACCCCCCCAGTGCAGCCACACTCCACCCACACCCCCCCAGTGCAGCCACACTCCACCCACACTCCCAGCGTGCAGCCACACTCCACCCACACTCCCCCAGTGCAGCCACACTCCACCCACACCCCCCCAGTGCAGCCACACTCCACCCACACTCCCAGCGTGCAGCCACACTCCACCCACACCCCCCCAGTGCAGCCACACTCCACCCACACCCCCCCAGTGCAGCCACACTCCACCCACACCCCCCCAGTGCAGCCACACTCCACCCACACTCCCAGCGTGCAGCCACACTCCACCCACACTCCCCCAGTGCAGCCACACTCCACCCACACCCCCCCAGTGCAGCCACACTCCACCCACACCCCCAGCGTGCAGCCACACTCCACCCACACCCCCCCAGTGCAGCCACACTCCACCCACACCCCCCCAGTGCAGCCACACTCCACCCACACTCCCAGCGTGCAGCCACACTCCACCCACACTCCCCCAGTGCAGCCACACTCCACCCACACCCCCCCAGTGCAGCCACACTCCACCCACACCCCCCCAGTGCAGCCACACTCCACCCACACCCCCCCAGTGCAGCCACACTCCACCCACACTCCCCCAGTGCAGCCACACTCCACCCACACCCCCCCAGTGCAGCCACACTCCACCCACACCCCCCCAGTGCAGCCACACTCTACCTACACCCCCCAGTGCAGTGACTCCAGGACATGATATGTAAAACATTAAAAAACACTTATTAATACTCAGCACATAGCGCAGAGTATACATTTACAATGGGCGCCTGGCGCCTTTTTGTCCTTTTAAACATGGTGGCACAGCACGGGGGTTAACCCCTACAGTGCTGTGGCAGCCATTAACCCCGTGTGGACTGCCTCTGGCCACAGGGGGCCTGGGGGCTCTTCTAAAACATTAACTGATCATTCATTTTGGTAACTATAAATTACATTTGTTTATTGCTCTATGACTTACATAGGAATAACAATGTACTAACGTACAGAAATGCAGAGTGGGATGAACTACACAACTGAGCTGTGCGCGCAGTATTCCGCAATTACATGTACACAGGAGACAGGCAGCTAAGTATGGTCAGTAATAACATTTATTACTCAGCTCCAGGAACCGACCATCTATATTACAGACTAAAAGCAGCACTTGTAGTACTGAGACATCAGAATAACATGTGTACAAGTAATGTGCCTGTGTAATCACTATGGTTACTATGCAGGTGTACACGCATCAGGGGAAATGGCTTTTTTGCATTGGGTTGTGTATGACTTTGTGACTGTTTGCGAGAGGTAAAGTCCTGGGATATACCTGCAGGGGCACCGTCCTGGCCTGCTAATGGTGGGGTGATGCAGTACATTCTGTGCCAGTCCAGGGATATACCTGTAGGGGCACCGTCCTGGCCTGCTAATGGTGGGGTGATGCAGTATATTCTGTGCCAGTCCAGGTATATACTTGTAGGGACACTGTCCTGGCCTGCTAATGGTGGGGTGATGCAGTACATTCTGTGCCAGTCCAGGGATATACCTGTAGGGACACCGTCCTGGCCTGCTAATGGTGGGGTGATGCAGTACATTCTGTGCCAGTCCTGGGATATACCTGTAGGGACACTGTCCTGGCCTGCTAATGGTGGGGTGATGCAGTACATTCTGTGCCAGTCCAGGGATATACCTGTAGGGACACCGTCCTGGCCTGCTAATGGTGGGGTGATGCAGTACATTCTGTGCCAGTCCAGGGATATACCTGTAGGGACACCGTCCTGGCCTGCTAATGGTGGGGTGATGCAGTACATTCTGTGCCAGTCCAGGGATATACCTGTAGGGACACTGTCCTGGCCTGCTAATGGTGGGGTGATGCAGTACATTCTGCGCCAGTCCTGGGATATACCTGTAGGGGCACTGTCCTAGCCTGCTAATGGTGGGGTGATGCAGTACATTCTGTGCCAGTCCTGGGATATACCTGTAGGGACACCGTCCTGGTCTGATAATGGTGGGGTGATGCAGTACATTCTGTGCCAGTCCAGGGATATACCTGCAGGGGCACTGTCCTGGCCTGCTAATGGTGGGGTGATGCAGTATATTCTGTGCCAGTCCAGGGATATACCTGTAGGGACACTGTCCTGGCCTGCTAATGGTGGGGTGATGCAGTACATTCTGCGCCAGTCCTGGGATATACCTGTAGGGACACCGTCCTGGCCTGCTAATGGTGGGGTGATGCAGTACATTCTGCGCCAGTCCTGGGATATACCTGTAGGGACACTGTCCTGGCCTGCTAATGGTGGGGTGATGCAGTACATTCTGCGCCAGTCCTGGGATATACCTGTAGGGGCACTGTCCTAGCCTGCTAATGGTGGGGTGATGCAGTACATTCTGTGCCAGTCCAGGGATATACCTGTAGGGGCACCCTGGCCTGCTAATGGTGGGGTGATGCAGTACATTCTGCGCCAGTCCAGGGATATACCTATAGGGGCACTGTCCTGGCCTGCTAATGGTGGGGTGATGCAGTACATTCTGTGCCAGTCCTGGGATATACCTATAGGGGCACTGTCCTGGCCTGCTAATGGTGAGGTGATGCAGTACATTCTGTGCCAGTCCAGGGATATACCTGTAGGGGCACCCTGGCCTGCTAATGGTGGGGTGATGCAGTACATTCTGCGCCAGTCCAGGGATATACCTGTAGGGGCACTGTCCTGGCCTGCTAATGGTGGGGTGATGCAGTACATTCTGTGCCAGTCCTGGGATATACCTATAGGGGCACTGTCCTGGCCTGCTAATGGTGAGGTGATGCAGTACATTCTGTGCCAGTCCAGGGATATACCTGTAGGGGCACTGTCCTGGCCTGCTAATGGTGGGGTGATGCAGTACATTCTGTGCCAGTCCAGGGATATACCTGTAGGGACACTGTCCTGGCCTGCTAATGGTGGGGTGATGCAGTACATTCTGCGCCAGTCCAGGGATATACCTGTAGGGGCACCGTCCTGGCCTGCTAATGGTGGGGTGATGCAGTACATTCTGTGCCAGTCCTGGGATATACCTGTAGGGACACCGTCCTGGCCTGCTAATGGTGGGGTGATGCAGTACATTCTGTGCCAGTCCTGGGATATACCTGTAGGGACACCGTCCTGGTCTGATAATGGTGGGGTGATGCAGTATATTCTGTGCCAGTCCTGGGATATACCTGTAGGGACACTGTCCTGGCCTGCTAATGGTGGGGTGATGCAGTACATTCTGCGCCAGTCCTGGGATATACCTGTAGGGACACCGTCCTGGCCTGCTAATGGTGGGGTGATGCAGTACATTCTGCGCCAGTCCTGGGATATACCTGTAGGGACACTGTCCTGGCCTGCTAATGGTGGGGTGATGCAGTACATTCTGCGCCAGTCCTGGGATATACCTGTAGGGGCACTGTCCTAGCCTGCTAATGGTGGGGTGATGCAGTACATTCTGTGCCAGTCCAGGGATATACCTGTAGGGGCACCCTGGCCTGCTAATGGTGGGGTGATGCAGTACATTCTGCACCTGAATTTAGCTGAACCATTCTCCATCTTATAGGTGATCCATGCCATGCTTAAATAATAGAAGGACAAGACCAGCAGAAAGTGATAAGGACTAGATCATAGTAATTTTTTATGCAGGTAGAACAAGGACATACATTATTTGCAATGCACAGGGGCTACATTTAAAGATGTATATTGCTGTGAGATTTTGAGTAATTTCAGAAGTGATCAAATAGAAACTTGTTGGCTGCAATTAAAAAAAAATTGGAACTGCATTCTGTTTGTCGGCCACTAGATGGCAGTGTCTGGTAGGAGGTCTTGTCTATAGGCTACTGCAGGTTTGGAAAACCTGACTGCTGGCAGCGTATGCTGGAGATCATAGCTGCAAATCATCTGTAGAGCCACGGGCTGTCCTGGCCTTGCCTGGGGTACTACAAACGTAGATAGGTCCTTTAGATGCTGCTGTGGTACTTCTAGTGCTGAGGTTTCCACCAAACTATGAAAGCCACAGGCGACCAGTCTACAGGACACAGAGCAACGGCTGCCAGGAAGGGGCAGGTCTCTTATATGAGAAAGAATGTACAACACAAGGAAGACAAGAACTGTGTGTTGTTTTCAAGATCATGTCAAAGTTTATTCAAAGAGTAGCCTTATACAGACAGGTTGTAGACACTGTACAGGAACCTGCTCATCAGACAGCTTATTACAATCCATACAAAATGCTTAGGCCCAGCAGTGTCCCATTATTTAGAGGATGCAGAGTTTATACTGAATAAGGCACTTTCCACCCTCAGCACGGATGGGTATTAAATCCCAGCAACATAAGGAACGACCCATTTCATGTGCAAAGACGACAAGGTGTAGGGTAGCAGCACCTATAGGTAGTATGATGCAGACTCAGGGGATGATGGTAGATCAAGATATTCAGTGCTGGGCGGACAGGAAGCTCCCAAAATAAGCAGAGTCACATACAAGCTGACTGACCAGACACACACGCACCAGTCTCTATTCTCATGTATCAGATGTCAGAGGTCACAGCGAGACAAAGCACGTATTACAGCACGAAGCGACAACTTATAACGCAGCGTCACCATACAGATGGGACCACCAATGTGTGAACGCGGCCTACAGCCCCCCAGGAGGCACCTAGGGAGTAACAGCCGGCATTCTCACAGACTCACTTAAGCCTATGATATGGCTGCCCACTGTGTGTACATGAGGAACGCACTTTACCACCGTCGCTAATATTCCAGAACTACAAAAAGTGTCGCCCTGACAGGACAGGCCGGCAGCCATTATAGAATACTATATACCTGGACTATAGCTGGACGACACTGTACCTCACACCTATGTGCTGGAGTAAAGCGCTGACCATGTGTTATAAAATTGTAGCTTTGACATCATTGATGTAGTGAGGGATCACGTGCTGAGTATGCAGGGGAAGCGGAGATATACGGAGTACAATAAACAATGTGCTCTGTCCGTGTGGTAATCACAGCAGACCTGTCAGCTCCTTCCCAAACCTAATTCCTCTATGTCATGTATTATGTGTCAGAGGCCCAGCTGGCTCCGTGCTCCCTCCAGCGCAGGTTTCCTCGCAGCTCTACCGACAATACCGGGATTCCCAACCCCTATAGGCACACGCGTCACGTCCTTCCCTGCTCAGCAACAACGATTCCATTATGTAACCAGCTTAGTTCTACTAAACACTTATCCCAGACAGGAAGCGTCTGATAATAAACAGACCCCAAACAAGATTACGTCTACTGGGAACACAAAATAACTTGCTCATCCAAATGACACTTCAATAAAAACCTCCTAAAACATTCCTTATGCCGTAGGGCTCTAAACAGCCGTTATTCTCCATTTTAATAAAGTGGAAATAAAATGCCATAAACTAGAAGCTGCACTTTATATGAACAAAGCGGCTACAAAACTGATACAAGCACAATTTTAGCGCAAGTAAAACTCACTTCCAGGAGGTGAGAATGCACCGTACAAATTCTGTAGGAGCCAGCGGCTGCCACGGAGGACTAGACAGATGGAGTAGACTGGATTGCATTCCCAGCGGTGAGAAAGCGAGATAGTGATGGGTGACTGACCACAGACTAGCAACAATGAACATAACAGAGAGCTAGGACTGGGTAATCATAGGGACACGGCAGCTCCCAATTCCACAGTCCCTGGTATTTACCTTACTGACAACATCCCATCACTAATGCACCTATAATAGGTCCCAACATCCAGAGTCCCTCAGCCTGCTCTACACCAGCAGGGACACATCTCAATATTACTTACATGGAGGAGTCTAAATCTCTCCCCTAACCATTTCCATTGTACAGTATCTGAGATCCTCCATATACTGCTGCCCAGGACGCCCGCCCTACATTAATGTCTCGGTATTCTGTTGGCACTCGCCAGGGCTGTGCTCTTACAGAGGATCCGTCACCAGACCCGGCCAATGGCATTCTGTAGCTTTATTGCCTCCTGCGCTGTGTAAATAGCAAAGGAAAGAATAACTCATTAAAAGGAACAGGGCTTCCCAGTGACTCAGCTATAGCCAGATCCGGAGCTATAGAGTGCGGCCGGGGAGTGAGCGCTGTCTAATGGCTGGACATCCATAGCGAGCGAGTCCGTCAGTGGACAGGCCTCATGCCCAGGTCGTTTTTTCTTTTCATTTGCTAACTACTGTATATACTCTGCAATGTAATACGTGGTAAGGCAACAGATCGACTTTCGAAGACCTAAATTGGTGGAAGTCTGTTCTCCTGAATAAGAGGCTTATTTGCAATATGTAGTGTCTGACTTGGGAAATGAAGGGTTAAACAGATGAAGGTGCCACGAAGCCAAGTGGTTGGACAGTAATGATATCAGTAGTAGGAAGGAAAGGAAAAGCAATGATTACATAGCGGACACGTTAGGTAGTAAGTAGACTATCCTCATTGCTGTAGAGACCGCACCCTACTGGGCACCAGCAGGAATGACACCCCCTCTAGGGTGTGCGGGTCAGGACTGCTAAGGTCAGGATAAGTGTTAGTGTCAAATCTTTTCAGTCTACTATAACACAGAATACACAGCTAGTGGTTTAACAGTTCTTAGACAAACATTAAGAGTATGGGGAAAGAATTCAGTGCACTAATACGGTCTCACCCTAAAACAATAACACTTTGTGAATCCACACTAATGGGCATAGTAATAGTTTAGTCTCAGATTACAGAATGAGTAGTTAGCACACGGCCAAAGTTAATACTGCTTATCAGTGTGGGAGAGGTAGCATGTGTCTGGAGGACACGGACGGAGAGGCTCCCAATGATTATTGCCCAGAGGGAATCTAATGTAGACATGTAACTGGGCCCCTCTCCTGGGCTCTACAAACAAACGCACACAGAAAACTCAAAAGCGGGAATCTCCAAATGCACCCAACACTGTTATGGTTGATCAACCAGTTTAGGGGGAAAGGACAGTGGGCAGGATGTGCATAATGTACATTAGTGCCCCCGCAGAAAGCCGATCACACGGTGGTCTCCTGCCCGGACTTCAGGTTGGGGGCAGAGTACTGACGTCTCATGCGAGGTGGCGTGACAAACTGACTGTAGTGGTAAGACCGCTCGCTCTGCCTGTTGCAAGAGTTGTGGTCCTCTTCGCCATCGTTGCCGTAGTACGCGCCCCAGTTCTGCTGCCTTTGCGGCTGCCTCTGATGCTGATGGTGGAAGTGATGAGAGTCAGTCTGTTGAGAATCATAGGACTGAAGGGACTCGGAGGAGCCGGATGACTGACGCCTTAGTCCCTTTTGATAACCATTCAAAGAATTGCTTCTCCAGCGCCCGGAGGCGTTATCTTGGTTGTTGCTGTATCCTTGATACTGGTGTTGTTGCAAATGCTGGTTACGAGACTGACTGTAAGGGCTCCAGATTTGCCTCTCTGGATCCACCTCCTCCTGTTCCTGTATTTGCGCCTCTTTTGGGATTTTCACCTCGATCACCTTTTTATCGGTGATGATGATATGAGTTCCGGCGCTCCAGGAGCTCCTGTGGCTGGGGTTGCTTTTGAAAGGGAATCGTGGCTTGCGGTTTTCCGGCGGGATGAATCGATGCGGGCCGTTATTGCGGCGAAGCTGCTTGGCGATTTCCTGTTGCTGGAGGTTCTTAAATTTGATCTGCTCCTGCCTCATCCAGTTTGTTCGCCCGCGGCGGAACAGAGCATCGTCCATCATTTGGCCGACTCGTTCTTCCTTTCCAGGATCTTCTGCAGATGGCCTACACCTGTCACTTGCTATTCCTTGGTCACCTTCGGTTCTAGTCTCTCGACCTCTACGTTCTCCTTGTGGCCCTATCAATGGTAAAACTTTCTCCATTTTCAACATTTTGTTCCGGAGGGCCTTTATCTCCTCATCTTTCATGTTATTCTGGTTCTTTACTTCTTGCAATATATCCTCCAATTTGTCAACATGGACCTTTAGATCATCAACGTCTGTGGGTCCCTTCCCAACAGGCACCACGTCCTCAATCCTTTCATCTCCCACACCGACTGTATCCCAAACATCCCGAGACACAGCCCGCCATGAATCCCGTTCGTTGGGGTCTTTCTTGCCATACATGGCACAAAGCTCTTTCATTTTGACTATAGCCAGAGCCTCGATCTCCTGTCGGCTGTGCTGAAAGTCATTCAGGGCCACTTCGTAGCAGATCTCTTTCACTGCTTGGATCTTCAGGTCAGAGATGGTCACCCACTTGGAGTCCTTGCTCAGGCGGCGTCGCTGGGGGATGTGGTACATTTTATTCGGCTCACGTTTCTTGCCACTGCTGGGGAGGCCACACTTCTTAACGATGCTTTGGACTTTGCTCGGAGGGAGCTTCTCCCGTAAGGAGGTGATTAGGCGCCAGCTCTCTTCACACGATCGCTTCTCAGAGTCGTCCCCGCTGTCGGAGTCCGCGTCCTTGGGAAAGAAAAAAAATCAAAATGGCCCCAAAAGAAACCAAAATAAAAAATAATAATGGAAAACACTAAAAAAAAAAATTATAATAAAAACAAAAACATGACATAAAACAAATAAGGATTAAAGAAAAAGAAAATCAAAGGATGTGAAAAACAAAATGCAAAAGGTGATTTTTGAAAAGGTGAATGAAATCTTTAGTCCTCACCTACAAACGTGTGAGAGGTTTGAAGAGAAGATAGGCAGCCTTCATTTACAGAGAAGAGTTAGAGGTGGAGACACAACCCACGCGCTCCGCACAGCAAAACCACCACTCCAAGATGCAAGAAGACAGGTGGACAAGAGCAGCCAATCAGAAGGTGAGTACACACTGGTTAGTGGATGCGGATGTCATACACTGTTGCAGTAAAGTCGGTGCGTTACATTATTCAAGAGAAAAGACGACGGTGTAACAGAAGCTTTTAGTGTAGGTGATAGTCCGCCAGCTGCGCCAACGACGAAGGTTCCTACGGTTAAGGTGGGCTGGCGTATATGGGTAACGAAACTCATTGGAATCGGGTCTCGCTTCGGGTATTAAAACTTTTACATCCTATTCCCAAATGACATGTAAAAATATATATGCTGCAAGTATACGTAGCACCGCGCTCTCCCTACCCTACACCGCTTTATCCGGGTGGTATCAGCCAATATAAATGCCAAGAGATAATAAATGACTTCATTAGGAATATTAATCCCCCTCCACCATCTACTAAACTTGCAGCTTGTCCAATGATCTTCTCTCACCGCCCCCAGCCGCCCCCAGTACCCAGAAGAACATGTAAAGTACCGAATGATAGATTTTGCAGGAAATTCCCTTTAATCTTCCAATATTACATGTGCCAGTCTGTGATCTAGCTAGCGGCAGCTTTAGACAGCACCATCTATGTGATTACACATCTAGGATAACTGTAATATACACCAACGAACGACAGATATTTCTATTACACAGTAAGATTATTATCAGGAGAACTTCTAGTTTTATAATCCATCCGAAATTCTGTCAATTGAGCACAACAGACAGAGACGTAGAAATGAATGACAATTGTATATTCCCTATTTGGTTACAATGTGCCTCCTGCTATGTATTATGGTCACTATTTATAGCCGGTCGCACTAAATGGCCATGACGGAGCGCAGTGTACACCGATGGCCTCACTGAGCCCCAGGACAACGCACTAATCGGCATATATAATAGAGAGCGATCTTTGTGAATCGGTGCGATCTCGGCAGGTATATCTGTAGATTTAACGCAGAAATCATTTGAAAAGCAAAAACCGGTTTGTGGTTTGCTTTTAAATATGGCTGTTTAAATCTGCAGGCTTGATCGCAGAGTTTGCGCCAGTTCACAGAATTGTCACCCCCCCCTATTACATGGTGTCATTATTTCTGTAGGTAAATTCTGTCATTCCACGCAAGATTTACCTTCCGCTGGTAGATTAGTCGGACCTACCCCCTCCTGCCACCCACGAAGCTACAAAGGTCTGATAAGTTCCTGCACTCCCCTCGTTTCCATACACTGAGGCTGCTGTGTGGGAGCTGGCGGTTTATATTACGACTTAGCGTCCTGCCCACCTTCCTGTGTGTAGGTTGGATAATTGCAGGTTAAGCCGCGTACTTACGGCCAGAGCACAGCCGCCACAGTGTAAGGGCAGTCGGTGACTTTAGAAGGACTGCGGGGCCAGGATGCGGTAATACTACCCAGCATGCTCTGTCTACCAGCAGCATAAGCTCTGTCTTAGGAGGGGTCCAGGCTATTTGCACTACAGGTACGATGATGACCATTAGCCGGCACATTGCTTCCTATGACGCAGGAGAGAGAAGGCCAGACTACATGCAGCGACAGTAGGGAATGCATGCACAGCGCAGCAGCACAGATCAGTACTGAGCCTCACACATACAGGGGACGGCTGAACGCTGAGGAGAGGGTTAATATATCCAGGATATAGACAGCAGAGGTGCACTGATTGGCTACATGAAGCTGAGGCAGCCAATCAGTGGGCTGGACTAACCGCCAATATAAAGCGACATTGCAGAGCTATGTAATGAGGTGCGCACTGGGGACCGGTAATGTCGCCGGGTCCTAATCAGCCCATAAAACGCTGACTCCCCTGTATAGAGGTGACTAGTACACGTCAGTAACAGCCCCTATATTATCAGGGAGAGGACGGTCACAGCGCTGTGGTGTCAGTAAGCTGTATACAGTACTTCCATTATATATACATACACATACATACAGTATATATAGGGACACTAACACCCATAACAGGACAATACTATAAGGAGGAATAACCCAAATGTTTACACGCGCTTTCCCAGAGGCAGAGCCACAGTAACATACATGTGCCTCAGTAATATGTAGGCAGCCATGTAAGAACACGGGCAGAAATGCGCTTATGTTACATACAAAGACCAGGTCAGATAATTACAGTTCCGGTTACACTGAGCACTGATCTGTATGAGGCTCAGGGATCATCCCTAATTCATCTCACACCTCCTCATAAGCTCCACAATGCTACATGATGGCAGACTGGGCGCTAAGAGCCCATTTATCTGCTGGGTGGGTGATATTGTCCCTATTAGCAGACATTTCACACAAATATACTATTTACCACAGATAGAACCCTCCTAGGTCTATATGTCTGCAGTCTGTGAGCAGAGCACAGTCCTCTCATCACACAAATATCCTGACACACCGACCCGCTCCTTTCCTCATGTACCCAGGCCGTAATCCTGCAGGTGCTACCGGCCCCAGCCACACCGACCCGCTCCTTTCCTCATGTACCCAGGCCGTAATCCTGCAGGTGCTACCGGCCCCAGCCACACCGACCCGCTCCTTTCCTCGTGTACCCAGGCCGTAATCCTGCAGGTGGTACCAGTCCCTGCCACACCGACCCGCTCCTTTCCTCCTGTACCCAGGCCACAATCCTGCAGCTGTCACCATGACTGGGGCAGGCCTAGGAAAGGCATGGGCAGGCAATACTGACACCATTAGCTATATAGTGACTGAGGCCACAGGAAGACCCATGGTCTGTACGGAGGGGAGAGATGCATTACAGTGCAGGGAGCAGATGCTGACTAGGGTGCAGGTTATGTACAGATATAAAGCAATCATAGTCCTCTAAGTGTGTGCAAAGACAGAGAGCAATGTGCAAGCTGGGGAGCGTAACACTGCTGGTGCCAGGGAAAACAGGGCACGTACCAGTCTCTGCTGCTCCAGGAGGAGATCCGCCTCTTCCTTCTCTTTCTTGTACAGGATTTCCATCTCCTGGAGCCTGGGGAGCAGATAATCACAGTTAGTTATATCGCTTTACACTAGCAATAGGCATCTCAATTCCACACAGAGAACCCCAGCCCCAACCACCTCGGAGATGAACACTAGGCTGTAACACTCTACCAAGGACACTCAGCTGATAGTCAGGTGCATAAATATTGGGACATTGACAGAATTTTCATATTTTGGCCTCTAGTCACCACCACAATGGCTTTGAAATGAAACAAACAAGATGTGCTTTACCTGCAGACTTTCAGATTTAATTTGAGGGTAATTACATCCAAATCAGGTGAACGGTGTAGGAATTACACCGGTTTCTATATGTGCCTCCCACTTTAAGGGGCCAACAGTAATGGGGCTATCAACTCAAAAGCTATTCATGGACAGGTGTGGGCTATTCCCTCGTTATTTCATTATCAATTAAGCAGGTAAAAGGTCTGGAGTTGATTCTAGGTGTGACATTTGCATTTGGAATCAGTTGCAGTCGACTCTCAATATGAGATCCAAAGAGCTGTCACTATCAGTGAAGCCATCATTAGGCTGAGAAATCAAAGCAAACCCATCAGACAGATAGCAAAAACATTAGGTGTGGCCAAATCAACTGTTTGGAACATTCTTAAAAAGAAAGAACGCACCGGAGAGCTCAGCAACACCGACAGACCCGGAAGACCACGGAAAACAACTGTGGTGGATGACAAAAGAATTATTTCCCTGGTGAAGAAAAACCCCTTCACAACAGTTGGCCAAATCAAGAACATTCTCCAGGAGGTAGGTGTATATATGTGTCAAAGTCAACAATCAAGAGAAGACTTCACAAGAGTGAGAGGGTTCACCACAAGATGTAAACCATTGGTGAGCATCAAAAACAGGAAGACCAGATTAGAGTTTGCCAAACAACATCTAAAAAAGCCATTAGGGTTCTAGAACAACATCCTATGGACAGATGAGACAAACATCAACTTGTACCAGAGTGATGGGAAGAGAAGAGTATGGAGAAGGAAAGGAACTGCTCATGATCCAAAACATACCACCTCATCAGTGAAGCATGGTGGTGGTAGTGTCATGGTGTGGGCATGTATGGCTGCCAATGGAACTGGTTCCCTTGTATTTATTGATGATGTGACTGCTGACAAAAGCAGCAGAATGAATTCTGAAGTGTTTTGGGCAATATTATATGCTCATATTCAGTCAAATGCTTCATAACTCATTGAATGGCGCTTCACAGTGCAGATGGACAATGACCCGAAGCATACTGCAAAAGCAACCAAGAGTTTTTTAAGGCTAAAAAGTGGAATGTTATGCAATGGCCAAGTCAATCCCCTGACCTGAATCTGATTGAGCATGCATTTCACATGATGAAGACAAAACTGAAGGGAAAATGCCCCAAGAACAAGCAGGAACTGAAGACATTTGCAGTAGAGGCCTGGCAGAGCATCACCAGGGATGAAACCCAGCGTCTGGTGATGTCTATGCGTTCCAGACTTCAGGCTGTAATTGCCTGCAAAGGATTTGCAACAAAGTATTAAAAAGTGAAAGTTAGATTTAGGATTGTGTAGTTTGTCCCATTACTTTTGGCCCCTTAAAAAGTGGGAGGCACATATAGAAACCGCTGTAATTCCTACACCGTTCACCTGATTTGGATGTAATTACCCTCAAATTAAAGCTGAAAGTCTGCAGGTAAAGTACATCTTGTTTGTTTCATTTCAAAGCCATTGTGGTGGTGAATAGAGGGCAAAATATGAAAATTCTGTCAATGTCCCAATATTTATGCACCTGACTGTATAAGGCAACCTAGGCCAGTCCCTGGGACTATTGCTGGGCCCAGAAACAAGATGAACAAATGTTCAAACTTCTGCGGGATAAAACTATTCTATCCCCTTCTTCCACAATAGAGCCGGTTACACACTATAGAAGGAAGAGAAGTCTCAGCTTATTACACTAGCTACATGGCTCCTATCACATAATGTATTACTATAACTCATCTAGGGCCCGGTGACTGCACTATATACAATTAATGCCGCTCTCCCATTATACAGCCGGTTACACACTATAGAAGGAAGAGAAGTCTCAGCTTATTACACTAGCTACATGGCTCCTATCACATAATGTATTACTATAACTCATCTAGGGCCCGGTGACTGCACTATATACAATTAATGCCGCTCTCCCATTATAGAGCCGGTTACACACTATAGAAGGAAGAGAAGTCTCAGCTTATTACACTAGCTACATGGCTCCTATCACATAATGTATTACTATAACTCATCTAGGGCCCGGTGACTGCACTATATACAATTAATGCCGCTCTCCCATTACATGTTTCTCCGCCTTGGCGGTTTCCCAATAAGGTATTTACAAACACCAAAAACCAGTGGATGAATATTGAAGTCTCCAGCGTTACCATGTAATAGTGCATTTTCATACAGCAGGATGAACCTATAAAAGGTATTATTAAAATTCACCAACAAAATAAGTAGGATATTATTGTGAAGATCAGTGTTATTCCCTTATATAAGGAATTGATTAGTGAGAATTTTGTGTGTCGATCGGTCTGGTGACCGTACGCCAAGTGTAGGCCAGCCATCGCTAAGCCCTGCAGCACCTGCACCAGAAGTCATCGCTAAGCCCTGCAGCAGCTGCACCAGAAGCCATCGCTAAGCCCTGCAGCACCTGCACCAGAAGTCATCGCTAAGCCCTGCAGCAGCTGCACCAGAAGCCATCGCTAAGCCCTGCAGCAGCTGCACCAGAAGCCATCACTAAGCCCTGCAGCAGCTGCACCAGAAGTCATTGCTAAGTCCTGCAGCAGCTGCACCAGAAGCCATCGCTAAGCCCTGCAGCAGCTGCACCAGAAGCCATTGCTAAGTCCTGCAGCAGCTGCACCAGAAGCCATCACTAAGCCCAGCAGCAGCTTCACCAGAAGCCATCCCTAAGTCCTGCAGCAGCTGCACCAGAAGTCATCACTAAGCCCAGCAGCAGCTTCACCAGAAGCCATCACTAAGTCCTGCAGCAGCTGCACCAGAAGCCATCACTAAGTCCTGCAGCAGCTGCACCAGAAGCCATCACTAAGTCCTGCAGCAGCTTCACCAGAAGCCATCGCTAAACGCTGCAGCAGCTGCACCAGAAGTCATTGCTAAGTCCTGCAGCAGCTGCACCAGAAGTCATCGCTAAGCCCTGCAGCAGCTGCACCAGAAGTCATCGCTAAGCCCTGCAGCAGCTGCACCAGAAGTCATCGCTAAGTCCTGCAGCAGCTGCACCAGAAGCCATCGCTAAGTCCTGCAGCAGCTGCACCAGAAGCCATCGCTAAGTCCTGCAGCAGCTGCACCAGAAGCCATCGCTAAGTCCTGCAGCAGCTGCACCAGAAGCCATCGCTAAGTCCTGCAGCAGCTGCACCAGAAGCCATCGCTAAGTCCTGCAGCAGCTGCACCAGAAGTCATCACTAAGCCCTGCAGCACCTGCACCAGAAGCCATCAATAAGTCCTGCAGCAGCTGCACCAGAAGCCATCGCTAAGCCCTGCAGAAGCTGCACCAGAAGTCATTGCTAAGTCCTGCAACAGCTGCACCAGAAGCCATCGCTAAGTCCTGCAGCAGCTGCACCAGAAGCCATCGCTAAGTCCTGCAGCAGCTGCACCAGAAGCCATCGCTAAGTCCTGCAGCAGCTGCACCAGAAGCCATCGCTAAGTCCTGCAGCAGCTGCACCAGAAGTCATCCCTAAGCCCTGCAGCACCTGCACCAGAAGCCATCAATAAGTCCTGCAGCAGCTGCACCAGAAGCCATCGCTAAGCCCTGCAGCAGCTGCACCAGAAGTCATTGCTAAGTCCTGCAACAGCTGCACCAGAAGTCATCGCTAAGCCCTGCAGCAGCTGCACCAGAAGCCATCGCTAAGTCCTGCAGCAGCTGCACCAGAAGCCATCGCTAAGTCCTGCAGCAGCTGCACCAGAAGTCATCACTAAGCCCTGCAGCACCTGCACCAGAAGCCATCACTAAGTCCTGCAGCAGCTGCACCAGAAGCCATTGCTAAGTCCTGCAGCAGCTGCACCAGAAGCCATCGCTAAGTCCTGCAGCAGCTGCACCAGAAGCCATCACTAAGCCCTGCAGCACCTGCACCAGAAGCCATCACTAAGTCCTGCAGCAGCTGCACCAGAAGCCATCGCTAAGCCCTGCAGCACCTGCACCAGAAGCCATCACTAAGTCCTGCAGCAGCTGCACCAGAAGCCATCGCTAAGTCCTGCAGCAGCTGCACCAGAAGTCATCACTAAGCCCAGCAGCAGCTGCACCAGAAGCCATCGCTAAGCCCTGCAGCAGCTGCACCAGAAGTCATTGCTAAGTCCTGCAGCAGCTGCACCAGAAGCCATCGCTAAGTCCTGCAGCAGCTGCACCAGAAGCCATTGCTAAGTCCTGCAGCAGCTGCACCAGAAGCCATTGCTAAGTCCTGCAGCAGCTGCACCAGAAGCCATCACTAAGCCCTGCAGCAGCTGCACCAGAAGTCATTGCTAAGTCCTGCAGCAGCTGCACCAGAAGTCATCGCTAAGCCCTGCAGCACCTGCACCAGAAGCCATCACTAAGTCCTGCAGCAGCTGCACCAGAAGCCATCGCTAAGTCCTGCAGCAGCTGCACCAGAAGTCATCACTAAGCCCAGCAGCAGCTGCACCAGAAGCCATCACTAAGCCCTGCAGCAGCTGCACCAGAAGTCATTGCTAAGTCCTGCAGCAGCTGCACCAGAAGCCATTGCTAAGTCCTGCAGCAGCTGCACCAGAAGCCATCACTAAGCCCTGCAGCAGCTGCACCAGAAGCCATTGCTAAGTCCTGCAGCAGCTGCACCAGAAGTCATCACTAAGTCCTGCAACAGCTGCACCAGAAGCCATCCCTAAGTCCAGCAGCAGCTGCACCAGAAGCCATCGCTAAGTCCTGCAGCAGCTGCACCAGAAGCCATCCCTAAGTCCTGCAGCAGCTGCACCAGAAGCCATCACTAAGCCCTGCAGCAGCTGCACCAGAAGCCATCACTAAGCCCTGCAGCAGCTGCACCAGAAGCCATCCCTAAGTCCTGCAGCAGCTGCACCAGAAGCCATCACTAAGCCCTGCAGCAGCTGCACCAGAAGCCATCACTAAGCCCTGCAGCAGCTGCACCAGAAGTCATACTATACTAAGGAGATCACTGCTCTGTATACTTATCACCACTAGAGGGGGATAAAGCCAAACCTCACCCTGACAGGAGAATGACTGTTCCCTACACCCTGCCGTCTCTGGTACCTTTTCTCCATCTCCTGCTTCATGTCTATACCCTGCTTCTCCAGCAGCTCCCGCTGCGCAAAGGTCCAGTCTACCGGCTCCGAGGGCGTCTCAGCTGAGGGCGTCTTCTCTCTCTCTGCCCGGGCCTGTTCAGGGTGGTTGAAGCGGAAAACATGGTTCTTTCCCATAATTATACGATTACCTGGGGGAAAATAGAAAGCAGACATTAAAGGGAACCTGTCACCTAAATACAGCCAAGGCAGCCATTTATCAGGAGTTCATGTGTCCACAATTCTTTACATTAAACACCTAGGATGTGAGCGGGGGCAAGGCAGCAGGGGAGACTGGTGGCGCTTCTCTCTCTCCCTGTGTGCCCTACTGCAGCAGGGACCCTTCCCCATAATATTAGGGGTGACAGATATCAGTAAATGCAGGGGAGAGGCAGTATTGTAACCCCAAATACTAAGCTCATAACTCTTACTGTGCTGTATTTATAGCAGTAACTCTATGTAGATGAATATGTGCGCTAAGGGTGAATGTATATATCTGTAGGGACAGCTCACCAGAACGCAGCTGCACGGGGAGAACCACTCGCTTCCCGTTCACGTAAGTCTCCGACATCTCACACGGCTCCAGCATCACAATCACTAGGAAGAAACAAATAAAACCTTTTTATCCAGTTGCTTTAGTCAATTTTATTATTTTTGCTTTATTAAGGTCACAGGTTCATACAAGGCCCCTCTCACCAGGGCTTCAGCGCCTGAAATAGCGATCATTACATGTGGCCACAGACTACTAAACCAATGCGTTGTAAAGGTCATTAATGGAGCTAACCTGAAGGCGTTTCACGACGTGAGCAAAACAAAATATAAAGAAAATTCATGGAGTTTAATAACTAAGTAACGCCGTCAGCAGTCACCATTTCTAAGTCACCCATCCTCTCATGCTGGCCACACACACAGCGATATTTAACCCGATCTGGCCGATTCCGACGCATTGGAACGACAGATCATGTAAAATATGGCCAAATCCTGAGTAAATCGTGAGTCCCCACTCACGATCACGATGTGATGCGCGTCCCCGCTGGTCGCACATCGCACCGTCAGATCTGCCGTGCAGTAGGGCAGATCTGACAATCTAGGACGCGATGCACTGTGACAGTCTGGATGCAGGAGAGATCGTATGAAGATTGGGCACCAAATTGTGCGCAGATCGTATGCAGAGCTGCCGGGGAGAGTTTCAAGGGAAATCGTATACAAATCATACACATCGGCTGATCGTCTGCACATCGCTATGTGTGTGGGCACCTTAAGACTGTGCATACGGCGATATACTCAGCAGGCTATGGCCCTCATTCAGAGCCGTACGCTCTGAGCAGAGCGCACGCTCTGAATGAGGGCCGTCCTCCATAACTATGGAGCGTCCTCCTGGACGCTCGTATAGCTGTGGGTCACCACCCACAGCCTATACGAGCGTGCAGTTTGATGGCCGCGACGGTCTTGACCATCGCGACCATCGAAACTGCGAGCCGGAGCCTGCGGTTGAGGTTTTCAACCGCAAGGCCCGGAGTAATTTTGGCTCTATCAGAGCCAAAATCACTCCCACTGACATCACTAGTGATGTCAGTGGGCCGGCTTCTGACGGTAGGCGTTCCCTTAGGAACGCCCCCGTCAGGGAGGCACGCCCACCAAAGGGGGCGTGCTGTCAATCAACATCGACAGCACGCCCCCTTTGATCAGTCACAACGAGCGAAGGAAAGTCCTTCGCTCGTCGCGTCTGGCGCATGCGCACGACGGAGCTCCCGCCGTCGTGCGCATGCTCAGTGCAGAACATCGACCCACTTGCGAGCGGACAGCCGCTCGCGAGTGGGTCTGAATCAGGCCCTATGGGTACATTTATGCTATAGAAGAGAGCTACTATAATAGAACAATAACAACAAGCCGTCCATTCTACCCAATGTCATAATTCTGCGTTACCGATCCCAGGTACAGCGCTTCTAGCCGTATATCACGGGAATGTGCTTACTGGGTGCACCTCATTCCCCCCAAATGTGACCTACCCCATTACTCCGTCATGTAAACGCCCCTGAATGAGAGAGATATACCTTCTCCGTTGGGCCTCCTCTCGCTGCGGAACAGACAGTGCTCCTCCCTGATATGGGCCCCGCTCAGCACAATATCCTGGCGTCTCTCCGCATCCGCCTGCCCCACCCTGGAGAGGAAAGATGGATGGATCAGCACCGGTAATAATCACAGACCGTCATCGTGTCATTCACTACCCGCACAGCGCGCCAGCTCACCTGGTTATACCATCTTTAATGTAATACAAAAGGCACTCCGACATGAGAGGATCTTCATTCAGATTAACAAGATGCGGCGTCTGCAACGAAAACACTAAGAGGTCAGTTGAACTGTAGCCGGCCGGCCGGTGATACGCAGAGCAGAGAATACTGACTACACTATTCCCAATGGCAGAGCGCACATTAGTACTACTGGTAACATCCACATCACCATTACTACTCTAACAGAGAGGGGGTCCACAAAGCACATGTACTGTCCCTCCCCCTCTCTATCTACCCTTCGCTATTCTATGGGGGGCCACAGATCCACACAACCAACCTTCCGGGGAGAGAAGACCCCATTAGAGTCAGCCAAGAGGTCGCACGGACTGGGTGATATGATCTGGAGGAAATCAGGGGTCAGCACAGAGGTGGGAGCAGAGGACACAGTGATACATGGAAGACGGCATGAAATGACAACAGAGACAGAGTATGCTCCGGTACAGCACAGAGTAATTATGTCATGTTATTGGGTCACTGCTATCTAGCTTATATCCTGCACTACAACTCCCAGCATACCCAGCCAGCCGTAGTACTGCAAAGGGCTCTGGGCAACGGCTGGATTTTCATGTCCTTACAGACAGTTCCCCTTCAGCTTTATACTGATAATCAAATCACATTCAGAAAATAAAATTCAGCAGTAAGTTCTAACCCATCCACCTAAAAACGTATGACTAATTTACTATTTCTGCATGTAATACGCCTGCGCCACTTTAACTCTTCCCTCTATGTTCTAGGTCTGAGGTGAGAAAACAGTTCGTCCATGATGATGGAACAATAAGTCCCAGCGAGCCATGCCGTGCTTTGGATGTAAGGACTTCCAGTTCCATAACACCTGGGCGCAACTCTGATCCAGCCGTACGGGTGCTGGTCTCTTTAGGCGCCTGGCAGAAGCAGCACCAGAGCCTAATAATGGCAGCTATCACAGGTACAACATATACAATAACTATACGATATTAGGTTATACTAACAATCTATGACTAAATCTACTGAAGTATCCTTGTTGTAGTAACAAGGGTGAATTCATGAACCAAAGCTGTGTCCTGGGTAATTCTCCACTCAATGAAAGGTCAGCACATAACAACCTACATATATATATATTTTAGGCCCTGAAGGCGATACATTAACCACTGAACAAGCCCTGGAATAAAGACCTGGGATGGAGATTATGGTTTATTCCTGACTCATGAATTCTGTTACTGAAAACCGACCTGATCTGCAGAAAGGGAGTCAAAATATTCATCAAAAATCATGGAGGGAATCTGGGAGAGAAGGGAAATCGTGAGATGAAACAGGACATGAGAGGAAAGCTACCAGCGGTGCTGTGTGACCTGGGACACGGAGGACGGGAAGTCACTACTAGACATGAGAGGAAAGCTACCAGCGGTGCTGTGTGACCTGGGACACGGAGGACGGGAAGTCACTACTAGACATGAGAGGAAAGCTACCAGCGGTGCTGTGTGACCTGGGACACGGAGGATGGGAAGTCACTACTAGACATGAGAGGAAAGCTACCAGCGGAGCTGTGTGACCTGGGACACGGAGGATGGGAAGTCACTACTAGACATGAGAGGAAAGCTACCAGCGGAGCTGTGTGACCTGGGACACGGAGGACGGGAAGTCACTACTAGACATGAGAGGAAAGCTACCAGCGGTGCTGTGTGACCTGGGACACGGAGGATGGGAAGTCACTACTAGACATGAGAGGAAAGCTACCAGCGGTGCTGTGTGACCTGGGACACGGAGGATGGGAAGTCACTACTAGACATGAGAGGAAAGCTACCAGCGGTGCTGTGTGACCTGGGACACGGAGGACGGGAAGTCACTACTAGACATGAGAGGAAAGCTACCAGCGGTGCTGTGTGACCTGGGACACGGAGGATGGGAAGTCACTACTAGACATGAGAGGAAAGCTACCAGCGGTGCTGTGTGACCTGGGACACGGAGGATGGGAAGTCACTACTAGACATGAGAGGAAAGCTACCAGCGGTGCTGTGTGACCTGGGACACGGAGGGCGGGAAGTCACTACTAGACATGAGAGGAAAGCTACCAGCGGATCTGTGTGACCTGGGACACGGAGGACGGGAAGTCACTACTAGACATGAGAGGAAAGCCACCAGCGGGGCTGTGTGACCTGGGACACGGAGGACGGGAAGTCACTACTAGACATGAGAGGAAAGCCACCAGCGGTGCTGTGTGACCTGGGACACGGAGGATGGAAGTCACTACTAGACATGAGAGGAAAGCTACCAGCGGTGCTGTGTGACCTGGGACACGGAGGGCGGGAAGTCACTACTAGACATGAGAGGAAAGCTACCAGCGGGGCTGTGTGACCTGGGACACGGAGGACGGGAAGTCACTACTAGATATGAGAGGAAAGCTACCAGCGGTGCTGTGTGACCTGGGACACGGAGGATGGGAAGTCACTACTAGACATGAGAGGAAAGCTACCAGCGGTGCTGTGTGACCTGGGACACGGAGGATGGAAGTCACTACTAGACATGAGAGGAAAGCCACCAGCGGTGCTGTGTGACCTGGGACACGGAGGATGGGAAGTCACTACTAGACATGAGAGGAAAGCTACCAGCGGTGCTGTGTGACCAGGGACACGGAGGACGGGAAGTCACTACTAGACATGAAAGGAAAGCCACCAGCGGTGCTGTGTGACCTGGGACACGGAGGATGGGAAGTCACTACTAGACATGAGAGGAAAGCTACCAGCGGTGCTGTGTGACCTGGGACACGGAGGATGGGAAGTCACTACTAGACATGAGAGGAAAGCTACCAGCGGTGCTGTGTGACCTGGGACACGGAGGACGGGAAGTCACTACTAGACATGAGAGGAAAGCTACCAGCGGTGCTGTGTGACCTGGGACACGGAGGATGGGAAGTCACTACTAGACATGAGAGGAAAGCTACCAGCGGTGCTGTGTGACCTGGGACACGGAGGATGGGAAGTCACTACTAGACATGAGAGGAAAGCTACCAGCGGTGCTGTGTGACCTGGGACACGGAGGGCGGGAAGTCACTACTAGACATGAGAGGAAAGTTACCAGCGGGGCTGTGTGACCTGGGACACGGAGGATGGGAAGTCACTACTAGACATGATGCGTACAAATAGTGCATTATAATGATTAGGGACACAGTCTGACGTCACCTGAAGCGGACACACAGACAGACCGTGAGAGGAATGTGTACAGATGTGTCTTCACACATAGACATCTGCCGCTGTTCCCGTGTTGCGCACCTTTTACTCAACTTTGCTACTTTTTCCTAAATTTCACATCCTTGTTTGCGGACCGTGCACTAAGGGCCTGATTCAGACCCGGACGCTATTTGCGGACGGTCGTTCAAAAAAAGGGGCCGGCTATTTAAATTGTGCGCTCGCTCATTGCGGTTTGTTGACGCCTCTATGTCTGAGCGAGCGAGCGTAAAATGCGCTCGCTATTTTGTAAAGACGCCGCTTTGCCGTTCGCATCACACGTCATCTCCGCTATTTATTTGATTAATCAGGTACATCGAAAGGCATCTGAACTGCTCACAGTGCTTGTGGTAGGTTTGTCCTACCGCAATCACTGCGAGCAGTTCAGGCTAAAAGACAACCAAGTGACGTGGTCGATGACGCTCCATTACTAATTATGCACTCCCATTAAACGCCCTTTTTACCGTTTGGCACGCCTGCGTTCGGATCTCCACTCCCCCGTTTTCAAGCATCTTCCCCTGTTACCACCCACAAACGGTACATTCTGTCAATCAAATTAGCAGTCTCGCTGTTGTACGAGCACACGATTTCCGACCATAATGACTGGTTTGCGCATGCGCATTACGACCCACACGCATGCGCAGTTGTGCGAACATCGCTCAGAGCGAACGAGCGGCATCTTACGAGCGGCTCTGAATCAGGCCCCAAGTACATAGGATTAGTGATTTTGTCACAAAGGAATTGGTACAAAGTCGCAGTTATTCCCGGTCTGTCTGTTTAACCTGGATTGTGTACATTTTACTTAATTTTGCGTACTACTTCGCTTATAGTGCACTAGGTACTAGGGATTAGTATTTTGGTGCGGCTAGGCAGCAAAGTGCGTGGTGCACTAAACGTGGCTCTTTGGTATAATCTGAGCATAGGTTTATGTGAACACATCTAAAACATACACACGCTCCAGCGGGTTATAAATCCCATTGTGTCCTATTAGGTTACAGACCCTGCCAGGATTCCTAGATCATTGAAACCATAAAACGGGACTGCACCTTTTTAGGGGAGAAGACACCCAATGTTCCACCGTCTTCTCGAATGGCCACCCCCATCTCGGCCAGTAATGCTTCCCTAAAAAGGAAAAAGGCAAAAAGAGTCATTTTACTTAACAAACCAGCCCTCCCGTCAGTGGACTATACTGACAGGCAGTGGTGGCTTTGGCTTATCCTTCCGTACAGCAAAATACCTAAAGAATGCAGTACAAAAGAGCCTTGATCAGCGTGCCCCAGGGCTGGCGGGACCAGCGTGCCCCAGGGCTGGCGGGACCAGCGTGCCCCAGGGCTGGCGGGACCAGCGTGCCCCAGGGCTGGCGGGACCAGCGTGCCCCAGGGCTGGCGGGACCAGCGTGCCCCAGGGCTGGCGGGACCCAGGGCTGGCGGGACCAGCGGGACCCAGGGCTGGCAGCGTCAGAATTTAGGGATTATATGACCAAATGCACATGCCCCAGAGAGGATGAAAGTGACTACTATCTGCAGTCTGTTAAATAGGTTTAAGAGATGCCTGTAACACACACATACGCCAGGCTGGGAGCAGGGAGACGGAAGACAGTAGATAATATTCAGCCTCACTGATTGGGTATCTCCCCTCCTCCAACACGATGGGAGAACCGGGAGTTATGGAGATAATATGGTACATTTTATAGGCAACACAATATATTAATAATACAGATGAGGACATTAATATGTGAGGCTGTGAAGAGCTCATTGTACCTCTCCATGCGGATAGCTTCTGTTTTCCTAAGTTTCTCTTCCCACGTTTCATTGAGCTCGGCAATAATTTTCTCGGATTCCTGGTGGAGAAAGGAGCAGGTGTAAGCAGGACATTGTCAGGTGTAACCCTACACGGGCAGATGCCAACCACAGCAAGGTCCAGCGGTACGGATGCCCACCAGTGACCTATCACATCGCATGGAGTGGAATCAGGACGCCTCAGATTCTACACGATCCCGGGATCTTACTACCAGGGTGTTTAGGGTTCTACAGTTCATGGGTACAAATGGTTTATTGGACGCTGATAGCTGGCAGCAAAATAATGGGCACATACTGCTGTAATGGAGACAGGAAATGTGACACTCCTAGTCTGAGAGTACTGACATTACTGCAATAGCTGCAGCTAGGTCTTTACAGGTGGGTGTGTAGCCATCGATTACCTGTCGTCGACACACACTGCAGCCATTTTGTTGACTTAACCAATATACCCAAGGACGCAGCCGATAAGTAGTAACGCCACCGAGGCATGAAGTACAAAGTTATGAGATTCGCCCAATGATTAATGTGTCTTACAAATCACAGCTGTCATGTAACGAGTAGGGGCCATTTAGAGACCAGCACCAGCGTTATAACGTTCCTTCTGTGCCAGACGATTTTGTGCAAACGCACCCGTTATTGTGGATTAGCGTATGGATGAGCAGTCAAGCTGGTGACACCAGCGGGGGAACAATACGTTACACCGTCTGAGGGAAGATTCTGGGCAGACTGGGGCCAAAATGTGACAGAGAATCTCAAACTGGCTCCTATGGTTCATTTACAGCCTGAATGAAGATTTTAGGACAATGCATGAAATAGGAGGGGGGTCCCGTACACTTAGGATCAGACGGAATGTTACAGCGGATCCTGGGGAGTGGGCGTGCACGTTCTGTGGTTAGTAAATAGGCCTCGGATAGAGGGCTCACACTGTATATAGGGGCTTATATACATCCATCCCTCATGTCCCTGTATATATCAGGCACTGCAGTAATGTGATGGGAGCCGCTCTTTGTCTCCTGCGTATAAATGTGCAGCAGTCAGGTCCTCTTCTAGGCTGCAGACAATAGCACAAGTGTTCAGACTGTGCTGTCTCTGCCTTGTACCACTGCAGAGCCTGGCTGTGCGGGGGCAGGGGGCTCCCATTCTGCATCTCATCTCCTGGATCTCCTCCCGACAAGTCTAACTCAGACACTAATCCTGTATCACATCTATGCGCACAACACAAAACGCCTCCGCTCTCACGGTAGTAAACACGCGGTTGGACGCGCTCCCCTTCGGTGGATCACTTACTGCACACAGTGCATAACACATGCAGAGTCATTTCCCTCCATGGAGACCTGGGAACACTAACAAGTATTGGCAGCCAGAAAGTTTAACATCAACTGGTTGCAGCGGGTCTCCATACAGGACACTGGGGCCTGTGTAACAGCCTGTGAGGCACAGTTATGGGCGGGATTCCAGACACATTTTAAAGTGGCAATCATTTAAAAGGCAAAACCAGGTTGATGACCGCTTTAAAGATACGGGCAGAGGCGCTGGATTGGCGTCAGTGCCTGTATCTCGCAGGCTATTCGATAAGCTCATATTAGTCATATTATACATAGGATAGCTGTCACTTACAGGCACCACAACCGGGTGTCCGCAGTCTCACTATAGTACATACAGTACTTACCTGACCTGTGGCCACTTATACAGAGCTCTCGGTCTATGGTCAGCGCACATAGTGCCAATGTCCCCTAGTGCTGAAAGGGGATGACCTCATGGTAATGGCACAGGACAGGCGGCTGGCCTCAGACAGAGGAGCGAGTGTGGTCAGCCCCTGAAGATGTGCGGAGCTTTAGGACAGAAAGTGTATATAGCCAATGGGTGCTGGCCGATTAGGGGCTATAAGCACAACACAGACCCTTGGCGTTCAATACGAAATTTGGAAGGAAAAGAACAGTTAATGGCAGGGGTTCGAAGACCAGTGTCCGCCGTGGTTAAATCAACAACATGCTACTGGCAGGTGTGAGGAAAGCCGGTCTCGCTAGACTGCTATGACGCACAGGTAAATATCCTACTTCTATACAGTATTTCACTTATGGAATTAGCCTTTCCTGCCATGCAAATGTATAGTTGATCTCACACATGACCTTGCTAGCAAACATAAGCTGCTCATAGACTGAAACAAATACTAAGAGTTCTGTGGCCTTTGCCAACAGTGCAGCCTACACGGAGGTGCAGGCCAGGAGTCAGGGGCATTACAGTCTAGGTACCAGACATCTGCCCTGCTGGTGAGGGCACATTCAGTAACCACAGAGGAGCATCACAGATCATCTCACGTTACCTTTAGTCTCTCTATGGCCTCCTCTCCTCCAGGCGTGGACATGATCCTCTCCTGGATGCTGGTAACCGAGGTCAGCCCCACCTGACTACTGAGAGAGCAGGAAGATGGGGAAGACGCCAGCGAGTTCATGGAGGCTGTGGAGAAATGGCCAGGCCGTTGATTCTCATTGGCTAGCAAGTACTTATTCTTAAGGTTCTGGTTATCATTGACGTCTGAGAGAGGAAGGCACCCAACAGAAGGGAGAGCTAAATACAAGACAAAAAGGGAAGCCGGGGGGAGAGGAACAAGGAGAGAGGGGAGGAAACCACGGTGAGAGACAGGACAGAAGCTGCTTCAAGATGGCGGCTAAAAAAGGTCAGTCAGGGGCAGGAACAAGATAGGAAAATATGGAGGAGGAGGACGACAGCGCAAGAGGAGGTCACCAATCGTCATATACAGTCGCTAAGGGATTACAGGAGCACAACAAAATAATTATATATAAGTAAAACATATGCCTGGGCTTTTCAACGTGATCAATGGATATTATAGAAGAATGTATAATATATGATAACTTTGTAGGAGTAATGCAATTTACAGCACTGTGCTCTATACACACTCAGAAACATGGCAGCATGCAAAGGACAACAACTGAGAACAAGGTACGAGGCAGCTCAACCTCTATAAGAACACAAATAAAATGTATATTTTACACCAGGTGGAGGACAGTGTGACCTGTATAAGGGAAGAGAACAGCAAACTCAGAGTCTGATATCTCATTATCCTATAGCTGAAGGCAGCGCATCATTTAGTGGCATGGTTATGGCGTAGCGCAGTAGCGGATATTACTAGCAAAGGTAATTAGAAGATGTGTTTGATGCAATATACTGTACAGGAAAGGCAGAGAGGAGCGCCAGCAGGAAAGACGACAGATTAGGATTATATAGTTGGCATAGCGGGTGTTAAAAAGAAACTTGCAGCCAAGCAGGAGGATAAAGCTGCCAGATCACCCACCCTGGGATTAGCTGGAGAGGTCAATGTAAAATTAGCCGCATACAGGCGCCCTCGCCAGGAGCCTGGCAGGGAATGTCACACCCCATCATGCAGAGATGCCCAGCAGTGCCCTTACTGCCTCCGGCACACGTCCCAGCGTAAAGCGCCAACGCAGCAAATCACCATGTTCTCTCAACAGCTTGGAAATCTCAGATATATGACAGAACTAGTGACTATCACCCAGTGCTGGAGACATGACAGGTCCTTTCTCTGCGGCTGGCCCCTTACAGCGATGGGCCGGTTTATAGACCATATCCGTCACCTGTCCCCAAGACTGAAGGGTAGGAGACCACTTCCCAATAATACACTACAAAAATGGCTGCTTCATCTGCTCCGCCCTCTCATTTGCATAGAGCCTCGTGGCAATATGAGCCAGTAAAGGACAGGAGGGAGGCCGAGCTAATACACAGACAGCAGGGAGCAGGCTAGCAGGACAGACAGGTAATCTCCGGTCTATTGTAGGAAGTAACGCCAACAGGTAGGAAACTAATGATAACCTCCCGAGTCTGAGATTTCCTGGCTGCCTGCGCGGACATGCAGAATTACGCTGCTGGGCTGAGAAGCGAGGCTGCTGAGGATACAGAATATTGTTATACACACATTTGATTCCGGGGAAATTGTCTTCAATAGAATCAACTGGCGGCAGGCAGGAGAGGGAAGACAGGAAGAAGGTTTAGTGACCGGGGACGCACCCTGATCTGTACCAGTTGTCACACGACGTTCCGCAGAGAGAAAGAGAATAACAGCAGAGAGCCGAGTACATTGGGGGCACAGCTAGCTTTCACTGCTTGTCTAGCTTGTTAAATATTCTGCTGAAACAGCAATTAGCAATACGTACCATAATATATACATTTATACATTACATAGGGCCGATGAATAATCATATGAGGGTTTTGCAAATGGAAAAAACAAGTAAACTTTTGATAAAAGGGTCAAATGATAAAAGACGGCAAATCGTAAAATACCAGCTGTGTGGTTTACACCAGCCACCGCGGTATAGTCCTACATTCCTGGGACCTATCAGCACTGAACAGTTCTAAGGCTGGGTACACAGTGGGCGCTATGTCGCTTGTTCTAACAACGAGCGTTATATCGCCAGTGCACTGGCGTGTGTGTACATCCTAAATGTCTGTGATTGACCTCGTTAACAGCCAATCTGGTCGGCCCTGCAGCACAGCCAATGCTGTGTAAACGGGTGACCCGCCAACCGCGCGTACACCCGCTGCAGGGAACGCCGTCACGGACATCTCAACCAGGCGGACAAAATTTAAATGTCCGCCCCAGTTGTGATGTCAGCCCAGACACATTGAGCAGCCGATTGGTAAGGGCAGAAATCCCTGGTCAGAGTGTGTACCCAGCACCAGGCGATCTGTCAGACAGTGTAATGACAGAATCCTGTACAGTACAGCTACAGAACACAGGCACATACAGTGCTCACCAGTTACACTTTCACGTTATATTAATACTTACATATGTGTTGGTGAACATTACAATATACCCTCTCGCCCTTTCACACGGCAACTCGTAGTTTAGAGATACTAAACCAATTCGGTAATAAAAGAAAAACAAAACAAAACAGAGAAATGCGCAGATTGTGGTATAGCGAGCACCGGGTGCCACTTACTGTCTATGATGTCGCCCAAGCCCTGCGCCCGCAGCAGCTCCCTCAGACGCGTGACTTCATCTTTCAGCTCGCGCACCAGTTTGGCGTTAGGATCTTCATTAATAATAGCGTTACATTTGATTTGTTTAGCACGATCCGCATATCTAGTAAAAGGAAAAAGAATCCTCCAATAAGACAGTATAGACAGCTATTAGGCTTGCTACAGGCGGATGATACAGACATTGCTTCCTTTATTGGTGACAGTGCCAGCCCGTAAACACTATGCCCCTGAATTGCAGCCCTCCTTCCCCTTCCTCTCCCAGAGACCCCCATATCTGACCCCCCACTGTCCTTACCTTGGTTACCTGCATCTCTACTGAAAAAAAGAATAATCAAAAATTCTTAAAGAAAACCAAAAGCCAATTCATTTCCATTAATAGAAAGGACCAATAAACCCCAAAACCTACATTTCAGATATAGAACCTTCCTTAATAAGCTTTAGCTGCAAGTTTCGGCTGCTATACCTAGAACACGCAATAAACAGAATAATATATACCTTAGTGTACTCAGAGTTTCATCATAATTTATGTCAGCCGGACTCAGCGCTGCAACCATGGCCGTACGGGAGTTCCCACCTGAAAAGAGGGTAATGATTAGCTGCCTTATAAAGCGTATCTATCACCTACTCACAGAGGAAGCAGCCATACTCTGTGATTATCAGGACAATGCAGCCAATACATTAACTAGGACATTCACTAGGAACCTGTGACACCTCTGAGGTCTGAGAATTCCGCTCACTAGGAACCAGTGACATCCCTGAGAATGCAGCCTATCAGCTCACTAGGAGCCAGTGACATCACTGATAATGCAGCCTATCAGCTCACTAGGAACCAGTGACATCACTGATAATGCAGTCTATCCAGTCATTAGGAGCCAGTGACATCCCTGAGAATGCAGCCTATCAGCTCACTAGGAGCCAGTGACATCACTGATAATGCAGCCTATCAGCTCACTAGGAACCAGTGACATCCAGTCATTAGGAGCCAGTGACATCACTGAGAATGCAGCCTATCCAGTCACTAGGAACCAGTGACATCACTGAGAATGCAGCCTATCAGCTCACTAGGAGCCAGTGACATCCCTGAGAATGCAGCCTATCAGCTCACTAGGAGCCAGTGACATCCCTGAGAATGCAGCGTATCCAGTCACTAGGAACCAGTGACATCACTGATAATGCAGCCTATACAATCACTAGGAGCCAGTGACATCACTGAGAATGCAGCCTATCCAGTCACTAATAGCCAGTGACATCACTGAGAATGCAGCCTATCCAGTAACTAGGAGCCAGTGACATCCCTGAGAATGCAGCCTATCCAGTCACTAGGAGCCAGTGACATCACTGAGAATGCAGCCTATCCAGTCACTAGGAACCAGTGACATCACTGAGAATGCAGCCTATCCAGTCACTAGGGAACCAGTGACATCACTGAGAATGCAGCCTATCCATTCACAAGGAGCCAGTGACATCCCTGAGAATGCAGCCTATCCACTCACTAAAATCCAGTGACATCACTGAGAATACAGCCTATCCAGTCACTAGGAGCCAGTGACATCACTGATTATACAGCCTATCCACTCACTAAAATCCAGTGACATCACTGATAATGCAGCCTGTTAGCTCACTAGGAGCCAGTGACATCACTGAGAATGCAGCCTATCCAGTAACTAGGAGCCAGTGACATTACTGAGCATGAGAATGTAGCCTACCAATGCAAAAAGAGCTGCTGACAAGAATTATTAGTTTCCTAGTACATTATTGAGGCTGCATTTATATTAAGTCTATAAAATTGGATGCACAGAGAGTTGTGGGATGAGCCTAGCATACATACCTAAATTCTCACGTAGCAGCCTAGCATACATACCTAAATTCTCACGTAGCAGCCTAGCATACATACCTAAATTCTCACGTAGCAGCCTAGCATACATACCGAAATTCTCACGTAGCAGCCTAGCATACATACCGAAATTCTCACGTAGCAGCCTAGCATACATACCGAAATTCTCACGTAGCAGCCTAGCATACATACCTAAATTCTCACGTAGCAGCCAGGTGAGAACAGAATCTCGATAGGGAATGAAATCTGATTTTTTCTTCTTTTTGCTCTGCAAAGTACAACAATATTATTATAATAATTGTAATACAAAATTGTTTAGTTCGTTATATAGTGCAGAAAATAAGAAGTTTTTCACAATTTATTCCGGCTTATAATGAACCAAGAGACACTGAATAACATGTTGTAATCGCTGGTAGAGAACCGTTCAGGACTGAAGCCATTAATCCCCAGTTATTCCACCTTACTGACAGAAGTGATGTGCGCACAGGATACAAGGTGTGTACACTACGTTTCCCGGGGTATTACGGTGTAAGGGTCCATTCTATGTGCACACACATTACTTATACCCCATACAACTTTCCAAAACCAATACTACATTTAGTTGCCAACATTATAGTAGTGTTGGGCAGCGTTAGGTTCTGGCAACAACCAGTTCTATGCAGGAACCACAATGGTCACCGCAGTACGTGTGTGACTGGGAATAGGATACCTCAATCTATACCTGTAACGTATGTAATTTATTGTGGGATGAGGCACTGAGACAGGACAGGAATAATAATAGGATGCTGGACACACTTCTGTGTGTATATATATATATATATATATGGCTGGGTACACATACCTTGCTGGTGCAATTATCCTGAGAGGATAGCATGGAGGAAGGAGAGCACAGACACTAGCATCACATACATGGCACATGTAAGGCAATCTGGCCACATGTAAACACTACAAGGCACCACACTTCCAGGGGCCCCGATGGAATTACAATGCCCATGTGTCACCGCTGGCGTTACCATGCCCACACACAATGGAGCTCACCATATCAGGACATGCCGACCTTCGCGATAACGAAGCATAATAGTTACTGGTCCGTCCAGGGACCAAGAGCCGACGCAGAGTACAGAGAGTAATAGATGATATCACAGAGAGGGTATGTACGGAGAGTAATAGATGACATTACAGAGAGGGTATGTACGGAGAGTAACAGGTGACATTACAGAGAGGGTATGTACGGAGAGTAACAGGTGACATTACAGAGAGGGTATGTACGGAGAGTAACAGATGACATTACAGAGAGGGTATGTACAGAGAGTAATAGAGGACATTACAGAGAGTGTATGTACGGAGAGTAACAGAGGACATTACAGAGAGGGTATGTACGGAGAGTAACAGATGACATTACAGAGAGGGTATGTACAGAGAGTAACAGATGACATCACAGAGAGGGAATGTACGGAGAGTAACAGATGACATCACAGAGAGGGTATGTACGGAGAGTAACAGATGACATTACAGAGAGGGTATGTACGGAGTGTAACAGGTGACATCACAGAGAGGGTATGTACGGAGAGTAACAGATGACATCACAGAGAGGGTATGTACGGAGTGTAACAGATGACATTACACAGAGGGTATGTACGGAGAGTAACAGATGACATTACACAGAGGGTATGTACGGAGAGTAACAGATGACATTACACAGAGGGTATGTACGGAGAGTAACAGGTGACATTACAGAGAGTGTATGTACGGAGAGTAACAGAGGACATTACAGAGAGGGTATGTACGGAGAGTAACAGAGGACATTACAGAGATGGTATGTACGGAGAGTAACAGATGACATTACAGAGAGGGTATGTACGGAGAGTAACAGATGACATTACAGAGAGGGTATGTACGGAGAGTAATAGAGGACATTACAGAGAGTGTATGTACGGAGAGTAACAGATGACATTACAGAGAGGGTATGTACGGAGAGTAACAGATGACATTACAGAGAGGGTATGTACGGAGAGTAACAGAGGACATTACAGAGAGGGTATGTACGGAGAGTAACAGATTACATTACAGAGAGGGTATGTACAGAGAGTAACAGATGACATTACAGAGATGGTATGTACGGAGAGTAACAGAGGACATTACAGAGAGGGTATGTACGGAGAGTAACAGAGGACATTACAGAGAGGGTATGTACGGAGAGTAATAGATGACATTACAGAGAGGGTATGTACGGAGAGTAATAGATGACATTACAGAGAGGGTATGTACGGAGAGTAATAGATGACATTACAGAGAGGGTATGTACGGAGAGTAACTGAGGACATTACAGAGAGGGTATGTACGGAGAGTAACAGAGGACATTACAGAGAGGGTATGTACGGAGAGTAACAGAGGACATTACAGAGAGGGTATGTACGGAGAGTAATAGATGACATTACAGAGAGGGTATGTACGGAGAGTAATAGATGACATTACAGAGAGGGTATGTACGGAGAGTAATAGATGACATTACAGAGAGGGTATGTACGGAGAGTAACAGAGGACATTACAGAGAGGGTATGTACGGAGAGTAATAGATGACATTACAGAGAGGGTATGTACGGAGAGTAACAGAGGACATTACAGAGAGGGTATGTACGGAGAGTAACAGATGACATTACAGAGAGGGTATGTACGGAGAGTAACAGATGACATTACAGAGAGGGTATGTACGGAGAGTAACAGAGGACATTACAGAGAGGGTATGTACGGAGAGTAATAGATGACATTACAGAGAGGGAAAAGCTCAGAACTGGGATGGCGCAGTCTGAAGAGAACAATCCAACCTCAGGGGGTAAATGTAAGAGTCTGCCGGCGCTATTCTGCCGCGATAGCCGCTAGGTTTACAGACGCTTTACTTTGGGAACAAAATCTTTTTAGAAGCTAAGAATGTCCCAAATCCATGTTCTAGAGTTCATCCAAATCTGGTTCCAGAAGATCCCTGTATTATCCCACATACACCTCCGTGCCCTGAAATCCTCATTACAGAGTATTAGGAGGAGCTCAGACATCTGCATCGCGTGTAACGTATACTTATTATCCATCACCACCTATCCCCGATGTAGCCCCCCAGCCCCGCTCCCACATAGTGACTGTATCAGGACGGGGGGCACTTACCACCTCAGCAAGAGCAGAGATGACTTTCCCCAGGGTGGTCAGGGATTTGTTGATATTCGCACCTTCCTGCAAAGAGATAAATCATTACAGGGTCAGACAACGTTCTCAGGGATCCGGCTGGATTTATACATGAGCTGGGCAGGACGCTGTACACATACACGTTTTATACACACACATACACGTTTTATACACACACATACAGGTTTTATACACACACATACAGGTTTTATACACACACATACACGTTTTATACACACACACATACAGCTTTTATACACACACATACAGGTTTTATACACACACATACAGGTTTTATACACACATACAGCTTTTATACACACACACATACACGTTTTATACACACACATACACGTTTTATACACACACATACACGTTTTATACACACACATACACGTTTTATACACACACATACAGGTTTTATACACACATACACGTTTTATACACACACACATACAGCTTTTATACACACACATACAGGTTTTATACACACACACATACACGTTTTATACACACACACATACAGCTTTTATACACACACATACACGTTTTATACACACACATACACGTTTTATACACACACATACACGTTTTATACACACACATACACGTTTTATACACACACATACAGGTTTTATACACACATACACGTTTTATACACACACACATACAGCTTTTATACACACACATACAGGTTTTATACACACACACATACACGTTTTATACACACACACATACAGCTTTTATACACACACATACACGTTTTATACACACACACATACACGTTTTATACACACACACATACATGTTTTATACACACACATACAGCTTTTATACACACACACATACAGCTTTTATACACACACATACAGCTTTTATACACACACACATACAGCTTTTATACACACACATACAGCTTTTATACACACATACAGCTTTTATACACACATACAGCTTTTATACACACACATACACGTTTTATACACACACATACACGTTTTATACACACACATACACGTTTTATACACACACACACACGTTTTATACACACACACATACACGTTTTATACACACACACATACAGCTTTTATACACACACATACAGCTTTTATACACACACATACACGTTTTATACACACATACACGTTTTATACACACACACATACACGTTTTATACACACACACATACACGTTTTATACACACACACATACAGCTTTTATACACACACATACACGTTTTATACACACATACACGTTTTATACACACACATACACGTTTTATACACACATCCAGCTTTTATACACACATACATACAGGTTTTATACACACACATACACCTTTTATACACACACATTCACGTTTTATACACACACATACACGTTTTATACACACACACACATACAGCTTTTATACACACACATACAGGTTTTATACACACACACATACACGTTTTATACACACACACATACAGCTTTTATACACACACATACACGTTTTATACACACACACATACACGTTTTATACACACACACATACAGCTTTTATACACACATACAGCTTTTATACACACATACAGCTTTTATACACACACATACACATACAGCTTTTATACACACACATACATACAGCTTATACACACACATAGAGCTTTTATACACACACATACAGATTGTGGCCCCAGCATGGTAACAATGACAAGTTTATTATGTAATTGAAGATGATTATGGGAGGGAAAAATGCCCATAGCACCATCATACCGTGCCCATAGCGCCATCATACCGTGCCCATAGCACCAACATACCGTGCCCATAGCACCAACATACCGTGCCCATAGCACCAACATACCGTGCCCATAGCACCAACACACTGTGCCCATAGCACCATCATACCGTGCCCATAGCACCATCATACCGTGCCCATAGCACCAACATACCGTGCCCATAGCACCAACATACCGTGCCCATAGCACCAACATACCGTGCCCATAGCACCATCATACCGTGCCCATAGCACCAACATACCGTGCCCATAGCACCAACATACCGTGCCCATAGCACCAACACACCGTGCCCATAGCACCAACATACCGTGCCCATAGCACCAACATACCGTGCCCATAGCACCAACACACTGTGCCCATAGCACCATCATTCCGTGCCCATAGCTCCATCATACCGTGCCCATAGCACCATCATACTTTGCCCATAGCACCATCATACTTTGCCCATAGCACCAACACACTGTGCCCATAGCACCAACACACTGTGCCCAGTGCGTTCATGAATTTTGCACACAACAGTAAGTGTGTGTGTGTATATATGTGTGTACTGTTGTATTGGAACCATCGGCGTAATGTGTGTTTGTTGAGCATTAGTACATATGAGTGCCTGAAATGACCGCCTGTCAGTGTGACCCAGGAGAGAACATGCATTGCAGAAAGGTATATATATATATATATATATATATATATATATATATATATATATATATATATATATATATATATATATATAGTGTGGGCACACTATGGGAACTGCTGCTCTGCGCTGTGAATCTGGCTCATAAAACGTCCGATACTTACTTTTAGTCGTGTTCCCTTGGCGCCTGTGGAATCGGCTCTTTCGCTCCCCGCTAAATCTACCAGGCTAATCTTACTGACCTAAGAATAAAAGAGCAATTAATAATGCAGAGTGTGTAATAAATAAACATGGGAAAGGTCGCACAGTATCAGACAAGCACAGGCACACAGCATTCCTTCTCCCTCTCCCCCTCCCCACTTACATATAGCTTAGTCACACTGCCGTGGTCAGAAGGGGCTTCTCTGGTCGGCAGGCGCATGGTCCGGTCCCCTCCCAGGCTCATCTACAGCAGAAGAGCTGGGGTCCAGTGATGCGGCTGCTCTCAGTCGCTGATTGGCTCAGAGCACGCCGCCCAGTTATGATGTCACTGCACAGTGCGCTCCCAGCCTATCAGTGACTGCGAGCACCTGCATCATGGCACTCCATCTATTTTATGGGCAGCTGGGAGAGCCTGAGAGGACCGGATATTACCACCAGAACCGAGACGTTGAGCATCATCCCACTGCCCCCGGCCCAACCCACAGTGTGTTGTGAATCTCGTAATGCCCAAGATTTAATGATCAATGTTCTCCCCAGGCTGTTTTCTGCGTGTACACCGCCCGGCACTTCCCCCGCCCCAATGCACTGCATTCCCGCTCACCCTCTATGTGTCCTTGTTGCCACGGACACGGATATGACGCCGAGCTGCGTCGACGTCACGTCACGTTCTTCAGATTGGAGGCTCCGTGTCCGCCGACAATAAGGACATGTTCGTGAAGGTTCCAGGTGACGGGACACGGCGCATTGGGGCGGGGGGAGGTGCCGGGCAGGGGACACGGCATTGGGGCGGGGGGAGGTGCCGGGCATGGGATGTGGCATTGGGTAGTTGTCCGTCACAGTGCAGGGGCGGTGTCAGGCTGGAGGGCAAAGACCCCTCCCCCTGTAAAAAAGTTGAGACGGGAACAGTCTGTGAGTGGGGACAGTATCTGGGCCTCTAAGAAGAAGATATAAATTGTTATTTCAAATTTAAATCATTATAAGGTCAGGGTTTAAAACATTTTATTATTGCGAAGGCCCCCACCCGGCTACTTCTTGATGCCGTACCACCCGGCTGGAAACATTTTCTGGGGAGAACCCTGATGATTATAATCCCGGCTATTTTTGAGACTCTAAAACGTCTGAGATGGTCTTCCCTACTCCGAGGCCTAGAGCCTGGGACAAGGATACAGGAAACTCAACAGTATTTCTGTCACTTTCTCCACCAATCACCTTCTCTGTGGAGAGGTTGGTTTCCACGTCAAGTCTCCGTTGGGTAAAGACGATGGTGAAGACGGCATGGGAGCGGCTGCTGGTCTCATTCATGTTTGTGGCGGCCACCGTCCTGAAGAACAACCACAATGGAATCAGTTCCATCCTAAACCACAGTACTATACATTACACAAGCCGGGCACCATCTTGCCAAGCAAAGGGTGCTGACATTGCAGTGTGTGCCCATACTTCCAGCAACGTCCCATTAGTGACTGGTAACGGTAATGACCCATCTGGATGTTAGTAGACTGTGGTTGACAGTGGTCACCAGATGATCACACTGATAGACTCCCACCGAATCAATCGCCCACCCTGGCCGCCAAATATTCCAGCCCACCTATCTGCAGCTAAATCTGACACAAATCGCAGAACGCCTACAAACGTCTCGTGACGACTCTACGACTTATCGGTCAGGAAGGTTTTCTCATCAGTGATGGAATGGAGCCATAAGACACTTGTACTGGACCCACCTGGCCTTATTTCCGGCGTCCATCAGGTCCGCTATATCGGTGTATGAGGTTACGGCCAACTTGGACAGGTCTTCTACGTAGGGCCCCAGTAGTGGGTGCTCCCTCACCCGCAGGTTCCCTTTGTTTTTGGGGTTCAGTAGGTCCCGGACCCGCTCACAGTAAATTTCCATGTAACTAACCTGCAATGGACACAATAAAGAGATGGGCTGCAGACAGACAGAGGTGCAATCACTGCAGGTCCAGCTGGTCAGACCGTTACCGTTCTCCACACCCTCCGGCACTACGGTGCTTTATGGTTTGGTCTGTAACGCTCTGCATTGCTCCGCCTCCCAAATATCGCAGCACAGCGCAGCTGGCAAACATTACTTCACCGTACGGTAACCCAAAAGGCATCCCCATTAGCACCACGGCTACCCCACTGATACAAGAAGCCACATAAAGACCCCAACTATCCAACCGCATTACGGAGCCTGGGGGGTTCTGTGATAAATCAGCTTCTCATTGTTACCTTCCTGGAGTCTAACCATTTGGATCACGGAGCACATTAGAAATGAAGACATTAAAGTTTTAAAAGGAAGGAATGAATAATTCACTATGAACTTAGATCCTTAGTATAATGACTGCCGGTAAGCCCTGTATCTATGAGCATTGCTAGACTGACAAAGACAAACCATGCTGATCATTTATGGTCATAACATTTTAAGATGCTTATTGAATAAGCTGGATAAATAGGATGAATGTACTGTAAGTCCCAGCAGACAGCGCCATTTATGTAGCAGCAATCAGACGGCGCCATTTAATGTAGCAGCTATCAGACGGCGCCATCTAATGTAGCAGCTATCAGACGGCGCCATTTAATGTAGCAGCTATCAGACGGCGCCATTTAATGTAGCAGCTATCAGACGGCGCCATTTATGGAGCAGCTATCAGACGGCGCCATTTATGGAGCAGCTATCAGACGGCGCAGCTATCAGACGGCGCCATTTAATGTAGCAAATGCAACAGGGCTGGTCGCCTTGGAAGTTGGGCTGACCTCAGGGGCGCACATGTAGTACGATCTACAGAACATAGCACATACATAGCAATGCTGTTACCCACCTGTCTGAGAACGTCAGATTAGTCTTCTGAACTAGATCTTTATGGAGTGAAACAATAGTTTTGGCCATAGTAATAGATCAACTGCAAAACGTAATCACTGCGCGGTAGTGCCAGAAACGCTGCTATCAGCGTATTTATTCTCTCGCTCATTTAAAGCCCCTAATTCACATAATAGATCCCAATCTAATAGGTCTTTACACCAAGACTCCCAATCCGCGCTCCGATACCGGCAGCTCGGTAACCAGGTAACAATCAGAGGTCAAATCATAGGAAGACGAGACTGAAATCTGACAGAGATAAATGTCACAAAATGCTGTTACACGTCCCATCCCAGTGTTACCAGACTGACATTCATCTTACAGGTGATCAATCCTATAAATAATGTATGGCTCGCTGCTGACGGAGCAATCTGTGGTGTACAGCTGACCAGACAATTCCCATCCAATATACTCTACACTAGGACATTTATACACCGGAAATAACATTTACTGGAAAAATCATCATGAAGAGATTTATGCTCAAAATCAGAAAACAAAGCAGAGATTCCCAAACTCGGTCCTCAAAGCACCATAACAGTCCATCTTTTATGGATAACTATGCTTGGGCAGAGGTGACAATCGGTACATCAGTCTTTTGATTTAACCATCTGTGCTCAACTATGGATATCCTTAAAACCTGGACTGTTAGGGTGCCTTGAGGACCGAGTTTGGGAAACTATTTATTAAAGGGACATTCTTATTTATTTTTTTGTATAAAAATGGTATTTGAGCAATAAATAACTAACAATAAACAGAGATAGCACTGAGGTAGGCGAGGAAGGGGTTCCTGATACGAGGATCAGTGTAACCCGCATATGGTGGAGATGATCACGGCTACCCTAACTGCAATTATTGCATATAAAGATCACTATGCAGTAAGTATTATAAAGCGTTGCCATCATTCTGCAGCCGAGGAGGACCAGTTATATAACATCATTAGGTAGCTATAATGATCCCACCATGACCCCTTATTACTAATCTTCCTCCCGCTGGAACTAGAACCCTTATACCTTCCTTGTAATGACTCACAATTGACGTTCATGTTCTATGTAAGGCAAGGCTGCAATGCTCTGCGAGCAGGATTTCTCGCACACTAATAATAAAAAGATCTTCTGCAAAAAAAGACTGTTAGACGCGGACGCACAGAAAGACCCCGCATCTGACACCCTGAACCGTATTAACCACATAAAACTGCTACAAACCAAAATCAATCCAAAAGACACATTAATGCGATGACGCTCCGTCATTTCCTGCTGCACTTATTTCAGCCAAGAATTCATTGTTACATTTCCAGCAGGTGCTGGCTGCGTCTGTGTAGCGCAGAGTGACGAAATACAGGTAAGTACAATACATTGTGTCTAACAACGAGCAGAAGACAATGCGGCATTCACCACTCACCTCTACGGAGAATGAGACTTCCTCATTATTATTGTCATTTATTTTCTCAAACAGGTCCTCACATAGCTGGGGAGACAAGGGAAAGGTCTCAGAGGTAAGGACGAGAAGTCACCCTTATATCAGGGGCTCCCAAACTCCGCCCTCAAGGTACCCTAACAGTCCAGGTTTTAAGGATATCCATACGTAAGCACAGGTGACTTAATTAGTACCTCAGTCAATTGGATTATACATCTATGTAAAAACATGGATATCCTGAAAACCTGGACTGTAAGGGTGCCTTGAGAGCAGAGTTTGGGAACCCCTGCCTTATATATTACACTGGATCAGCCACAAAATGGCCGCCACTGCTACATAGAAGTGTTGTATACACATTAATGCAGAGGAATGAGCTGTAAAATACCTGCGGGATGATGCCGGCCTGCGTCTCCTCCTGTTTGCCCATCATAGTATAGGACTTGCCAGAGCCCGTCTGCCCGTAGGCGAAGATACATACATTGTAGCCTTCGAAGGCATGTTCAAGCATCTCCTTTCCGATGTCATTGTACACGCGGTTCTGGGATGCGAAGGAAGGATCGTCTGGCTGCAGGAAACAGGGATGATGGAACCAGTGACCTCGGTAACATGCAGACGCCAGTGACCTCCTTAACATGCAGCCACCGGTGACCTCCTTAACATGCAGCCACCGGTGACCTAATTAACATGCAGCCACCGGTGACCTCCTTAACATGCAGCCACCGGTGACCTCCTTAACATGCAGCCACCGGTGACCTCCTTAACATGCAGCCACCGGTGACCTCCTTAACATGCAGCCACCGGTGACCTCCTTAACATGCAGCCACCGGTGACCTCCTTAACATGCAGCCACCGGTGACCTCCTTAACATGCAGACACCGGTGACCTCCTTAACATGCAGACACCGGTGACCTCCTTAACATGCAGACACCGGTGACCTCCTTAACATGCAGACACCGGTGACCTCCTTAACATGCAGACACCAGTGACCTCCTTAACATGCAGACACCAGTGACCTCCTTAACATGCAGACACCAGTGACCTCCTTAACATTCAGAAACAAAATGATAGAGTTTTTCAAAACGTCACCAACTTTATTTCAAATATATTTGTGTAATAATTCCTAACCCCAGACAGAAGGGGGTGTCAGCCTTGAGGAACTCCCTATCTTTATTAACAGAAGTTCCTTTGAAGAGCAGCAATTAAAATGGGGACCACCCCTGGGATCTCCATCGTTAAACTATTATAAGCAGTCGCACCGCGCAGTCTCACAATACGAGAGCTCCCTGCGCTGGAGACCGCACTGCGTGGGCGACTGACATCTTCTACACACAGGGGGCATATAGCAATGATGATGCCTAGATGAGGGGGCTATCCTATGCTAACCAGATGGTCCCAGTTCTCCGGCGTACAAAGCTCTCCGCTCCTAATCAGCCATACCGTGCGGTCATGGACAGACGCATCAGGTGACAGAGTTCTAAGCATCCAAAATGTATTGTTATTAAAGAGGTGGGGACAATAGTAGACTATGGGGCTATGTACTAAGCCTGGGAGAGAGGTAAAGCGGACGGAGAAAAAGTACCAAAACAATCAGCTCCTGTCATTTTCCAAACACAGCCTGTGACATGGCAGGAGCCGATTGGCTGGCTTAGTACATAGATCCCTAGAGGAGTAATCTTTATACGGTGTCTCTCCCTTACACACGCACGCACCCGGCTCCCCTACCAGAACTACTGTGCATTCTGAGAAGATAATGTTACAAGAACCTGTGGATTATAATGACACAGCCATTCATTCTCCCTCCCACTGGGCACTTACCGAGGTGTGAGACCAGTAAGAGTAGTCAAAGCTGAAGCTTTTAGCTGGTTCCTTGGGGTTCTTTGGGTTGAGAATACCTAGAAGAGGAGGAGAAGGTGTCACAAGAGGCAGAGATTTGTCATCCAACACTACAGAGCTCATGTACACAGCGCACATCACAGCCCAGCCTCCTGCCCGCGCACATCACAGCCCAGCCTCCTGCCCGCGCACAACACAGCCCAGCCTCCTGCCGGCGCACATCACAGCCCAGCCTCCTGCCGGCGCACATCACAGCCCAGCCTCCTGCCGGCGCACATCACAGCCCAGCCTCCTGCCGGCGCACATCACAGCCCAGCCTCCTGCCGGCGCACATCACAGCCCAGCCTCCTGCCGGCGCACATCACAGCCCAGCCTCCTGCCGGCGCACATCACAGCCCAGCCTCCTGCCCGCGCACATCACAGTCCAGCCTCCTGCCCGCGCACATCACAGTCCAGCCTCCTGCCCGCGCACAACACAGCCCAGCCTCCTGCCCGCGCACAACACAGCCCAGCCTCCTGCCCGCGCACAACACAGCCCAGCCTCCTGCCCGCGCACAACACAGCCCAGCCTCCTGCCCGCGCACAACACAGCCCAGCCTCCTGCCCGCGCACATCACAGCCCAGCCTCCTGCCCGCGCACATCACAGCCCAGCCTCCTGCCCGCGCACATCACAGCCCAGCCTCCTGCCCGCGCACATCACAGTCCAGCCTCCTGCCCGCGCACATCACAGTCCAGCCTCCTGCCCGCGCACATCACAGTCCAGCCTCCTCCCCCATCACTGGGTACATTATGCCCACCTCGCTCTGTACGCCAGTGTGCCCCAGTGGGTCAGTGGCAGAGTAGTCGTCATGGCCTCATAAACCTAGAACCTCCTGTGTATCTCATCCAAGTCCCCTCCATACCTTGTACCCAACAGTATCCTCTAGAATAGGGGTGGACAATCAGCGGCCCCCAAGATGTTGTAAAACTACACATCCCAGCATGCCTTGCCACAGGTTTGCTATTTGGCCAAGCTAAAAATGTTGCAATGCATGCTGGAATTTGTAGTTCACCAACAGCTTGAGGGCCGTTTATTGCCCACCCCTGCACTAGAAGTACTTACATACATACATTACATACAAAAATACATTACATACTGTACACATACATACACTGGGGGCACGGCATAAGGGGCACCTCTCCTGTGGGCACCACTCCTAGGGGCATTATGTATAAGGGGCACTAGTGCTGTGGGCATTTTGTGTATTAGGGGTACTACTACTATGGACATTGTGTAAAAGGGGCACTACTGTGTGCCATAACATGAATAAGGGACAATACTATGTGGTGTAATGTGAATCAGGGGCACTATGGGCATTGTGTAAAAGGGGCACTACTGTGTGCCATAACATGAATAAGGGACACTACTATGTGGTGTAATGTGAATCAGGAGCACTATGGGCATTGTGTAAAAGGAGCAATACTGTGTGCCATAACATGAATAAGGGACACTACTATGTGGTGTAATGTGAATCAGGAGCACTATGAGCATTGTGTAAAAGGGGCACTACTGTGTGCCATAACATGAATAAGGGACAATACTATGTGGTGTAATGTGAATCAGGAGCACTATGGGCATTGTGTAAAAGGGGCACTACTGTGTGCCATAACATGAATAAGGGACACTACTATGTGGTGTAATGTGAATCAGGAGCACTATGGGCATTGTGTAAAAGGAGCACTACTGTGTGCCATAACATGAATAAGGGACACTACTATGTGGTGTAATGTGAATCAGGAGCACTATGGGCATTGTGTAAAAGGAGCACTACTGTGTGCCATAACATGAATAAGGGACAATACTATGTGGTGTAATGTGAATCAGGGGCACTATGGGCATTGTGTAAAAGGGGCACTACTGTGTGCCATAACATGAATAAGGGACACTACTATGTGGTGTAATGTGAATCAGGAGCACTATGGGCATTGTGTAAAAGGAGCACTACTGTGTGCCATAACATGAATAAGGGACACTACTATGTGGTGTAATGTAAATCAGGAGCACTATGGGCCTTATTCAGCAAGGACTGCAACTGCAAAGCGATCCGCAGTTTCCGGGAATGTGGGCCGTACCCCCCCCCTCCCCTTACATGCCTTGTCTGTCTATCAGGCAGAGGTATTCAAGGTCTGCGTGCAACTACGCAGGACCCATTCTGCACACGCGCAGATTCACGGTAATCAGGCCCTGTATGTGGTGTAACGTGAATAAGATTGTGCTGCGGTGTTTGAATTGGCGATACTATTGTGACTACGCCCCTTTCTTTTGAGACCACACCCCTTTTTGTGACACGCACTGTCCCTTTATTAAAAACCCGCAGAGGATGGAGGGGGGTGAGTTCCACCACGTCTCTAGGAACACTTTAAGCACTGCATTGCATACATACACACACACACACACACACATTACATACATATTCACAACACACACACACACACATTACATACACACAACACATTACATACATATACACACACACAAACATACATACATTACACACATACACATATAGGCAATCCAATTCAGCGAGAGTTGAAAAGTGCCAGAAAGTTGGTCCCGGAGCTATTCAATTCAGCGCGCTGTTTAGTCCGACTATAACAGCTCAAGTCAGAGAATGCCGGTCCTTGCAAAAGGAGGAAGGGGTAATGGGCTAGAGGTAATAGTGGGGGAAGGGGTAATGGGCCAGTGGTAATAGTGGAGGAAGGGGTAATGGGCCAGAAGTAATAGTGGGGGAAGAGGTAATAGTGGGGGAAGGGGTAATGGGCCAGTGGTAATAGTGGGGGAAGGAGTAATGTGCCAGAGGTAATAGTGGAGGAAGGGGTAACGTGCCAGAGGTAATAGTGGGGGAAGAGGTAATAGTGGGGGAAGGGGTAATGGGCCAGTGGTAATAGTGGGGGAAGGAGTAATGTGCCAGAGGTAATAGTGGAGGAAGGGGTAACGTGCCAGAGGTAATAGTGGAGGAAGGGGTAATGGGCTAGAGGTAATAGTGGGGGAAGGGGTAATGGGCCAGAGGTAATAGTGGAGGAAGGGGTAACGGGCCAGAGGTAATAGTGGAGGAAGGGGATACGGGCCAGAGGTAATAGTGGGGGAAGAGGTAATGAGCCAGAGGTAATAATGGAGGAAGGGGTAATGGGTTAGAGGTAATAGTGGGGGAAGGGGTAATGGGTTAGAGGTAATAGTGGGGGAAGGGGTAATGGGCCAGAGGTAATAGTGGAGAAAGGGGTAACGGGCCAGAGGTAATAGTGGAGGAAGGGGTAACGGGCCAGAGGTAATAGTGGGGGAAGGGGTAATGGGCCAGAGGTAATAGTGGAGGAAGGGGTAACGGGCCAGAGGTAATAGTGGAGGAAGGGGATACGGGCCAGAGGTAATAGTGGGGGAAGAGGTAATGAGCCAGAGGTAATAATGGAGGAAGGGGTAATGGGTTAGAGGTAATAGTGGGGGAAGGGGTAATGGGTTAGAGGTAATAGTGGGGGAAGGGGTAATGGGTTAGAGGTAATAGTGGGGGAAGGGGTAATGGGTTAGAGGTAATAGTGGGGGAAGGGGTAATGGGTTGGAGGTAATAGTGGGGGAAGGGGTAATGGGCTAGAGGTAATAGTGGAGGAAGGGGTAATGGGTTAGAGGTAATAATGGAGGAAGGGGCGATGCGGTAAATGGAGTAAGGGGTGATGCGGTAAATGGAGGAGTGGGACGGGTGCTGTAGTAAACTCTTCTCAGTACTATATAGGTTATAGACGTCCTGTACCCTCCCTGTTACACAGACCCCGTCATGCTTTTATCTTCTACATAATACCCCCATCTGGGAGGAGGACGTTCTGCTGCTGACAGACGCACAGTGGAAGGAAATCTGGGATTGGTTTCCTCATATCACTATCTGCTATAAACGGCGTCACTCCGGGCATATTATTCCTGTTATTTTCATCACCTCCTATCAGATCCGTACCCCAGTCTCAGGCACCAGGTGCACCTAAACATCTAGGTAGTCCGTGTACTTCCTGCTGTCCTCCTACCGGATTAGATGTGCTACCGGGGATTGCTTTATCATCCAAACTACCCCTATTACTGCAGGCAGGTACAGTAATACATTGCATGTGTGCTTTCTGGGTAATCAGACCGGCCAGTCTGCAGGAAGGGGTTTACTTGGCCGCTCCATGCAGAACGGTGATGGTTGCGGAGCTGATCACTACCGGGTCAGATCGGACGGTCCTTTGTAGCGGGCTACCTCTCCCATGTAGTCCTGCCTGTGGGCATGTGCCAGCACAGTAGGTTTCCTATATTTATAGGTAGGTTATACGTTCCCCATGCGTGTCACAGGGAGATGAATGACAGGTAACAGACAGCAGAACGATCAGCCCCCAGCAGCCTGACCATGTGCTAAGCTCCCCAGCACATGTAGTGTCCTTGTGAGTCCCTGGGAGTCTCAGCAGCACCAGAAATAGCCGGGACTTGCCAAACGCAGCACTATTTCACACCCTGCCCTTTTACACCTCCAGTGGGTGACAGAACGAGGATTTATAGAACCGCTGATAACATTATCTATGACCACTACATGAGAGAGAGAGGTTCTATGCAGGTATCATTACAACATCCGGATAGATTGTTAGATTAAAGAGTCATTTTTTTACTCTGATTTGATTCCATAATTCTTAAAAATATGTTCCTAAATCCGCCAAAGCAGTGGTGACCAAATGATCTGCGCGGTTTCGGGACGTCTATAAAAGCGCTCAGTCACAGAGCTCTCCGTGGCCTCCAATAGCTTTAGATTTTACAGACAAAAGTTCTAAGTAGCTACAAAATTAGCTGTGACCCCTAAAGGTGGCATAATCCAGACTCAATGATACCAGTGGCTTTTAGAATGGCACAGACCCCAAACACAAACTGCTGACTCCCACTTAGGGTTCTCAGATTATCCCTTTAATAGGTGACAGCGATGAATTACACAGGGTCTGAGGCCCGACCTCCTCCTACCACAGGAAGCCTGCCGGGGGAATCTGCAGCGGGATGGCATTATAGAGAGGCCGGGGGAATCTGCAGAGGGATGGCATTATAGAGAGGCCGGGGGAATCTGCAGAGGGATGGCATTAGAGAGAGGCCGGGGGAATCTGCAGCGGGATGGCATTAGAGAGAGGCCGGGGGAATCTGCAGAGGGATGGCATTATAGAGAGGCCGGGGGAATCTGCAGAGGGATGGCATTAGAGAGAGGCCGGGGGAATCTGCAGAGGGATGGCATTAGAGAGAGGCCGGGGGAATCTGCAGAGGGATGGCATTAGAGAGAGGCCGGGGGAATCTGCAGAGGGATGGCATTAGAGAGAGGCCGGGGGAATCTGCAGAGGGATGGCATTAGAGAGAGGCCGGGGGAATCTGCAGAGGGATGGCATTAGAGAGAGGCCGGGGGAATCTGCAGAGGGATGGCATTATAGAGAGGCCGGGGGAATCTACAGGGATGGCATTATGGAGAGGCCGGGGGAATCTACAGAGGGATGGCATTATAGAGAGGCCGGGGGAATCTGCAGAGGGATGGCGTTCTAGAGAGGCCGGGGGAATTTGCAGAGGGATGGCATTATACAGAGGCCGGGGGAATTTGCAGAGGGATGGCATTATACAGAGGCCGGGGGAATCTGCAGAGGGATGGCATTATACAGAGGCCGGGGGAATCTGCAGAGGGATGGCATTATAGGGAGGCCGGGATATTGTCTGTCTGTCCCTACATCACACTGCCCAGCAAACAACAGGGAGAGGAAGGGAAAAGGTCACAGCTACAAAGTAACACCAATTAACCCTTTCTCATCCAGTGTAAGGACTAAAAGCTGCAACCAGGAATCCAGTAACATTTCTACATTTTCTTTTCCTAAATGACCATTATGACAGAGGATATATAGAGATGCACCATACACCCCCTCCTACTATAACTATGTAGTATGTATAAAATTGTGCCAAATGTACATTAGATTGTTAGCTCCAGGGGTGAGGGCTGGGATAGGCATGACTGTACAGCACTGGAGAGGAGTTGGGGATAATGATTATGGACATTCCCCTTTCCCTGCACATAAAGAGCTGGTACTTTGGGAGAAAATGAAAGTTTAGTATTTTGGCCACTCCTACTTCATTTTAATATGCAAATCAACAACGAGGTAATTATCAACAGAATATCAATAATTGCCTCTAAACTAGAATATATACAAAACAAATAAGATAGTGTAACTATACCGGACTACCTAACTCTAACGTAAGTGCTGTATGAATATACTGATTTTCTAGGTATATTGTCTTTAATTAATATCTTCATAATCCAGAGTGACTTAAGTTCTGACTATATAACTATAGTAACTCTTAGATACATGGGATGCTGTTTAGGGTCTGCTTGTTTTAGAATTTTATTACTTTCATTTGGTGTGGGTGAGGTTACAGGCGGGTGAGGGGCAATCAGTTACTGTTAGGATCTGCAAGTAGCGGATCATCTTGGTGGCAGTTCCCAGGCTTGGTCACTAATGGAGACTGCATCTAATCCTGTGTTCAGTTCATAGCCTGTCATTCCTGTCTGTCTGTGTTCAGTTCATAGCCTGTCATTCCTGTCTGTCTGTGTTCAGTTCATAGCCTGTCATTCCTGTCTGTCTGTGTTCAGTTCATAGCCTGTCATTCCTGTCTGTCTGTGTTCAGTTCATAGCCTGTCATTCCTGTCTGTCTGTGTTCAGTTCATAGCCTGTCATTCCTGTCTGTCTGTGTTCAGTTCATAGCCTGTCATTCCTGTCTGTCTGTGTTCAGTTCATAGCCTGTCATTCCTGTCTGTCTGTGTTCAGTTCATAGCCTGTCATTCCTGTCTGTCTGTGTTCAGTTCATAGCCTGTCATTCCTGTCTGTCTGTGTTCAGTTCATAGCCTGTCATTCCTGTCTGTCTGTGTTCAGTTCATAGCCTGTCATTCCTGTCTGTCTGTGTTCAGTTCATAGCCTGTCATTCCTGTCTGTCTGTGTTCAGTTCATAGCCTGTCATTCCTGTCTGTCTGTGTTCAGTTCATAGCCTGTCATTCCTGTCTGTCTGTGTTCAGTTCATAGCCTGTCATTCCTGTCTGTGTGTTTTTCTCAGGTGCTACTAATCATCTGCCTCTCTGCATATCTCAGGTGCACATCAGCCTGTGATTAGGAATTACTCTCTGCTGGAGACGGCTGTGATTGGGTCCTGCTTCTCTTAAGTTACAGCCAGCCCTGCACTCTGTGCTGGTTATACTGTCTAAACATCAGTACACAGACTGTCTCCCGGCTTCCAAGCCGCACCAGTGCACAGACTGTCTCCTGGCTTCCAAGCCGCACTTTTTCCCAGCTTCAAAGCCGCACCAGTGCACAGACTGTTTCTCGGCTCCCAAGCCACCACATCGGCCTCCGGCCACCACTGGCACTCCAACCACATCCTCAGCACCTTGCCGCACCAACGGCTCCTAAGCCACATCATCGGCTCTTAAGCCACAACATCGGCCTCCGGCCACTCTACTGCAGGGCTCAACAAATCCCGGGCGCCAGGGCCTGGCGACCGGGATTTCCAAGTTCCCCCCCCCCCCACCGCCGCAGGGAAGCTCCTGCCGGGCGCCCGCTGAAATGTTACCGGCGGACGCCCGACTCCCCGCGGAGGGCATTATGGGCTCCGGCGTATGGCTCCCCCCACGGGCATTATGGGAGAGACGTCGTTCCGATGAATGGCAGACGGCAGCGGACGCAAAATCGTGTCATAAGGTAAGTATTTTTTTTTTGTGTGTGTGTACTACAGGGGGCACTATTACAGGGGGCTTACTACTGGGGGCACTATTTCAAGGGGCTTACTACTGGGGGCACTATTTCAGGAGGCTTCCTACTGGGGGCACTATTACAAGGGGCTTACTACTGGGGGCACTATTACAAGGGGCTTACTACTGGGGGCACTATTACAAGGGGCTTACTACTGGGGGCACTATTACAAGGGGCTTACTACTGGGGGCACTATTACAAGGGGCTTACTACTAGGCTGACGGGCACTCAAAGGGCATGTGTGGTGGTCTATACAAGCTTTCATATATTTTGGTAATGGACGATGGTCTGGCTCCTAAACTTTTAAGACGGCTCCTAGCTTTTACAAAAATTTGTTGAGCCCTGCTCTACTGTACAGTTCGTACTTTAGACTTTTCTTTTATACGTTCTTGCCTGTTTTTTGTGACAATAAAGTCACTTACTTTGATTTCACCCTACGTCTCCTGGAGTCTCTCTCCTTAAGGTATTCTGGTCGTCTGGGCCCCCAGACAACCGTAATAGTTACTACACATGTATGCTTCACTATATACTTAGCAGGGTACAGGCTGCATAGGTTTTTATTTCAAAGTTGGGGTTTTTTTCTAAGTGGTATTACAGGCACAGCATAATTTTAAGAGTTAGACAGGAGGACAACAGATAAAATAGAACTCTTTACAACTTTGAAACAATCTAGTACGATCTTCTGAGCTTCTGGATATCCAGCCACCAGCTGTCATTATAACCACGACACACCTTTATCCGACACCCAGCAACTCAGCCACCAGCTGTCACTATAACCTGGACACACCTTTATCCAACACCCTGCACTCAGCCACCAGCTGTCATTATAACCTGGAAACACCTTTATCCAACACCCTGCACTCAGCCACCAGCTGTCATAACCTGGACACACCTTTATCCAACACCCAGCAACTCAGCCACCAGCTGTCACTATAACCTGGACACACCTTTATCCAACACCCAGCAACTCAGCCACCAGCTGTCACTATAACCTGGACACACCTTTATCCAACACCCAGCAACTCAGCCACCAGCTGTCATTATAACCTGGAAACTCCTTTATCCAACACCCTGCAACTCAGCCACCAGCTGTCATTATAACCTGGACACACCTTTATCCAACACCCTGCACTCAGCCACCAGCTGTCATTATAACCTGGACACACCTTTATCCAACACCCAGCAACTCAGCCACCAGCTGTCACTATAACCTGGACACACCTTTATCCAACACCCTGCAACTCAGCCACCAGCTGTGATTATAACCTGGACACACCTTTATCCAACACCCAGCAACTCAGCCACCAGCTGTCACTATAACCTGGACACACCTTTATCCAACACCCTGCACTCAGCCACCAGCTGTCACTATAACCTGGACACACCTTTATCCAACACCCTGCACTCAGCCACCAGCTGTCATTATAACCTGGACACACCTTTATCCGACACCCAGCAACTCAGCCACCAGCTGTCACTATAACCTGGACACACCTTTATCCAACACCCTGCACTCAGCCACCAGCTGTCACTATAACCTGGACACACCTTTATCCAACACCCTGCACTCAGCCACCAGCTGTCATTATAACCTGGACACACCTTTATCCGACACCCAGCAACTCAGCCACCAGCTGTCACTATAACCTGGACACACCTTTATCCAACACCCTGCACTCAGCCACCAGCTGTCATTATAACCTGGACACACCTTTATCCAACACCCTGCACTCAGCCACCAGCTGTCATTATAACCTGGACACACCTTTATCCAACACCCTGCACTCAGCCACCAGCTGTCATTATAACCTGGACACACCTTTATCCAACACCCTGCACTCAGCCACCAGCTGTCATTATAACCTGGACACACCTTTATCCGACACCCAGCAACTCAGCCACCAGCTGTCACTATAACCTGGACACACCTTTATCCAACACCCTGCAACTCAGCCACCAGCTGTCACTATAACCTGGACACACCTTTATCCAACACCCTGCACTCAGCCACCAGCTGTCACTATAACCTGGACACACCTTTATCCAACACCCTGCACTCAGCCACCAGCTGTCATCATAACCTGGACACACCTTTATCCAACACCCAGCAACTCAGCCACCAGCTGTCATTATAACCTGGACACACCTTTATCCAACACCCTGCACTCAGCCACCAGCTGTCATTATAACCTGGACACACCTTTATCCAACACCCTGCACTCAGCCACCAGCTGTCATTATAACCTGGACACACCTTTATCCAACACCCTGCACTCAGCCACCAGCTGTCATAACCTGGACACACCTTTATCCAACACCCTGCACTCAGCCACCAGCTGTCATTATAACCTGGACACACCTTTATCCAACACCCTGCACTCAGCCACCAGCTGTCATTATAACCTGGACACACCTTTATCCAACACCCTGCACTCAGCCACCAGCTGTCATTATAACCTGGACACACCTTTATCCAACACCCTGCACTCAGCCACCAGCTGTCACTATAACCTGGACACACCTTTATCCAACACCCTGCACTCAGCCACCAGCTGTCACTATAACCTGGACACACCTTTATCCAACACCCTGCACTCAGCCACCAGCTGTCACTATAACCTGGACACACCTTTATCCAACACCCTGCACTCAGCCACCAGCTGTCACTATAACCTGGACACACCTTTATCCAACACCCTGCACTCAGCCACCAGCTGTCACTATAACCTGGACACACCTTTATCCAACACCCTGCACTCAGCCACCAGCTGTCATTATAACCTGGACACACCTTTATCCAACACCCTGCACTCAGCCACCAGCTGTCATTATAACCTGGACACACCTTTATCCAACACCCTGCACTCAGCCACCAGCTGTCACTATAACCTGGACACACCTTTATCCAACACCCTGCACTCAGCCACCAGCTGTCACTATAACCTGGACACACCTTTATCCGACACCCAGCCACTCAGCCACCAGCTGTCACTATAACCTGGACACACCTTTATCCAACACCCTGCACTCAGCCACCAGCTGTCATTATAACCTGGACACACCTTTATCCAACACCCTGCACTCAGCCACCAGCTGTCATTATAACCTGGACACACCTTTATCCAACACCCTGCACTCAGCCACCAGCTGTCACTATAACCTGGACACACCTTTATCCAACACCCTGCACTCAGCCACCAGCTGTCATTATAACCTGGACACACCTTTATCCGACACCCAGCCACTCAGCCACCAGCTGTCACTATAACCTGGACACACCTTTATCCAACACCCTGCACTCAGCCACCAGCTGTCATTATAACCTGGACACACCTTTATCCAACACCCTGCACTCAGCCACCAGCTGTCATTATAACCTGGACACACCTTTATCCAACACCCTGCACTCAGCCACCAGCTGTCACTATAACCTGGACACACCTTTATCCAACACCCTGCACTCAGCCACCAGCTGTCACTATAACCTGGACACACCTTTATCCAACACCCTGCACTCAGCCACCAGCTGTCACTATAACCTGGACACACCTTTATCCAACACCCTGCACTCAGCCACCAGCTGTCATTATAACCTGGACACACCTTTATCCAACACCCTGCACTCAGCCACCAGCTGTCATTATAACCTGGACACACCTTTATCCAACACCCTGCACTCAGCCACCAGCTGTCACTATAACCTGGACACACCTTTATCCGACACCCTGCACTCAGCCACCAGCTGTCATTATAACCTGGACACACCTTTATCCGACACCCAGCCACTCAGCCACCAGCTGTCACTATAACCTGGACACACCTTTATCCAACACCCTGCAACTCAGCCACCAGCTGTCACTATAACCTGGACACACCTTTATCCAACACCCTGCAACTCAGCCACCAGCTGTCACTATAACCTGGACACACCTTTATCCAACACCCTGCACTCAGCCACCAGCTGTCACTATAACCTGGACACACCTTTATCCAACACCCTGCACTCAGCCACCAGCTGTCATTATAACCTGGACACACCTTTATCCAACACCCAGCAACTCAGCCACCAGCTGTCATTATAACCTGGACACACCTTTATCCAACACCCTGCACTCAGCCACCAGCTGTCATTATAACCTGGACACACCTTTATCCAACACCCTGCACTCAGCCACCAGCTGTCATAACCTGGACACACCTTTATCCAACACCCTGCACTCAGCCACCAGCTGTCATTATAACCTGGACACACCTTTATCCAACACCCTGCACTCAGCCACCAGCTGTCATTATAACCTGGACACACCTTTATCCAACACCCTGCACTCAGCCACCAGCTGTCATTATAACCTGGACACACCTTTATCCAACACCCTGCACTCAGCCACCAGCTGTCACTATAACCTGGACACACCTTTATCCAACACCCTGCACTCAGCCACCAGCTGTCACTATAACCTGGACACACCTTTATCCAACACCCTGCACTCAGCCACCAGCTGTCATTATAACCTGGACACACCTTTATCCAACACCCTGCACTCAGCCACCAGCTGTCATTATAACCTGGACACACCTTTATCCAACACCCTGCACTCAGCCACCAGCTGTCATTATAACCTGGACACACCTTTATCCAACACCCTGCACTCAGCCACCAGCTGTCATTATAACCTGGACACACCTTTATCCAACACCCTGCACTCAGCCACCAGCTGTCATTATAACCTGGACACACCTTTATCCAACACCCTGCACTCAGCCACCAGCTGTCACTATAACCTGGACACACCTTTATCCAACACCCTGCACTCAGCCACCAGCTGTCATTATAACCTGGACACACCTTTATCCAACACCCTGCACTCAGCCACCAGCTGTCATAACCTGGACACACCTTTATCCAACACCCTGCACTCAGCCACCAGCTGTCATTATAACCTGGACACACCTTTATCCAACACCCTGCACTCAGCCACCAGCTGTCATTATAACCTGGACACACCTTTATCCAACACCCTGCACTCAGCCACCAGCTGTCATTATAACCTGGACACACCTTTATCCAACACCCTGCACTCAGCCACCAGCTGTCATTATAACCTGGTCACACCTTTATCCAACACCCTGCACTCAGCCACCAGCTGTCATTATAACCTGGACACACCTTTATCCAACACCCTGCACTCAGCCACCAGCTGTCATTATAACCTGGACACACCTTTATCCAACACCCTGCACTCAGCCACCAGCTGTCACTATAACCTGGACACACCTTTATCCAACACCCTGCACTCAGCCACCAGCTGTCACTATAACCTGGACACACCTTTATCCAACACCCTGCACTCAGCCACCAGCTGTCATTATAACCTGGACACACCTTTATCCAACACCCTGCACTCAGCCACCAGCTGTCATTATAACCTGGACACACCTTTATCCAACACCCTGCACTCAGCCACCAGCTGTCATTATAACCTGGACACACCTTTATCCAACACCCTGCACTCAGCCACCAGCTGTCATTATAACCTGGACACACCTTTATCCAACACCCTGCACTTCAGCCACCAGCTGTCATTATAACCTGGACACACCTTTATCCAACACCCTGCACTCAGCCACCAGCTGTCATTATAACCTGGACACACCTTTATCCAACACCCTGCACTCAGCCACCAGCTGTCACTATAACCTGGACACCTTTATCCAACACCCTGCACTCAGCCACCAGCTGTCATTATAACCTGGACACACCTTTATCCAACACCCTGCACTCAGCCACCAGCTGTCATAACCTGGACACACCTTTATCCAACACCCTGCACTCAGCCACCAGCTGTCATTATAACCTGGACACACCTTTATCCAACACCCTGCACTCAGCCACCAGCTGTCATTATAACCTGGACACACCTTTATCCAACACCCTGCACTCAGCCACCAGCTGTCATTATAACCTGGACACACCTTTATCCAACACCCTGCACTCAGCCACCAGCTGTCATTATAACCTGGTCACACCTTTATCCAACACCCTGCACTCAGCCACCAGCTGTCATTATAACCTGGACACACCTTTATCCAACACCCTGCACTCAGCCACCAGCTGTCATTATAACCTGGTCACACCTTTATCCAACACCCTGCACTCAGCCACCAGCTGTCATTATAACCTGGACACACCTTTATCCAACACCCTGCACTCAGCCACCAGCTGTCATTATAACCTGGACACACCTTTATCCAACACCCTGCACTCAGCCACCAGCTGTCACTATAACCTGGACACACCTTTATCCAACACCCTGCACTCAGCCACCAGCTGTCACTATAACCTGGACACACCTTTATCCAACACCCTGCACTCAGCCACCAGCTGTCATTATAACCTGGACACACCTTTATCCAACACCCTGCACTCAGCCACCAGCTGTCATTATAACCTGGACACACCTTTATCCAACACCCTGCACTCAGCCACCAGCTGTCATTATAACCTGGACACACCTTTATCCAACACCCTGCACTCAGCCACCAGCTGTCATTATAACCTGGACACACCTTTATCCAACACCCTGCACTCAGCCACCAGCTGTCATTATAACCTGGACACACCTTTATCCAACACCCTGCACTCAGCCACCAGCTGTCATTATAACCTGGACACACCTTTATCCAACACCCTGCACTCAGCCACCAGCTGTCACTATAACCTGGACACACCTTTATCCAACACCCTGCACTCAGCCACCAGCTGTCATTATAACCTGGACACACCTTTATCCAACACCCTGCACTCAGCCACCAGCTGTCATTATAACCTGGACACACCTTTATCCAACACCCTGCACTCAGCCACCAGCTGTCATTATAACCTGGACACACCTTTATCCAACACCCTGCACTCAGCCACCAGCTGTCATTATAACCTGGACACACCTTTATCCAACACCCTGCACTCAGCCACCAGCTGTCATTATAACCTGGACACACCTTTATCCAACACCCTGCACTCAGCCACCAGCTGTCATTATAACCTGGACACACCTTTATCCAACACCCTGCACCTGAGCCACCAGCTGTCATTATAACCTGGACACACCTTTATCCAACACCCTGCACTCAGCCACCAGCTGTCACTATAACCTGGACACACCTTTATCCAACACCCTGCACTCAGCCACCAGCTGTCATTATAACCTGGACACACCTTTATCCAACACCCTGCACTCAGCCACCAGCTGTCATTATAACCTGGACACACCTTTATCCAACACCCTGCACTCAGCCACCAGCTGTCATTATAACCTGGACACACCTTTATCCAACACCCTGCACTCAGCCACCAGCTGTCATTATAACCTGGACACACCTTTATCCAACACCCTGCACTCAGCCACCAGCTGTCATTATAACCTGGACACACCTTTATCCAACACCCTGCACTCAGCCACCAGCTGTCATTATAACCTGGACACACCTTTATCCAACACCCTGCACTCAGCCACCAGCTGTCATTATAACCTGGACACACCTTTATCCAACACCCTGCACTCAGCCACCAGCTGTCATTATAACCTGGACACACCTTTATCCAACACCCTGCACTCAGCCACCAGCTGTCATTATAACCTGGACACACCTTTATCCAACACCCTGCACTCAGCCACCAGCTGTCACTATAACCTGGACACACCTTTATCCAACACCCTGCACTCAGCCACCAGCTGTCATTATAACCTGGACACACCTTTATCCAACACCCTGCACTCAGCCACCAGCTGTCATTATAACCTGGACACACCTTTATCCAACACCCTGCACTCAGCCACCAGCTGTCATTATAACCTGGACACACCTTTATCCAACACCCTGCACTCAGCCACCAGCTGTCATTATAACCTGGTCACACCTTTATCCAACACCCTGCACTCAGCCACCAGCTGTCATTATAACCTGGACACACCTTTATCCAACACCCTGCACTCAGCCACCAGCTGTCATTATAACCTGGACACACCTTTATCCAACACCCTGCACTCAGCCACCAGCTGTCATTATAACCTGGACACACCTTTATCCAACACCCTGCACTCAGCCACCAGCTGTCATTATAACCTGGACACACCTTTATCCAACACCCTGCACCTGAGCCACCAGCTGTCATTATAACCTGGAAACACCTTTATCCAACACCCTGCACTCAGCCACCAGCTGTCACTATAACCTGGACACACCTTTATCCAACACCCTGCAACTCAGCCACCAGCTGTCACTATAACCTGGACACACCTTTATCCAACACCCTGCACTCAGCCACCAGCTGTCACTATAACCTGGACACACCTTTATCCAACACCCAGCAACTCAGCCACCAGCTGTCACTATAACCTGGACACAACTTTATCCAACACCCTGCACTCAGCCACCAGCTGTCACTATAACCTGGACACACCTTTATCCAACACCCTGCACTCAGCCACCAGCTGTCACTATAACCTGGACACACCTTTATCCAACACCCTGCACTCAGCCACCAGCTGTCATTATAACCTGGACACACCTTTATCCAACACCCAGCAACTCAGCCACCAGCTGTCATTATAACCTGGACACACCTTTATCCAACACCCTGCACTCAGCCACCAGCTGTCACTATAACCTGGACACACCTTTATCCAACACCCTGCACTCAGCCACCAGCTGTCATTATAACCTGGACACACCTTTATCCAACACCCAGCTTCAGCATTGCTACCAGCTACCAGTTATTGCTGCACTATAATTGTTGTATGTATGTTTAAATCATTCCTGTACCACAATCAATTTACCTCTATACCACTGTAGTATCTACAGTACCACTGTTTAACACCTAAACATCTTTAAGAATACTTTATCCTAAATGTAAAGGACTGCAACTTTAACAGCTTCAAACTCATTTTATTAGATACTATTGTAGTTGTGCCTTTACATCTACCAGCACTGTTCTTCCTTTTATCTGATTTGTAGACATTGTAACTGTACTGTTCCTGTATCTCACTCTTATCACTACTGCTGCTGCTCCCCCCCTATTCCCTCATCTACACTCAGGCCCTCTTTCACCGATGTGCTCGCAACCGGGTCGATGGGTAGCCCTGCCCACGCGCAGCAGCCGCACTGCGCGTACACAAGCCCCGGAGCGAGAGAGAAACTCTCTCGCTCCAAAGCTCGCTACAAATGGGGCGGCTGTCGATGTTGATCGACAGCTCGCCCCGTTTTGTAGGCGGGCCGGGGGAGGGTTGTTTCTAAAACGGAGGCGTTCCTTAAGGAACGCCTACCGTTTTGTGGGCGGCCGCACTGACATCATCAGTGATGTCAGTGGGGAGCTTCCTGCTAGAGCAGAGCAGGAAGCTCCCTGGGGCTTGCGAGTGCCCAGACCCAACCTTAGGGTCTCGTCGCAAGCCGCGATGGTGATCACCATCGCGACCATCACCCTGGTCCCTAGCTAAGCTGTGGGTGGTCACCCACAGCTTAGCTTGTGACCAGGAGGCCGCACAAAAAAAAAAAGAAGCGCCCGCCCTCATTCAGAGAGAGCGATCGCTTCTTGCGACCGCCTCTGAGGGACGGAGCAGAAGAAAAGACAGAGGTCCTCATTCACTCATCAGCTACATAACTCTCTCCTCTACCACCAGTTCCCATCTCTTTCCTCCCTCCATAGTCTCCTGTCTCCCTTCTTCCCGTCTAGTACTCGCCACCGTCTCTCCCACAACTCCCTTATTATTTACTCCCATTCCACCACTAAGCCCTGGACCCTCCCTTTTCTTCAAGTTACTTCTCCTCGTCTCCACCCACACCGCACTAACAGGGGTATTCAATTTGGAGGGAACATTTCGGAATCGGCGTTAAATTATCGCCAATGACGTCATTTTCGCTGATTTCATTTATCCCCGTATTCAATTTCAAAGACTTTTAGCAGGTTCGAAAAATCTTTGAAAAAAAATGGGGATAACTTTTCACCACTGAATAGGTGGCAAAAAAAAGTGCAGAATTGGGGTTTAGGGGTGCAGGCTTAAAAAAAAAATAGCCTGCAACCCTGGGAATGTCATTTAAAAATAAACTGTGTCAAAAAAAGTTTAAAGAAAAAAAAAATAGGGACACCCCAAAAAAATTATTTAAAAATTGGGGTGAAAAAAAAAAAAAAAAAAATGGATAAAGTGTTTAAAAATAGGGAAATAGGTTCAGGGCTATTCTGAAAGTATGCGGCACGTGTTTTCTAGAATAGGCTATTAGCGGCAGTTGCATTTTTGCAGAATTTTTAAAACATTACTTTAGGGACATAAAAATATGCTAGTACCCATTTTCATGTACCCCAAATTTGATGGGACCACTTAAAAAAACGAAAAGAAATAACGTAATTGCTCTTCTACATCACTTCTTCAATGTCGGGAAAAAAACACCTGCGGCAGCTATTTAAATCCCCGACTTTCATTTGCAGGCTAAAACGGGGGTACCCATAGTGATCCTCCTATGTTTTCACAGCTTTAGGGGGGTCCTACAGTTTATTCCAGGTAAATCCCATTTTTTTTTCGCTGATCCTATTTCACCGGCTCCCGTTTTCGTAGCTTTTTAATTGGATACGGGGATAAAGCGGGCACGTGCCCGATACTTTATCCCAGGAAAATCAGCGATGTGGAGCGAAAAGTCCAGCACGGACTTTTCGCTCCAAATTGAATACCCCCGATTACCTCCACCTTGCCCACCACTTGCTGTCACCCATCCTCATTCTGAAGCCCACCACATACCCACACTATCCTTATCCCCCTGCTCTAAATCAATCTCACCTCCACACTACAGTAACTCTAACAATCTCCTTCTTCCCTCTCTCCTCCATATCTCTGTCCCTCTCTCCTGTGCCCTCTGGTAAGCCAGTTCTGTCTATAATCAACTGGTCCCCGTCCAGGACAGCTTCATCTCCAACTCCTTGAATCTCCTAGCCATCATCAAATCCTGGCCTTACCCATCTGACACCACTTCTCCTGCAGCTCTCTCCTTTGGGGGCCTCACAGTCTTTCACACTCCCTGGCCTGGAGGTTGCCACAGTCTTGGTGTTGGGGTACTTCTATCATCTGGTCACCCCCACCAACTCTTACATACTAAACTCTCCATTCAATGCTCATGGCATTCGCTTTTTTCATCATCTTCGAGTAGATGCCTTTTCTCGTCCCCCTGGCCTTAGCTCAAAATTCCTTGATAACTTCCCTGGCTCCTAATCTTCAAATGGGCTCTCGAGACCTCTTTCCAGCGCTCATCCTAACCCACTACTCCATGTTCCTTCCTCACAATCCAGTCCATCTGTGTAGGGCCCTCTTCCTTCACGTGCTGCTTCTTCCCTTACTTATATTTTTATTTACAGCAGCACCTAACACTCGGTTGCTGACCCCCTGCATGCAGCAATGTGTATAAGTCATGTATTTGTCCTGCACTGTTTGTACTGTTAATAACTGTTCTTGTGTGCTCATATGTTTATATGTTTATGTACTGTGTAAGGCGCTACGGAACCCTTGTGGCGCCGATATAAATAAAGGATGATGATGATAATAAAAATAAAGTCCAATTGGCTCCATATAACTACAAACGACCAGGAAAAATATGAGATATGGTAAGAACTTACCCTTGTTATCTCTATTTCTACGAAGTCCATAGGGTTCCACAGGATACCTTGGGGGTATAGGTGTGATGTCAGTCATCGGGCACCAAAGAGTTAAGCTTTCAGCCTCCCAGGATGCACTAGGTCCCCCTCCTATACCCCGCCCCCGAGCCAAGGCATCTCAGTTAGTTATCAAGCCATAGGCCGGAGGAGGAGAAGGAAGAAAGAGAACAAAGATCTGGACACATACAAGAATCACATTCTCACCAGAGGGAGACGGAAAACCGGTGACCAGAGCAAAGCCCATCTGCAGCACAGGTGCGACAGGGCGGGAGTCCTGTGGAACCCTATGGACTTCGTAGAAATAGAGATAACAAGGGTAAGTTCTTACCATATCTCATATTTTCTACTTCAGGGTCCATAGGGTATCCACAGGATACCTTGGGGATGTCCCAAAGCAGTATCCTTTAAGGGTGGGGACGCTCCTGTGCAGAAAGGAGAATCCGCCGCCCGAAGGAAGCATCCTGAGAGGCGAAGGTGTCAAACCTGTAATACCTCACGAAGGTATGGACAGAGGACCACGTAGCAGCCTTGCAGATCTGGACTGCAGAGGCACCACGTCGAGCTGCCCACAAAGGACCCACAGACCTAGTGGAATGAGCCTTCACAGAAGGAGGAACCGGCAGGCCTTCATGAAGATAAGCTTCAGAAATAGCCATACGGATCCAGGCTGCCAAAGTTTGCTTTGAAGCAGGCCAACCCTTTTTACGGAAGCCATAGAGGACAAACAAAGCGTCCGACTTCCTAAACGAAGAAGTGCGGTCAACATAAGTCCTTAAGGCCCGCACAACATCCAAAGAGGCCTCACCCACGGAAAGACCCGGTGAGTTAAAGGCCGGAACAACGATTTTCTCGTTAACATGAAACTGGGAAACAACTTTGGGAAGAAACTCGGGCCGAGTGCGGAGCACTGCCCTGTTCCCATGAAAAACCAAGAAAGGGGGTCTACAAGAAAGAGCCCCTAACTCAGAAACACGTCTGGCCGAAGCAATGGCCAGAAGGAAAACAGTCTTAGCCGTTAGCCATTTAAGATCCACTGAGCCCAGTGGTTCAAACGGCGGTCCTTGGAGAGCCCTCGGGACCACAGCCAAATACCAAGGCGCCACAGGTGGAACAAAGGGCAGCTGAATGCGGACAACACCTTGCATAAAGGTGCGCACATCCGGGATTGTAGCAATCCTACGGTGAAACCAAACAGACAGGGCCAAAACCTGTACCTTCAAAGAAGCAAGGCGAAGCCCATGATCTAGTCCCGCTTGTAGGAAGGCAAGAATCCGAGACAGACGAAACTCCCGCGGTGCATAACCTCTCGGTCGACACCACTGGAAGAACGTATGCCACACGCGATGGTATATCCTCGCGGAAGACGGTTTCCGAGCTCGCAACATGGTACGCACCACAGAGCTGGAAAACCCCCGGGACCTCAGCATGGCAGTCTCAACAGCCACGCCGTCAAAGACAGCCGAGTCAGGTCCGGGTGAAGACAAGGACCCTGAGACAGAAGGTCCGGTCGTAGCGGCAACCGCAGAGGACTGTCCACGGACAGACCCTGAAGGTCTGAGAACCAGTGCCGTCTGAGCCACGCGGGAGCTATCAACAGAAGCGTCCCTCCTTCCTGTTTGAATTTCCGGATTATCCGTGGAAGAAGGGAGACCGGAGGGAACAGGTATGCGAACCGGAACGTCCACCGGACGGACAGAGCATCCACCAGAGACGCCCCTTCGTCTCTTGTGCGAGACCCGTACACCGGCAACTTGTTGTTGTGCCGGGACGCCATGAGGTCGATCTCTGGAAGACCCCACCTGTCCACCAGCAGTTGAAAAACGTCCGGGTGCAGGGACCATACCCCCGGATGAACGTCCTGGCGACTTAGAAAGTCACCCTCCCAATTGAGCACTCCCGGGATGAAGACCGCTGATATGGCCGGAAGATTGCGCTCCGCCCAAACCAGGATCCGAGAGACCTCTACGAGAGCCGCCCGACTGCGGGTTCCTCCTTGCCTGTTTATGTAGGCCACGGTGGTAGCGTTGTCTGACTGGACCTGTACTGGGTGACCCTGGAGAAACCGATGTGCCTGCTGGAGAGCATTGAAGACCGCACGGATTTCCAAGATATTTATGGGAAGCTCCGCTTCTGTCGGCGTCCACCTGCCCTGGAACAAGTGTGGACCCAAAACCGCTCCCCAGCCCCGAAGACTGGCGTCCGTTGTCAACAGGACCCAATTTGGAACCCAGAACGGACGTCCCTTGTTGAGATGGGTCGTCTGTAACCACCAAGCAAGGGACAGGCGAACCTCCGGGGTGAGCACAATCGTCTGGGACTTCAGAGACTGAGGCAGCCCGTTCCACTTGGACAGGATCAGGTGCTGCAGAGGTCTGGAGTGAAACTGGGCGTATTCCACCATGTCGAACACCGACACCATGGAGCCCAGTAACCTCATCGCCGAGTGTAGGGACACCCGGCGGCTGTGCAGACAACTGCGCACCCTTGACTGTAAAAAAGAGATCTTGTCCTCCGTCACGAAGATCCTTTGCTGTCCCGAGTCCAATAAGGCTCCAAGATGCAGAATCCTCCAAGACGGGATTAGAGTGGACTTCTGCCAGTTGATTAGCTAGCCGTGCCGTTGCAGCAGTGCAATGGTCAGGTCCAAGTGGCGTAACAGGAGCTCTGGAGATCCTGCCACCAATAACAGGTCGTCCAAGTACGGCAACATGCGGACTCCCTGCAACCGCAGAGAAGCCGCCATGACCGCCATCACCTTGGTGAAAACCGGTGGTGCTGTCGCCAGGCCAAAAGGTAACGCCCGAAACTGGAAGTGGTCGCTGCGGATTGCAAACCTGAGGAACTGTTGATGGCGCAAAAGAATAGGGACATGCAGGTAAGCGTCCTGTATGTCCAATGACACCATGTAGTCCCCAGGTTCCAGCGCCAGAATGATGGACCGTAGGGTCTCCATCCGAAACTTCGGTACCCGCAAAGACCTGTTGAGTGCTTTGAGGTTGAGAATCGGACGATACGACCCATTGGGTTTCTGTACCAAAAAAAGATTTGAATAGAAACCCTGGCCCCTCTGGGAGAATGGAACAGGCACTATAACTCCAGCCTGGAGCATAGTGTGCAATACCTTCCGCAGCTCCGTAGCCTTGTTCCGGTCTGATGGTAGACCCGTGGTGAAGAATCGAGCCGGGGGTCTGTGCCGGAAGGAGAGGGCGTACCCGTGGGAGACCACCTCCAGAACCCAAGTGTCTGTCGTAGTGGTCGACCAACACTGGGCGAACTGCAGCAGGCGGCCTCCCACCCTGGGATCCCCCAAAGGGAGGCCCGGACCGTCAGGCCGCAGGCTTGTCATCTGGCTTGGGGGCCGGACGTCTGGTACTCCATGCCTGCTTCCGGGGCTTGACCGATTTCTTAGGGCCAGCCTGTCGAGGAAACGACTGTGGTTTGGGCCTGCCCTGGGCCCTAGATGACCGAAAGGACGATGGTCCAGAACCAGAAGGAGCAGCGACCGACGGGAGACAAGCCGATTTGGCTGCCGCCAGCGTGGCCACAATCTTATCCAGATCCGGACCGAAGAGAACTTCTCCGGTAAACGGCAACGCCTCCAGACCCTTTTTGGAATCTGCGTCCGCCTTCCAGGATTGCAGCCACAAGGTGCGACGAGCAGCTACCGCTGCTGAAGAAATCCTAGACACCAGAGTACTAATGTCTAGGGCCGCCTCGTTGATGTAGGTGGCCGAATCACGGAGATTGCCAATCAACTCCGCCTGTTCGGCCGGACAGTCGGAATCAAAAGAAGCCTCTAAAGAATCCGCCCAGCGCTCCATCGCTCTGGCAACCCAGCAAATGGCCATAGCCGGCCGTGCTGCCCCCCCCCGCAAGGGAATAAGCGGACTTCAGACAGATCTCCACCTTGCGGTCCGTAGCATCCTTAAGGGAGGACATGGATGGCATCGGCAATGTGGCACTACGGACAAGACGGGTCACGTGAGAATCCACCTGTGGAGGGGATTCCCACTTTGCAAAATAATTATCCGCGAACGGATAAGCCACCGCCAGGCGTCTCTGCGGCTGGTATCTTTTGCCAGGCTGTTTCCACGCCTCCTCTAAATGGTCCACCAATTGACCCGAAAGAAGAAAGACTGTGGCATCGCCCTTCACATCTTTGAAAAAGGCATACTTAGATTTAGCCGCTGGGGGAACTTCGTCCTCAATCACCAAGGCTGTGCGGACCGCCCGAATAAGTCCAGGAATATATACTTTGGACTTAGCATCAGCGTCCTTAGCATGGAGAGGTTCTTGATCATAAGGATCCAGAATCTCCCCATCATCCGACGTCCCCTCGTCATCCTCATAAGGAGCCGACAGAGACGCCACCGGCCGTTTATGCGGCCGCATCACAGACTCCCCTTGCAACACATCCGACAAGTGCTGTACAGAACTCGTCAGGGAGTTAACCCACGCTGGCTCCTGAGAAACCGGGAGCGGGGAAATAGGGAGACTGTGGGGTACCACCAATTGTCGTGGGAAACCCTGCATGGGTGACGACACCACTGACTGCTGGGACAAACCCATCGGTGTAAACGCGGGCCACAGCTGCATGAAGAAAAAGCTTCAGGGGCTCTTCTAAGCCTAGTGCCTCCGACTCCGGCCGGGCACCAAACGAAACGGAGATGCCTTGGCTCGGGGGCGGGGTATAGGAGGGGGACCTAGTGCATCCTGGGAGGCTGAAAGCTTAACTCTTTGGTGCCCGATGACTGACGTCACACCTATACCCCAAGGTATCCTGTGGATACCCTATGGACCCTGAAGTAGAAATTGGCTGTATGGAGGGAACGTGGACATCATGGAGGATTTAGTTGATGCTATGGGAAGGTCCTGGCACCTGTGATGTTTATATGTATAATGCAGAGCTGATGTCCGAGCTCCTCACAAGGAACGGCTACTATTCTAGACTGTACTACATAAATGAGAGCTAGAATCAGATTGGTTGGGTTTGGTAACAGCACTTTTACTTTTTAGAAGATTTAGCAGATCTGTTTCTTCAAATGAGCCTAAACATAGATTGCAATGGTCTGTACATAGTCCTCATTCTCACTATTATACAGGACTGTAATAGTAGCACCCAGTATCGCACTTCCACAATCATCACTATCCTCAGTGTATATAGGAAGCAGCATGTAATGTACCTCTGTAGGGCTATGGTATAGATCAGTGTATATAGGAGGCTGCATGTAATGTACCTCTGTAGGGCTATGGTATAGATCAGAGTGTATAGGAGGCTGCATGTAATGTACCTCTGTAGGGCTATGGTATAGATCAGAGTGTATAGGAGGCTGCATGTAATGTACCTCTGTAGGGCTATGGTATAGATCAGTGTGTATAGGAGGCTGCATGTAATGTACCTCTGTAGGGCTATGGTATAGATCAGTGTATATAGGAAGCAGCATGTAATGTACCTCTGTAGGGCTATGGTATAGATCAGTGTGTATAGGAGGCTGCATGTAAAGTACCTCTGTAGGGCTATGGTATAGATTAGTGTATATAGGAGGCAGCATGTAATGTACCTCTGTAGGGCTATGGTATAGATCAGTGTGTATAGGAGGCTGCATGTAATGTACCTCTGTAGGGCTATGGTATAGATCAGTGTGTATAGGAGGCTGCATGTAATGTACCTCTGTAGGGCTATGGTATAGATCAGTGTGTATAGGAGGCTGCATGTAATGTACCTCTGTAGGGCTATGGTATAGATCAGTGTGTATAGGAGGCTGCATGTAATGTACCTCTGTAGGGCTATGGTATAGATCAGTGTGTATAGGAGGATGCATGTAATGTACCTCTGTAGGGCTATGGTATAGATCAGTGTGTATAGGAAGCTGCATGTAATGTACCTCTGTAGGGCTATGATATAGATCAGTGTGTATAGGAAGCTGCATGTAATGTACCTCTGTAGGGCTATGGTATAGATCAGTGTGTATAGGAGGCTGCATGTAATGTACCTCTGTAGGGCTATGGTATAGATCAGTGTGTATAGGAGGCTGCATGTAATGTACCTCTGTAGGGCTATGGTATAGATCAGTGTATATAGGAAGCTGCATGTAATGTACCTCTGTAGGGCTATGGTATAGATCAGTGTGTATAGGAGGCTGCATGTAATGTACCTCTGTAGGGCTATGGTATAGATCAGTGTGTATAGGAAGCTGCATGTAATGTACCTCTGTAGGGCTATGGTATAGATCAGTGTGTATAGGAGGCTGCATGTAATGTACCTCTGTAGGGCTATGGTATAGATCAGTGTATATAGGAAGCTGCATGTAATGTACCTCTGTAGGGCTATGGTATAGATCAGTGTGTATAGGAGGCTGCATGTAATGTACCTCTGTAGGGCTATAGTATAGATCAGTGTGTATAGGAAGCTGCATGTAATGTACCTCTGTAGGGCTATGGTATAGATCAGTGTATATAGGAAGCTGCATGTAATGTACCTCTGTAGGGCTATGGTATAGATCAGTGTGTATAGGAGGCTGCATGTAATGTACCTCTGTAGGGCTATGGTATAGATCAGTGTGTATAGGAAGCTGCATGTAATGTACCTCTGTAGGGCTATGGTATAGATCAGTGTATATAGGAAGCTGCATGTAATGTACCTCTGTAGGGCTATGGTATACATCAGTGTATATAGGAAGCTGCATGTAATGTACCTCTGTAGGGCTATGGTATAGATCAGTGTGTATAGGAGGCTGCATGTAATGTACCTCTGTAGGGCTATGGTATAGATCAGTGTGTATAGGAGGCTGCATGTAATGTACCTCTGTAGGGCTATGGTATAGATCAGTGTGTATAGGAGGCTGCATGTAATGTACCTCTGTAGGGCTATGGTATAGATCAGTGTGTATAGGAGGCTGCATGTAATGTACCTCTGTAGGGCTATGATATAGATCAGTGTATATAGGAAGCTGCATGTAATGTACCTCTGTAGGGCTATGGTATAGATCAGTGTATATAGGAAGCTGCATGTAATGTACCTCTGTAGGGCTATGGTATAGATCAGTGTGTATAGGAAGCAGCATGTAATGTACCTCTGTAGGGCTATGGTATAGATCAGTGTATATAGGAGGCTGCATGTAAAGTACCTCTGTAGGGCTATGGTATAGATCAGTGTGTATAGGAAGCAGCATGTAATGTACCTCTGTAGGGCTATGGTATAGATCAGTGTATATAGGAGGCTGCATGTAATGTACCTCTGTAGGGCTATGGTATAGATCAGTGTATATAGGAAGCTGCATGTAATGTACCTCTGTAGGGCTATGGTATAGATCAGTGTGTATAGGAGGCTGCATGTAATGTACCTCTGTAGGGCTATGGTATAGATCAGTGTGTATAGGAAGCTGCATGTAATGTACCTCTGTAGGGCTATGGTATAGATCAGTGTATATAGGAAGCTGCATGTAATGTACCTCTGTAGGGCTATGGTATAGATCAGTGTATATAGGAAGCTGCATGTAATGTACCTCTGTAGGGCTATGGTATAGATCAGTGTGTATAGGAGGCTGCATGTAATGTACCTCTGTAGGGCTATGGTATAGATCAGTGTATATAGGAAGCAGCATGTAATGTACCTCTGTAGGGCTATGGTATAGATCAGTGTGTATAGGAAGCAGCATGTAATGTACCTCTGTAGGGCTATGGTATAGATCAGTGTGTATAGGAGGCTGCATGTAATGTACCTCTGTAGGGCTATGGTATAGATCAGTGTGTATAGGAAGCTGCATGTAATGTACCTCTGTAGGGCTATGGTATAGATCAGTGTATATAGGAGGCTGCATGTAATGTACCTCTGTAGGGCTATGATATAGATCAGTGTATATAGGAAGCAGCATGTAATGTACCTCTGTAGGGCTATGGTATAGATCAGTGTGTATAGGAGGCTGCATGTAATGTACCTCTGTAGGGCTATGGTATAGATCAGTGTGTATAGGAAGCTGCATGTAATGTACCTCTGTAGGGCTATGGTATAGACCAGTGTGTATAGGAAGCTGCATGTAATGTACCTCTGTAGGGCTATGGTATAGATCAGTGTGTATAGGAAGCTGCATGTAATGTACCTCTGTAGGGCTATGGTATAGATCAGTGTATATAGGAAGCTGCATGTAATGTACATCTGTAGGGCTATGGTATAGATCAGTGTGTATAGGAGACAGCATGTAATGTACCTCTGTAGGGCTATGGTATAGATCAGTGTGTATAGGAAGCTGCATGTAATGTACCTCTGTAGGGCTATGGTATAGATCAGTGTATATAGGAAGCTGCATGTAATGTACCTCTGTAGGGCTATGGTATAGATCAGTGTATATAGGAGGCTGCATGTAATGTACCTCTGTAGGGCTATGGTATAGATCAGTGTATATAGGAGGCTGCATGTAATGTACCTCTGTAGGGCTATGGTATAGATCAGTGTGTATAGGAAGCAGCATGTAATGTACCTCTGTAGGGCTATGGTATAGATCAGTGTGTATAGGAAGCAGCATGTAATGTACCTCTGTAGGGCTATGGTATAGATCAGTGTGTATAGGAAGCTGCATGTAATGTACCTCTGTAGGGCTATGGTATAGATCAGTGTGTATAGGAGGCTGCAAGTAATGTACCTCTGTAGGGCTATGGTATAGATCAGTGTGTATAGGAGGCTGCATGTAATGTACCTCTGTAGGACTATGGTATAGATCAGTGTGTATAGGAGGCTGCAAGTAATGTACCTCTGTAGGGCTATGGTATAGATCAGTGTACAACCTATAGGAAGCAGCATGTAATGTACCTCTGTAGGGCTATGGTATAGATCAGTGTGTATAGGAGGCTGCATGTAATGTACCTCTGTAGGGCTATGGTATAGATCAGTGTGTATAGGAGGCTGCATGTAATGTACCTCTGTAGGGCTATGGTATAGATCAGTGTGTATAGGAAGCTGCATGTAATGTACCTCTGTAGGGCTATGGTATAGATCAGTGTGTATAGGAGGCTGCAAGTAATGTACCTCTGTAGGGCTATGGTGTAGATCAGTGTGTATAGGAGGCTGCATGTAATGTACCTCTGTAGGACTATGGTATAGATCAGTGTGTATAGGAGGCTGCAAGTAATGTACCTCTGTAGGGCTATGGTATAGATCAGTGTACAACCTATAGGAAGCAGCATGTAATGTACCTCTGTAGGGCTATGGTATAGATCAGTGTGTATAGGAGGCTGCATGTAATGTACCTCTGTAGGGCTATGGTATAGATCAGTGTGTATAGGAGGCTGCAAGTAATGTACCTCTGTAGGGCTATGGTATAGATCAGTGTACAACCTATAGGAAGCAGCATGTAATGTACCTCTGTAGGGCTATGGTATATATATGTGAGATGGTTCCAGGATAAATAGAATCTAGCGCTGCGCTGTATTTTCCACGTCACTATTACCACAGAAACAGGCTGCAGGCCGTAGGAAATACGGGGCTGGGTTATGGGTTTCGCATCTGTTGTTACCAAAATAGAACCAAAAAAATTAAAAACAAGCCCCAGGAATATGCCGATGACACTTCCTACAGTAGATTTGCTGACAGAAACTAGCAAAGGATACTGAATAACATCATTATTTAATTAAATACTACTCAAGTTTTCTAAATCGGTATTTCCAACAATCCAGTTTGTTTTACACTAATTATACACAATGACTCTCAGGTAAATCTGTGTAAACCAACCCTGGTGCAGATAAATATGGTGAATTGCGTGGGTATACATAGGCCCTGGGACCCTGTATGGAGACATTACCCAGCCACACGGTAACCAGGCAACGTCTCCCCTCCTGGGGGAGATGGCGGCAGCTGCAAAGCTCGGGATAGAGGAGATTAGGGATAATGGTGACTCACAGAGAGAGACGCGGACAATTCTTCCTATCACATAGCCGTACGCTTCCCAATTACATCTGACTCATTCACAGCATCAGTGACGCGACAGGATAATGACAGACTTATTACCGCCTCCATTGTCTGCCCAGACCTTACATTCACATGCATTTAGTAAGGTGCGATAAGCTATTATTTAAGCTTTAATAACAAAATTACCTCCTTCATTATATAATGTTTATAGAAAATTACCACTTTTTCAAATGTAGGCTATAATCAAAGATGGACGACGTGTAACCACTACGAGTGTTAGATCTGCAATCGCTTCAGAGGAGCCTGATGAGGTTACACACAGAGACACACAGACACACACACACAGACACAGAGACACACACACACGGCAGCCATTTTCTGAGCTATATTGATGAGAAGAGAAGCGGTAAGTTACTGGCAGTGATCAGCGTTACCTAGGGGCAGACATTTACCTCAGGATGTAGCTGCATTTCCAGGATTAATGCCTCAGTCCATCTATACGGCCTCATTCGGGGATGTACCAGATGCAGATAGTTACGCAGTTGACCAATGATCTGTAACTTGCGCAATGCATCAGAGACGCGCTGCGTGTAGTCACTCGCAGCAACTATTTATCCGCACTGTGATTGACAGTCAGGGTGTGTTTAGGGGAGGTAAAAGGGCAGTGACGGCAAAAACACAAGCGTGTCTAGAACGTTTTCGGGGCGTGTCGCAGCCTAAATCTGTTTGCGATAAAAATGGCTCCGGCGTCTTGGCATACACGCCCAATTTGCGAGACCATAGTACTACGCAAAAAGGCCAATTATGGAAGGATCTGCGATTGATGCGGTGTCTTTATATGCCGTCTCTTGGATTACAAAGGTGCCCACAAATCAAGCCGTCTGCAACAATTTGCACACACAATATATATATATTTATTTATTTATATTATAATCTCTCTCTGGAGGACAAACAAAATAGGATGCCAGACAGAGTCGGTCTGTGCACACTCATAGTGAGGTCATGTGATGGCGGGGGACAGTGCAAACAGAGTGCAGAGTGGCGTAACAAAGGCTCTCTGCTCACAGGCCATGTGACTGTGGTTGCCATGGTAGTTCTGCATCGTAATTCAATTGGAGGCGATTCGATCCCCATACAGGAATATATATCTCCCAGGCTAATTTGGCGGGTGCTATTTAAGTACTTCCCACAACGGCCACTACTTCCCAGGATTAGCCGGGTGTGATGCAGATTCGCGACTAGCCCCACTGAACATGGATTTCTGCTGACACCGCAGGAGAAGTCCAGCCACGGAGCTATTTGCGGGAATTAATTGAATAGCTCCCACCCCCAATAACAGCAGCGAGAAGTCTGCCACAGTGAACTATGGGCCTGATTCAGTAAGGAACGCGGTTACTAATACGCACGCAACCGGCCGATTGGCTATTGCGATCGCAGGGCCTACGCAGGCCCATCACAGAGGGAATGACAGGAAGTGCAGTTTGTGGGTGGTGACGGACGGCATGTCGGGCGAACACAGGCGTGCCAGTGCATTTGAACGCCGTTGCAGGGGCGTGCATAAATTATCCACTGTGATGCCGTACTCAGCCTGAGGCCTCATAGCGTGTATGGAAGTCGGCAATTCCTGAGTAAGGTCAGAGCTTGTGCAAGTGTGCCTGAGGCTCAGGGCCGGATCCAGGTATGTTCGGGGCTGTGGGGTCGCACAGGGGCGCTGGTGTTCGCAGCAGGGAAGTCCCGCCCTCCACCCCGTCGGTAGTAGTGCAAAATGCAAGCGCAGGGGGAGGGCGCAGTGTGGGAAGGGGCGGGGGGAACACGGGATGGCGCAGGGTGCCGAGACACCTAGCGCCGAACCTGGTAAGGCTGCGATGGTATTCCAGGTTACCGATTGTTTCACAGTATTACGGATGCGTGGTAAGTAAAGTGGGCGCCCTTGTGTAGTGCTGCGAGGGAATAGCGATGGCAATGAATTAGCACTATCGTAGTTGAACTGCGTGCCTAATCGCTATTGCATATGCAGGTGCGTATTATAGTGAATTAGGCCCTATGCTCACATCGGTTTTCATGGAATTGCGGCTTTATAAAACTGCATATTACACTGCTCTATTCCCTTATACACTAATCTGCAGACTGTTGTATCACCGCGTAGACCAGGATTTGTTTCCTGGAGCGCTTATTACAGAGGACAGTAGTGTTGCTAGCTCTATATGCCCGTGGCACGGTGCCATGATAAAAATGGGGATGCGGAAGGATGTCGCATCCGTCGCTGTCCGCTCCAGCAGATTCCTCATTTGTTGGGCTGTAATTAAAACCTCTGTTTGAAAACAAAAGCCTGAGACTTTCGCGAATCTGCCACCTCAGCTGTAATTAAACGCTCAGCGGTGAGGAGGGCTGTACGGAAACCACCAGCTCCAGACGGATTTATTATAAGTGGCCAGCTTCCCTTCCGCAGTCAGCCCGCTAACCTCTTCAGTGCTGGTGTCGGCTGCATGCCACGGTATGGAGAGAGATCTGCAACACCATTGTTTGGGAATCGGAGCACATCCAACCTCTGAGAAAGTTATGGCAGCAATAAGGGAAACCGGATTCCTGCAGCCATGCTGGGGAGCTGGTCCCTTTAAATGCTGCGCTGTGAGGAATAAGAGCTGCAGAATCCTACAAGTGCTGAAATGGATCAATATTTTTTCCAATAGGTCATCTCTGCTGGAGGAAGACTGGAGACGCTCTGTGACATCTCTCCTTTGCATGTACAGATGTGGTGATAGGCTGGTGCATTATACACCGGTCTGCCCTAGCACCCAGCAGCGAGGCTCATTTTCCTGCCACCACGAACATTCACTAATTACATATAATCTGGGTAGAGGTTTCCTGTCCCCTCCCAGGCTGCAGTTAGTGACGATGTTCTGCGAAAGGAGATATGTTAAATGTCCGAGGGGTGGATATAGGGACAGCTGTCTCTGTAAGGTGACATTGGTTGCTATGGGTGACACACATTTCTGCACTTAATAATTAAAGAGAACACGTAATCTTTCAGATAAAGATCATTGTACAAAATCCCCCGTGCACTACTCATGCTCCCTATGCTCTCTCTGTGGGAGTTCCTGGTAAATGCATAGGCCCCATTCTCAGGTTATTGGTTCAGGCCACAAAATGGCTGCCTTTGCAGTGTGTGTAGGAGATGGGTACATATAAGAGGATGAAATTACTATTCACTACGTAATAAGAAAATGCAGCGATAGGGGAAACGCAAACACCAATCACAAGGAACACACTAGCGTCACAAGCAATCACCAATGTCTTACATTAGCCGTGCCTGCACTGTGACTGGCACCAATGACGAGGAACACACTAGTGTCACAAGCAATCACCAATGTCTTACATTAGCCGTGCCTGCACTGTGACTGGCACCAATGACGAGGAACACACTAGTGTCACAAGCAATCACCAATGTCTTACATTAGACATGACTGCACTGTGACTGGCACCAATGACGAGGAACACACTAGCGTCACAAGCAATCACCAATGTCTTACATTAGACGTGACTGCACTGTGACTGGCACCAATCACGAGGAACACACTAGCGTCACAAGCAAATCACCAATGTCTTACATTAGACGTGACTGCACTGTGACTGGCACCAATCACGAGGAACACACTAGCGTCACAAGCAATCACCAATGTCCTATATTAGCCGTGACTGGCACCAATCACGAGGAACACACTAGTGTCACAAGCAATCACCAATGTCTTACATTAGCCGTGACTGCACTGTGACTGGCACCAATGACGAGGAACACACTAGTGTCACAAGCAATCACCAATGTCTTACATTAGCCGTGACTGCACTGTGACTGGCACCAATCACGAGGAACACACTAGTGTCACAAGCAATCACCAATGCCTTACATTAGACGTGACTGCACTGTGACTGGCACCAATCACGAGGAACACACCAGCGTCACAAGCAATCACCAATGTCTTACATTAGACGTGACTGCACTGTGACTGGCACCAATCACGAGGAACACACTAGCGTCACAAGCAAATCACCGATGCCTTACATTAGCCGTGACTGCACTGTGACTGGCACCAATGATGAGGAACACACTAGTGTCACAAGCAATCACCAGTGTCTTACATTAGCCGTGACTGCACTGTGACTGGCACCAATGACGAGGAACACACTAGCGTCACAAGCAAATCACCAATGTCTTACATTAGATGTGACTGCACTGTGACTGGCACCAATCACGAGGAACACACTAGCGTCACAGGCAAATCGCCAATGTCTTACATTAGACGTGACTGCACTGTGACTGGCACCAATCGCGAGGAACACACTAGCGTCACAAGCAAATCGCCAATGTCTTACATTAGACGTGACTGCACTGTGACTGGCACCAATCACGAGGAACACACTAGCGTCACAAGCAATCACCAATGTCTTACATTAGACGTGACTGCACTGTGACTGGCACCAATCACGAGGAACACACTAGCGTCACAAGCAAATCGCCAATGCCTTACATTAGACGTGACTGCACTGTGACTGGCACCAATCACGAGGAACACACTAGCGTCACAAGCAATCACCAATGTCCTATATTAGCCGTGACTGGCATCAATGACGAGGAACACACTAGCGTCACAAGCAATAACCAATGTCTTACATTAGCCGTGACTGCACTGTGACTGGCACCAATCACGAGGAACACACTAGTGTCACAAGCAATCACCAATGTCTTACATTAGCCATGACTGCACTGTGACTGGCATCAATGACGAGGAACACACTAGCGTCACAAGCAATCACCAATGTCTTACATTAGCCATGACTGCACTGTGACTGGCACCAATGACGAGGAACACACTAGCGTCACAAGCAATCACCAATGTCTTACATTAGACGTGACTGCACTGTGACTGGATTGTACAGGATTGCGTAGTCATTTAATGAAGTAGTTTTCCTAGAAGGACAATAATCTAATTTGTTATCTTATAAAAGGATCCGGAGAGCTCGGTCTGTTCTCTGTGCCAGGGGATTATCTGCAGAATGACAGCGGCTGAACATTAATGGCCATATTCTGCCATATTGGGCTGACCAAGATCATTTATCTGAGAGTCAGTGTAGGGACTGGCCAGATGGGAAGGACCGTGAGTGGTGTCAGCTTAACAAATTATTGCAATATTTTGCAACCAACATTCCCTGTATTACACATTAGTGAAGTATTATATATGAATATTTATCTGTATAACACACTGCGCACAACTGGGAAACGCTATCACGTCCCGGTATCTTAGGTCATACATTTTGCACTTACTGGCCCTGTCACCATTAAATATTCCTTCTTCTGTAAGCACAGAGCTAAATGGTTCTCCGTACTGACATGTAAATATGAAGAAGTCGTACATAATTCCATATATAATTTGAGAGTGGTGAGGTCATCGGTTATAATGAAAAGCAATGACATCATTCCATTATCACCCTGGTAACATGACTCATCCACTACAAAGACCAGCATTATACACCGACAGGAAACGAATGGTGTCCCTCACTCTGCACACAGCGCCCCCTCCTGTCACAGCGCCCCCACTCCCTCCTGTCACAGCGCCCCCACTCCCTCCTGTCACACTGCCCCCCTCCTGTCACAGCGCCCCCACTCCCTCCTGTCACACCGCATTCTGTCACAGCGCCCCCTGATGTCACAGGGCCCCCCTCCTGTCACAGCGCCCCCCCTCCTGTCAGTGCCCCCCCCTCCTGTCACAGCGCCCCCCCCTCCTGTCACAGCGCCCCCCCCTCCTGTCACAGTGCTGCCCCCCCTTCCTGTCACAGTGCTGCCCCCCCTCCTGTCACGCCGCGTTCTGTCACAGCGCCCCCCCCCTCCCGTCACAGCGCCACCCCCCCCTCCTGTCACAGCGCCGCCCCCCCTCCTGTCACAGCGCCGCCCCCCCCTCCTGTCACAGCGCCGCCCCCCCTCCTGTCAGTGCCCCTCCCCTCCTGTCACAGCGCCCCCCCTCCTGTCACAGTGCTGCCCCCCCTCCTGTCACAGTGCTGCCCCCCCTCCTGTCACGCCGCGTTCTGTCACAGCGCCCCCCCCTCCTGTCACAGCGCCACCCCCCCTCCTGTCACAGCGCCCCCCCCCTCCTGTCACAGCGCCGCCGCCCCCTCCTGTCACAGCGTCGCCCCCCCTCCTGTCAGTGCCCCTCCCCTCCTGTCACAGCGCCCCCCCCCCCCTCCTGTCACAGTGCTGCCCCCCCTCCTGTCACGCCGCGTTCTGTCACAGCGCCACCCCCCCTCCTGTCACAGCGCCCCCCCCCTCCTGTCACAGCGCCGCCCCCCCCCTCCTGTCACAGCGCCGCCCCCCCCCTCCTGTCACAGCGCCGCCACCCCCCCTCCTGTCACAGCGCCGCCACCCCCCCTCCTGTCACAGCGCCGCCCCCCCCTCCTGTCACAGCGCCGCCCCCCCCCCCCTCCTGTCACAGCGTGTTAAGTCACTTAGGCTGGATTCAGTGGGGGATATTATAAAACTGAACTTTAAAGCAAAAAGATGGAGAACCAAGCACAGTTTGCACGCAGAAGCTGGGCTCCTGGCGCTGCGGCAGTGATATACTGCGCCGGTACTGACAATACAGATACACTGAGCTGCAGCAGTACAGCCAGATGCCGTTATTAGCTGAATACATGGCATTTAGTGGATTACAGAACAGAGCTGAGCAGGTGGTCTTAGGGTCTCGCACAATCACCTTGACGTCTGGGGCTGGTACAGGGGCCCCTGCATTGCCAGGCCACAAAGTTCAGCATGCTGGACTCTGGGGGGGAGGGGGGAGGGGAGCTGTGTAACGTCTGTGACTGAACTTGGAGCCTTTCTGAAAAAATCGCTGATGCCTGAAAAGCTGATTTAGGCCATAGGCACGGTGGATATCACTCCTAAAGTCGCCAGCAACAGAAGTTAAGCACATTTTACGCACTGTGTAATCTGCAAACTAATACTATTAGTAATATCTCAAGCTCACCACACACACAGCGATCTAACGGTCTGGCCTGGTCACCACACACACCGTGATCCAACGGTCTGGCCTGGTCACCACACACGCAGCGATCTAACGGTCTGGCCTGGTCACCACACACACCGTGATCCAACGGTCTGGCCTGGTCACCACACACACAGCGATCTAACGGTCCGGCCTGGTCACCACACACACAGCGATCTAACGGTCCGGCCTGGTCACCACACACACCGTGATCCAACGGTCTGGCCTGGTCACCACACACGCAGCGATCTAACGGTCTGGCCTGGTCACCACACACACCGTGATCCAACGGTCTGGCCTGGTCACCACACACACAGCGATCTAACGGTCTGGCCTGGTCACCACACACACAGCAATCTAACGGTCCGGCCTGGTCACCACACACACACAGCGATCTAACGGTCTGGCCTGGTCACCACACACAGCGATCTAACTGTCTGGCCTGGTCACCACACACACAGCGATCTAACGGTCTGGCCTGGTCACCACACACACAGCGATCTAACGGTCTGGCCTGGTCACCACACACAGCAATCTAACGGTCCGGCCTGGTCACCACACACACACAGCGATCTAACGGTCTGGCCTGGTCACCACACACAGCGATCTAACGGTCTGGCCTGGTCACCACACACACAGCGATCTAACGGTCTGTCCTGGTCACCACACACACAGCGATCCAACGGTCTGGCCTGGTCACCACACACACAGCGATCCAACGGTCTGGCCTGGTCACCACACACACAGCGATCTAACGGTCTGGCCTGGTCACCACACACGCAGCGATCTAACGGTCCGGCCTGGTCACCACACACACAGCGATCTAACGGTCTGTCCTGGTCACCACACACACAGCGATCCAACGGTCTGGCCTGGTCACCAGACACACAGCGATCTAACGGTCTGGCCTGGTCACCAGACACACAGCGATCTAACGGTCTGGCCTGGTCACCACACACACAGCAATCTAACGGTCCGGCTTGGTCACCAAATAAATCATTTTGCGGCCAATTTGCTACAGACTGCACCTTTCAGACTAGCTCAGCAGCCGGCCCCAATCACAATTTATAATAACCTGCCTGATACTGGATGCACCAGACAATACACCCCTGAGCCAGAATAAACGTGGTGTGGGAATTACCCCTATATACTGTAGCTCAGGGATATTTAACACGTGGCCCTCCAGCTGCTGTGGGACTACACATTCCAGCATGCCCTGCCAGTTTTGCTATTATGTATAGGTATGTGCAGCTGCACAGTATGATGAATACATAGCCCTGCTGTTTAACTATACAGAATATTATTTCTAAATACGTCATTTACAGACTGTACAGATTTGTGGACCTCTGTATAAGACAAGGAAACCCATATATTAGAAATGCGTTTTATACAGCTGGCATTGCCCCGTTATTTATGTTGGCAGTATACTATCCTGGGCAGGAGAGATACACCCATGGGAAGCACAGGGAAAATAAGGAAACAATGGGTTTTGGCCATTACTTTCCCTTTGTACCGTGGTTACAAAATGCTTCTCACACGCTGGCTGGGCCCTGACGGCGGCCTGCTGGCCATACTGGGATCTCAGCGGCTGGTGAGAGGGGAAGACGCAGAATAGACGACATGCAGATCCGTACCCCTCCCCGCTCCTCAGTACAAAGGCTGATAGATAAAGAGCAGCCAGGGGAGGTTCTGCAGGACACAGACTGGGGACGGACATGATGCAGGGAGAGGAAGCAGATGAATGAAAAGCTCCAGGAATGCGGCTATAAATACCGGCTCTGCAGCTGGTGCTGGGAAATCTAATAAGGCCACATATGTACAGAACCCCAGCCAGACGGCTCGCTCGCTTCTGCCGTACACTGACCAGGACTTCTGACGGCGCCAATGAGACCACGTGGCGGGAAAATAAACACTTTCAAAAATTACAAAATAAATGTAATTTGCACTTAAAACCCTCCTTAAAGAATAAAGAGCGCAGACATCCACAATGCGCAAACTAACACCGGAACTAATTTACTTTTAAAAAGGAAAACATAAAAGTATTTTAGGAATGGCGATGCTCTGTCACGCCGGGTCACGCCTGGCATCCATACAATTTCAGTAATGCAAGTAAACAATATACAACCAAACCATGACACAGTCGCGTCTTTGAGATTTAAAAATGTGTTATCTGTTTAAAGTACATATTTCGCCTAGAGAGGCAGCCATTTTGTGGGATTAACTACTATTCCTAAAATGGAAGCGGACGCCGCCTGCACGTCTGGCCGCCACAGGCTACACGTCTTGTCATATCTGGAATACCATAAAGCATTTCTGTATATGCCAGCAGCTAGGCCCCAAAACGCCACTATGAAATCGCCCCACGCTGCGCGGCCGTACCCTTCTCTCCCGGGTCTGTCTGGCTGGGCGAGATGTGCAAAACATTAATTATTACTTTATGGAATATCATTAAATCTATTTTATACAATGATGTCACTGGATGGACAATCTGCTGTTACCGTGGTGCCGTCTCACCCAGCGAGTTACTGGCGGGAACATGTCACCAATGAGTTGCACAATCCGAAAAACCTCAATACGCAATGAATCTGAATTACATCGAGGGTTAACCATTTATTTTCTAAATATGGAACGCTCCTTTGCCTTCACACTTTAGGGCTCATTAGGACGCCCACAATCTCCCTGGCTGCAGTCTTGCGTCGTCCACAGTGGCGTTTTTCTGACGGTCAGATCTCATTCCCCACCAACGTGACAGCAGTGACACTTGCAATAGGGATTATTGCTCCCTATGGAGAGAATGGCCCCACTATATAGCTGAACGCATGAAGAACCATGCAAGGCTGTGTGTGGGATTCTCTTCCGTCCACTCGCCATCTGTTTCTTCTGTCTTCTCGTCTCTCTTTTCATTTTCCCCTTCACAGTTTCTACTAAATATAGGTTTCTGTTCCCTTTAGCTTTCTCTGTGCTTCTTAGTCATGTCTTTACATCACCAGACACAAGGGATATGCCCCAAGGCTGCTGCTGCTGCTGCCTGGACACAGATGTAGCTGACACAGAGCAATGGAGAACTATAGTGTACCCCAGGACAACGCACAGAAACAACTCTGCCAGATGATAGAATACAAGACTGTAAAGCACAGAAGGAAACCACAAAGGGTAAAGCAATGCGTTCAGTAATAGGTTCCGGATGGGATTCAATAGCGAATACATTCATGTGAATATGAGAAAACTATTTTTTTTTTTTCTGGCAATGGAAACATTAAATACACCATTTAAATGAGCCTGTCCACCGGTGTCACCTGTCTTATTTGGCATTGGGAAGGGACAGGATGGGGCATAGGCCTAAGCTGTCAATATGAAACAGGACCATTAAGCAAAGAAAATCAATACATAGAGGCATAGAGTAAGGGAAGATTAATATTAATGCAGCATTCTGCCTGCATAGCAAACAGACATCTCCAGACCACAGGAATATTCCTAATAAACACGGCTCTGGCGCATCTTCCCGGAAAAGCACTTGGATGCACTGAGTGACACTGATCGATGGCGCAGCGGACTGCAGGGAGTATCAGTGCACAAGGACAGGGGCACGGAGCCTGGAACTCCGGATCAGATTACCCTTTCCCTGGTGTCATGTCAGGACACCTATAGAGAAATAAAAAGTGTCGGCCTGTGCGTAATAGTGTCGGGTCCGCATAGAATGGATCCAGCTGTCTGAGGTGGTTGTCTGACGTAATGCACATTAGGGTAAACGAGGGGCGAGGGCACCTACTTCCATTATAATTTTCCTAAAAATCATATATAATCACTGAGGTCAGACAATGGGACAACCAGCCTCCACCTCTGCTATCAAGGTAAAGATCCTTACATCCCCGTATCTGTCCATCACAATACAGGTTACAGATTCCACCGTCTCACTCCAGTTCCTAATCTACTTTCATTGAGAAACAGAGATACAGGAGACTGACAGGGGGCGTCATGTCCGACAGTCCCTGTCCTGAATAATGTGACCTAAGGGGAAAGCATTTTCTACGTCTGAGTCCCGGAGCGTGATCACCGCTGCTGGATTGTAGGAATGATGGAGCATAGTTATTTCGTTATTACCAGTTATTTATATAGCGCATATGTATTCTGCAGAGCTTTTCTAGGGCTCATTTCTTGTTCAATGGAGATATTACTATTTAAGTTGCATCGAGTCGGTGACTTTCCTGTATCCGCACAATGGTAAAAGCTGCCGGAAGAGATCGGTCTGGAGCAGGTTGTATTCGCACTAGAAAAGGAGCAGACTCAGCTTTCTGTACTTTCTGTGATTTCAGAGAAAGTCAAAAGGTGAAGTTAAATCTCTGGAGCTAGGAAATAGGTCCTCCCCAAATGGCAAAGCAAAGGGGTTTCCTAAGCCGGAATGGGTATGTAATGCCGGCTGTCGGGATGCCTCCTGTCAGAATACAGACAGCGGCATCCCAATGGTTGGTATCCCGACAGGGGTCGGGTAAGTATACTTACCCTCTCCCACCTAACCCTCCCTTCTGGTAGCCTAACCCTCCCCGTTAGTTCCTGAACCTAAGTCCCCCTCCTTTGTGCCTAAACCGAACCCCTCCCCTGCTGCTCTCATCTGACAACTTTGCTTCCTGGCTCCCTCACCTTCTCTCCTCAGACCTTCCCTCTATTATCCTAGGTGACTTCAATATTCCAATTGAAATCCCCACTGAATCCTCGGCTTCCAAACTCCTCACCCTCACATCTTCATTTGGTCTCTCCCAATGGACCTCATCACCCTCCCATGCGAGTGGGCATTTGCTTGATCTGGTCTTCGCTCGCTGTTGTGATATTTCTGATTACTCTAATTCCCCCTCTCTGACCATCACCTTCTCTCTTTTAACCTGTCCCTCTCTCCTTCCCCTCCTCTACCTCCGAAAGCCATCATCACTAAGCGTAACATTGAGGCTATCGACACCATTTCTTTTCTTCCCTGCTGGACTCTCTTCTCTCCCCTATCCTCTCTCTCTCCTGCCCTGAACAAGCCACTTCCCTATACAATGCCTCCCTTACTTCTACTCTGGACTCTGTCGCCCCAGCGATCACTACTCACACTCGCAGATCTACTCCTCAACCCTGGCATTCCAAATGCACCACATACCTGCAAAAGTATTCACGAACCACCGAGCGACAGTGGAGAAGATCACGCTCTCAGGCAGATTTTTTACATTTCAAATTTATGCTCATCCTACAGTGCTGCCCTTTCCCTCTCTAAACAGTCATACTTCAAGCACCTCATCTCCTCCCAATCCTCAAATCCCCAGCGTCTCTTCACCACCTTGAACTCCCTCCTTTGCCCACCCCGTCCTCGCCTTCCCTCCATGCTCTCTGCCCTTGACTTTGCTACCTACTTTACATCTAAAATTGATTCCATACGTAATGACATCATGTCCCACCAGTCCCCCAGATCATCCCTCCCCTTCCATTTTGCCTACTCTGACGTCTTTCTCCCCTGTATCTGGAGAGGAAGTCATGGCCCTCATCCGGTCCTCCCCCCCTTTCACCTCCCCCCTTGACCCTATCTACACCCAGGGAGACAATCACTGCTCTCATCTGCCTCTCTGCCCTAATATTACCTAAGCCATAGGCCCATCAGTATCAGGCTACACCCAGGGAGACAATCACTGCCCTCATCTGTCTCTCTGCCCTAATATTACCTAAGCCATAGGCCCATCAGTATCAGGCTACACCCAGGGAGACAATCACTGCCCTCATCTGTCTCTCTGCCCTAATATTACCTAAGCCATAGGCCCATCAGTATCAGCCATTACCCAGGGAGACAATCACTGCCCTCATCTGCCTCTCTGCCCCAATATTACCTAAGCCATAGGCCCATCAGTATCAGCCATTACCCAGGGAGACAATCACTGCTCTCATCTGTCTCTCTGCCCTAATATTACCTAAGCCATAGGCCCATCAGTATCAGGCTACACCCAGGGAGACAATCACTGCCCTCATCTGCCTCTCTGCCCCAATATTACCTAAGCCATAGGCCCATCAGTATCAGCCATTACCCAGGGAGACAATCACTGCTCTCATCTGTCTCTCTGCCCTAATATTACCTAAGCCATAGGCCCATCAGTATCAGGCTACACCCAGGGAGACAATCACTGCCCTCATCTGCCTCTCTGCCCTAATATTACCTAAGCCATAGGCCCATCAGTATCAGTCATTACCCAGGGAGACAATCACTGCCCTCATCTGTCGCTCTGCCCTAATATTACCTAAGCCATAGGCCCATCAGTATCAGGCTACACCCAGGGAGACAATCACTGCCCTCATCTGCCTCTCTGCCCTAATATTACCTAAGCCATAGGCCCATCAGTATCAGGCTACACCCAGGGAGACAATCACTGCCCTCATCTGTCTCTCTGCCCTAATATTACCTAAGCCATAGGCCCATCAGTATCAGCCATTACCCAGGGAGACAATCACTGCCCTCATCTGTCTCTCTGCCCTAATATTACCTAAGCCATAGGCCCATCAGTATCAGGCTACACCCAGGGAGACAATCACTGCCCTCATCTGCCTCTCTGCCCCAATATTACCTAAGCCATAGGCCCATCAGTATCAGCCATTACCCAGGGAGACAATCACTGCTCTCATCTGTCTCTCTGCCCTAATATTACCTAAGCCATAGGCCCATCAGTATCAGGCTACACCCAGGGAGACAATCACTGCCCTCATCTGCCTCTCTGCCCCAATATTACCTAAGCCATAGGCCCATCAGTATCAGTCATTACCCAGGGAGACAATCACTGCCCTCATCTGTCTCTCTGCCCTAATATTACCTAAGCCATAGGCCCATCAGTATCAGCCATTACCCAGGGAGACAATCACTGCTCTCATCTGTCTCTCTGCCCTAATATTACCTAAGCCATAGGCCCATCAGTATCAGGCTACACCCAGGGAGACAATCACTGCCCTCATCTGCCTCTCTGCCCTAATATTACCTAAGCCATAGGCCCATCAGTATCAGTCATTACCCAGGGAGACAATCACTGCCCTCATCTGTCGCTCTGCCCTAATATTACCTAAGCCATAGGCCCATCAGTATCAGGCTACACCCAGGGAGACAATCACTGCTCTCATCTGTCTCTCTGCCCTAATATTACCTAAGCCATAGGCCCATCAGTATCAGCCATTACCCAGGGAGACAATCACTGCCCTCATCTGTCGCTCTGCCCTAATATTACCTAAGCCATAGGCCCATCAGTATCAGGCTACACCCAGGGAGACAATCACTGCTCTCATCTGTCTCTCTGCCCTAATATTACCTAAGCCATAGGCCCATCAGTATCAGCCATTACCCAGGGAGACAATCACTGCCCTCATCTGTCTCTGTGCCCTAATATTACCTAAGCCAAAGGCCCATCAGTATCAGGCTACACCCAGGGAGACAATCACTGCCCTCATCTGTCTCTCTACCCTAATATTACCTAAGCCAAAGGCCCATCAGTATCAGTCATTACCCAGGGAGACAATCACTGCCCTCATCTGTCTCTCTGCCCTAATATTACCTAAGCCATAGGCCCATCAGTATCAGTCATTACCCAGGGAGACAATCACTGCCCTCATCTGCCTCTCTGCCCTAATATTACCTAAGCCATAGGCCCATCAGTATCAGTCATTACCCAGGGAGACAATCACTGCCCTCATCTGCCCTAATATTACCTAAGCCATAGGCCCATCAGTATCAGGCTACACCCAGGGAGACAATCACTGCCCTCATCTGCCTCTCTGCCCTAATATTACCTAAGCCATAGGCCCATCAGTATCAGCCATTACCCAGGGAGACAATCACTGCCCTCATCTGCCCTAATATTACCTAAGCCATAGGCCCATCAGTATCAGGCTACACCCAGGGAGACAATCACTGCCCTCATCTGCCTCTCTGCCCTAATATTACCTAAGCCATAGGCCCATCAGTATCAGTCATTACCCAGGGAGACAATCACTGCCCTCATCTGCCCTAATATTACCTAAGCCATAGGCCCATCAGTATCAGGCTACACCCAGGGAGACAATCACTGCCCTCATCTGCCTCTCTGCCCTAATATTACCTAAGCCATAGGCCCATCAGTATCAGTCATTACCCAGGGAGACAATCACTGCCCTCATCTGTCGCTCTGCCCTAATATTACCTAAGCCATAGGCCCATCAGTATCAGGCTACACCCAGGGAGACAATCACTGCCCTCATCTGCCTCTCTGCCCTAATATTACCTAAGCCATAGGCCCATCAGTATCAGGCTACACCCAGGGGGACAATCACTGCCCTCATCTGCCTCTCTGCCCTAATATTACCTAAGCCATAGGCCCATCAGTATCAGCCATTACCCAGGGAGACAATCACTGCCCTCATCTGCCCTAATATTACCTAAGCCATAGGCCCATCAGTATCAGTCATTACCCAGGGAGACAATCACTGCCCTCATCTGCCCTAATATTACCTAAGCCATAGGCCCATCAGTATCAGGCTACACCCAGGGAGACAATCACTGCCCTCATCTGCCTCTCTGCCCTAATATTACCTAAGCCATAGGCCCATCAGTATCAGTCATTACCCAGGGAGACAATCACTGCCCTCATCTGCCTCTCTGCCCCAATATTACCTAAGCCATAGGCCCATCAGTATCAGGCTACACCCAGGGAGACAATCACTGCCCTCATCTGCCTCTCTGCCCTAATATAACCTAAGCCATAGGCCCATCAGTATAAGGCTACACCCAGGGAGACAATCACTGCCCTCATCTGTCTCTGTGCCCTAATAAAAGCGGATATTACCTAAGAACAACCGGAATACATATGATTGACCTGTGGTTGGGATTCCCCCCCTTCACGCACCCTAAACCTAACCCCTCCATCCCTGGCCTAAGCCTAACCCATATACTTACCATCGGGATGCCAGAGGTTGGGATGCTGACGTTTTTTTTATTATTTTGTAATATAACAATTAAAAAAAAAGCGGACTTATTTGCGGAATAATAACAAAAAATAAACCAATATACGTTTCCCTCTTTTGGTGTTTTTTTTGCAAAACTGGAGACACCTGTACTTTACTCTTAAACATAATTTTAGTTATTTGGCCTTTAATGTTAATATTTCTGGCCTATGCTATTTTCATGGAACGCTCCTTAGTCTGTGTTAGTATTGGCCATCGATGGTCAGCGGCAAATGAGAAATCAAATGGTTTTACCATCGATGACCAGGCACTGATAGTATACTATCGATGGCTGAGCCCAATGGTTAAACACAAATGCGTTTTTGCGCATGTGTAAAGCACAAACCATCGATGGCTTTTGTCCAATGGTTTAAAATCGTCGATCATCAATGGTGTCAACACCAGCTTGTGTTGATCAGTTTATGACACAGAAGTTCCTACAAATGGCTAATGGAGTAACAGAAGACGTGCTTTGCCTGAAATGGTTAATTCCGTAAGAGGGCAGGATCTGATTGTAGGCTACACAAGAATAAGGAGACCACCCAAGCGAGCGTAACATACCGATGCTGAATATCTAGAATCCCTTTGGATGTAGATTCCAAAAACTTTGCGCTACCCCCTGAATAGTTCTCCCGTCCATCATGTGCCAATTCCATTCCTTCACTGAACTGGAGATATTTGAAATTGTAATTACAATTGCTGCGTGGTAAAGTGCCAACGTCAGTGGTATTACTGACAGGAAGTCAGCTGTGCATGGCAAAATATTCCCCTCCCCCATGAGATATAGATATATTTGTGACCTATCAGAATCATAAGTGATATAAGCATTTATAATCGGCATGGTAAGTATAGAGGAACTAAATGTTCTTCATTCCCCGACTCTCCATGTAGAGGATAAAGAGCTTCTGCTCACAGGAAGGACCCGTCCAATTCCTTAATCATTGTCCTGGCTCCCACTTCAATCAGATCCCAAAGCTAAAGCTTTCATACACATGCAATGTGCGCCCAGCCCTGGGCCCGCTGCCAGCATACCAGCCATTAATGGAGCAGGCTCATGTGACAGCAGCTGGACTGATGCACACACTCTTCCCCACACAAATATTACTGTTCCTAAGCAATGGAAATAGAAGAGGCCTCTAAAGCCAGGAGCGGCCACAATGCAGGGTGTACGGCGAATATTTCATTCCTTGTAGAGGTCACGGGGGCTCTGGTTACAGGCTGTTTGTTCGGTCCATGGATACGGGTTCTAGGAATAATAACCACTGTCCTACGGGGAAGGAAACACACGGCCTGTCATTTTATACAGTACTGCGGGATTACCTGCATCCAATGACGGGATCCGTCACAGACATCTGCTGTCGCCTCGCAGCTTCCCAAGCCCACTGCCCCAGTGCGAGACCACCCCAGGTAATGCAAACCAGTGTCAGGAAATAACATGTGGCTATCAGGAAAAACCCGCTGATGGCTGTTATTTTCTGTGCTGAAAAGAGGCACTTTAAGCCTCATGCCTCGGTAAGTTCACATATTCCTGGTAAACTGACACAGGGATTCACTTTAAAGCTGGGTACACACTAAACGATGAGTGCACCCAGCGTTCCGACAGAGCGTGCCCCCCCCCCCCCCCCCGCCATGTTGGCCCCTGCCGCATGCCACTGCATGGGGTCGTCCGTCGCAACGTCAGATTGAGCTGCCCGTAGGGCCGACCTGACGATGCGGCTTACGAGCCCACGGGAGCGCGCAACGCCCGACATAGTGAATACGCACTGCATGATTTGGCGTTCAATCCGTCGGAAATCGTCAAATTGTCCAAAATGTCATCTCGTGTGCACCCAGCTCAGGTCCACAGACTGTTAGCCATGTATTTATGGGTTCCTGTAATTCTTGGAAGATATATATGAGCTCCACATTATACAAATATACAGTCAGGTGCATAAATATTGGAACATTGACAGAATTTTCATATTTTGGCCTCTACTCACCACCACAATGGCTTTGAAATGAAACAAACAAGATGTGCTTCACCTGCAGACTTTCAGATTTAATTTGAGGGTAATTACATCCAAATCAGGTGAACGGTGTAGGAATTACAACGGTTTCTATATGTACCTCCCACTTTAAGGGGCCAAAAGTAATGGGACAAACTAAACAATCCTAAATCTAACTTTCACTTTTTAATACTTTGTTGCAAATCCTTTGCAGGCAATTACAGCCTGAAGTCTGGAACGCATAGACATCACCAGACGCTGGGTTTCATCCCTGGTGATCCTCTGCCAGGCCTCTACTGCAAATGTCTTCAGTTCCTGCTTGTTCTTGGGGCATTTTCCCTTCAGTTTTGTCTTCATCAAGTGAAATGCATGCTCAATCAGATTCAGGTCAGGGGATTGACTTGGCCATTGCATAACATTCCACTTTTTAGCCTTAAAAAACTCTTTGGTTGCTTTTGCAGTATGCTTCGGGTCATTGTCCATCTCTGCACTGTGAAGCGCCGTCCAATGAGTTCTGAAGCATTTGACTGAATATGAGCATATAATATTGCCCGAAACACTTCAGAATTCATTCTGCTGCTTTTGTCAACAGTCACATCATCAATAAATACAAGGGAACCAGTTCCATTGGCAGCCATACATGCCCACGCCATGACACTACCACCACCATGCTTCACTGATGAGGTGGTATGTTTTGGATCATGAGCAGTTCCTTTCCTTCTCCATACTCTTCTCTTCCCATCACTCTGGTACAAGTTGATCTTTGTCTCATCTGTCCATAGGATGTTGTTCCAGAACTGTAATGGTTTTTTTAGATGTTGTTTGGCAAACTCTAATCTGGTCTTCCTGTTTTTGAGGCTCACCAATGGTTTACATCTTGTGGTGAACCCTCTATATTCACTCTTGTGAAGTCTTCTCTTGATTGTTGACTTTGACACATATACACCTACCTCCTGGAGAATGTTCTTGATTTGGCCAACTGTTGTGAAGGGGTTTTTCTTCACCAGGGAAATAATTTTTCTGTCAACCACCACAGTTGTTTTCCGTGGTCTTCCGGGTCTTTTGGTGTTGCTGAGCTCTCCGATGCGTTCTTTCTTTTTAAGAATGTTCCAAACAGTTGATTTGGCCACACCTAATGTTTTTGCTATCTCTCTGATGGGTTTGTTTTGATCTTTCAGCCTAATGATGGCTTCACTGATAGTGACAGCTCTTTGGATCTCATATTGAGAGTCGACAGCAACTGATTCCAAATGCAAATGTCACACCTAGAATCAACTCCAGACCTTTTACCTGCTTAATTGATAATGAAATAACGAGGGAATAGCCCATACCTGTCCATGAATAGCTTTTGAGTTGATAGACCCATTACTTTTGGTCCCTTAAAAAGTGGGAGGCACATATAGAAACCGGTGTAATTCCTACACCGTTCACCTGATTTGGATGTAATTACCCTCAAATTAAATCTGAAAGTCTGCAGGTAAAGTACATCTTGTTTGTTTCATTCCAAAGCCATTGTGGTGGTGACTAGAGGCCAAAATATGAAAATTCTGTCAATGTCCCAATATTTATGCACCTGACTGTATATCATTACTTGTAATACAAATGTTTGTGGTGTACTGGAGGTAAATGGTGGAATGTTCTGAGACTATAAAGTACTATTATACCACTATTTTATCTCCACTTTTTGTTACTTTTATAAAATATCCTCCTAACAATAGGGTACAATAAATTCTGAATACTAGTGCACAGGAATTCTGGTGTTGCCCGTAGAACCAATCAGATGTTGGCTTTCATTTTCTAACACGCACTACAAAAATGACAGCTACGATTCAATTGGTTTCTATGAGCAACACCTCAGTTTTCCTGCGTAGTTTAGTCAGAAAAGGCCCCACCTGCCGCTCTGCACAGATGCACGAATGCTGCCATTTTGCCTCCTCACCAGTGACAAATTGTTGTGGGACAAAACTTCTCTCAGACATAGGGAAAAAAAAAAAAATCTGTTTTATTCCACAAAAATAGCTCTACCATTAATATGCTCCTGGCACTTACACATACTGGGGGCAGCCATTTTGTGAGCTTAATCTAGATTTGTGAGAATACAGTTGGTCACTCACCATTGCTGACATACTAGGCAGCCATTTTGTTACCTGAACAAATATTCACTATAATTATATGCCATCAAATCAGGAACTAATGGCGTCGCTGGGGCACTTTCCGTTCAGTGATGTCACTGGCTCCTAGTAAATTGATAGACAAATGTCGCTCACCTGACAAAAGGTTTTTCTGCCAATGCATATGGGGAACGTGGTAAAATAATATGGTAATAATAAAGCAGCCGGTATAATACACAAAGCAGCACTGTAGCCCACCACCCCTGAGATCGCCAGCGCTGAAAGACTTGGCCATATTTGTGGCTGCGCTGTACGGCCACGCCATACTCACCTCCGAGCCGTGACAGCTCCTGCATTCTTTCCTTACTGTGCTATGAGCTGGAAATAGCCTCACACAGAAGGAATCACGTGCCGAGTGATACATGATTGTGCTACACGGTGCGGACAGTGTGTATAGATCTCATGTTCATCCAACCCAGACAGTCTCTTACATTCTCTCCCTGACATGTGCTATAAACACACAAATCCATTTCCCTGCACTGCAGCCCGCAGATTACATGATAGCACGGTGCACCACTATGACCAGCAAGCAATCAGACAGTCTCTTACATTCTCTCCCTGACATGTGCTATAAACACATAAATCAGTTTCCCTGCACTTCAGCCCGCAGATTACATGGCGAGCTATCAGATAGCACGGTGCACCACTATGACCAGCAAGCAATCAGACAGCGGAGACTAATGACAACAAATGTCTAATCAGTCACAACACAGAGATCATTGCCGCAGGTTACAGAATACATCTCATTGCACGCCTGTGGTTAGCTCAGTGGGTAAGTGCACTGACTGAATAGCAGGTTACAGAATACATCTCATTGCACACCTGTGGTTAGCTCAGTGGGTAAGTGCACAGACTGAATAGCAGGTTACAGAATACATCTCATTGCACACCTGTGGTTAGCTCAGTGGGTAAGTGCACAGACTGAATAGCAGGTTACAGAATACATCTCATTGCACGCCTGTGGTTAGCTCAGTGGGTAAGTGCACAGACTGAATAGCAGGTTACAGAATACATCTCATTGCACACCTGTGGTTAGCTCAGTGGGTAAGTGCACAGACTGAATAGCAGGTTACAGAATACATCTCATTGCACACCTGTGGTTAGCTCAGTGGGTAAGTGCACAGACTGAATAGCAGGTTACAGAATACATCTCATTGCACGCCTGTGGTTAGCTCAGTGGGTAAGTGCACAGACTGAATAGCAGGTTACAGAATACATCTCATTGCACACCTGTGGTTAGCTCAGTGGGTAAGTGCACAGACTGAATAGCAGGTTACAGAATACATCTCATTGCACACCTGTGGTTAACTCAGTGGGTAAGTGCACCGACTGAATAGCAGGTTACAGAATACATCTCATTGCACACCTGTGGTTAGCTGAGTGGGTAAGTGCACCCACTGAATAGCAGGTTACAGAATACATCTCATTGCACGCCTGTGGTTAGCTCAGTGGGTAAGTGCATCGGCTGAATAGCAGGTTACAGAATACATCTCATTGCACACCTGTGGTTAGCTCAGTGGGTAAGTGCACCGACTGAATAGCTGCTATACATGAGAAGTGTGTTTGGATCCCAGCTCAAACGTCAGAATGGGCCCCTTTATGGCTGGCTGTGCACGGCATGTAGGAAAACAATGGCGCTGTAACTCGTAGCAACAGACGAGTGAAAAGGCTCTTCTGATTGGCTGCTGCAAACGGGATTGTGCAGGAAAATGGAGACTGCATGCACAATGTAAAACATAACTAATAAATTCCTTTAAGGGTCCCTAGGGCAAGATACCACCTTCCGTCTATACTTTCTATAAATACACAGAAATGATTATAAATAGATTATGCCTTACACACCACAGTACATGCCGTACGCTGCAATAAGACCTTTCTGAGTCACTACAGATATTTACATTTGAAATCTTAAATTATCCAGTTTATGAGAATAATAACAGAACCTCTTTATATTTGGTGCGATCAGCTGTGAGCAATAGTGCCAGGCCCGAACCAGCCCCCAGCACACAGTCCCCAGCACACAGTCCCCAGCACACAGTCCCCAGCCGCGTTTCCCCCTCTGAAGGGACAGAGCGATTCTACTGGTTGAATATTTAGGACGATGCAGCATCTGGGGACGCTCAGTGGCGCAGTGATGTCACTGGATCGTGGTGATCTGAGTACACACTATAAGATTTGCCAAACAATGGAAACTGGACTGTACTGACTGACCTAAACAATCCCGATGTACAGCGCACGCGCTGCTCAATAATCGCTTAGTTCCAGATGATCCCTCAGATTCCAAATCATCTGGTCTTTGTAGAGGAATACTAATTCATTAGCAGATATCGGGCTGAGGTCCGTACACGCTGCGTTTTCTGAACTATACCAAAGCCAGGTGAACGACATAGCGTATGCTGCACCCACTAAGTATATCAGGAGCCGATACCACAGGTTATAGCTTGACTGTCGCACCCTGTTGCTGCGTACACCCCACACAACATGGCTGCCTCCACTGTGACTAGGTGACAATTACAGAAGTGTCAATGGGCACGATTTAATTGAGCGCGATGTGAATAGCGCCGGGAGATAGCTCCCGGAGCTATTCAATTCATTGCGATGTTAGGTCGGGGAAGGCTTGTTATCGCGCCTTAAACAGAGTGTTTAGGCGCGATAACGGGCATTCCCCGACCTAACTTCCCGGCGCGAGGCTGTTTTCCAGATGCGAAGGGTAGAAAACAGCCTCGCGCCGGGACTTTCGTCGGATTTCTTCTCTCATCCCCGGAGGGATGAGAGAAGAAATCATTAGTCGGACTTTGCAGCACGGTGTATTGAATAGCTCCGGGCGCTATTCACATCGCGTTGAATAGAATCGTGCCCAATGTATTTCAGTGTTATAAGGAGGAGCAGTGAGTGAAACGCATGTCCTTACCCAGCGCGTTTCTCACCCCAATATCCCTGCACTAGACAGTAGCCTCACCTATAGGCGACCGCATTGGTTTACATGTTAATCTAGCCACTCCCACTGCAATCTTACTAAATACAGGAGAGGATCATGTTGAAATACTCTGCACTGCTGAACACATTCTGATCTTCCGATTAGCTACAATGTTGTTCTACATCCATCCACCTGACCACATGCCAACCCTGTATTTAGGAAGGAATACTACAGTAACCCAAGTTAATCGCTTCTATAAAGAAAAAACCTGCGTATAACAGCTGAAATGTATTTACTTTCCAATGGTGTAAACCACAATTACAGTGTTGCAAAAATATTGAAAACATTGCCTTAAAGTCTTAAATAAAAACCCCAGACACAAAATCAGCTTCCTGTTCCCCCTCAGTTACTCACTGCAATAAAATGTAGGCATGAATGAACCCCGTCTGCAATCACGTTTCATGGCCATTTACAACAAGCATTAGTATTTTTGTGACGTATTATCACAGACGTGCATATCGCCATCAGTGAGTGAGCGCTATAACGCCTCAGAGGTGACCGCGTGGTAACTAGTCTCCTTCTAAACAGCATTCTCTACAGAAACGGAAGTTAGTGGGGGGCAGGTAACAAAACTCATTTATTTCTAAAAAACAAACATATTGCAAAAAAAAAAAACAGATGTAGTAAAAAAAACAAAAACAGATATAGTAAAAAAAAAAAAAAAGTATAAAAAACGCCATAGGTCCTGAATGTGCTGGGTAATGTGGTCTGTTTGCTGCAGATGATCTGTGACCCGTCTAGCAGCACTGACAGAGGGAGCAGGGTATTCAGCCAGGGGGCATGAGAACTGTGCTGCGTATGTGTGCTGCATGCTGAACGCCTCGCCTTTATACTGCAGCGTATAATGCAGAGACGGACACTTCATGTTAGGACGCCCCGAGTGCTGGCTCAGGAGGGGATCTTTGTTCCTGCAGCTGAACAATAGATCTAGCAGAGATCTGCACCCAGCCTCCCGATGAAGCCATAGGAATAACGCCGGCAGGGTGCGCTGGTACTTACAGGTCGAGTTGCCCTGCATCTGGATGATGCATTTTGATTCCTTGCCGAGTTCCCTTGAATTGAAAGGTCGGACCCGTACAGCCACTTTCACGGAGGCGCCCGACATGGTGGTCAGTGGGAGGAGTAATCCAATTATACAGATAAATGAACAGAGCTTCTAGGAGGGGTGATACGTCTCAGGTCCGCATTCTGGAAAAGAAAGAAAGCAAAGTAAATATACTGTATGAGGACACAATTCCCCCAACACACCAGTTACCTTATTACCAGTTCTAAGGTGAAAAGTGCATTTTATCTGTGCACCCCAAAAGCACCAATGCCAATAATACTGTGTGTGTGTAACGCCCGGTGTGCACCCCAAAAGCACCAATGCCAATAATACTGTGTGTAACACCCGGTGTGCACCCCAAAATCACCAATGCCAATAATAGTGTGTGTAACGCCCAGTGTGCACCCCAAAAGCCCCAATGTCAATAATACTGTGGGTGTAACGCCCCGTGTGCACCCCAAAAGCACCAATGCCAATAATACTGTGTGTGTGTAACGCCCGGTGTGCACCCCAAAAGCACCAATGCCAATAATACTGTGTGTAACGCCCCATGTGCACCCCAAAAGCACCAATGCCAATAATACTGTGTGTAACGCCCGATGTGCACCTCAAAAGCACCAATGCCAATAACATTGTGTGTAATGCCCCGTGTGCACCCCAAAAGCACCAATGCCAATAATACTGTGTATAACGCCCGGTGTGCACCCCAAAAGTGCCAATAATACCTAATACAGTGATATAACAAGTGCACATTCTATGGAGAAACATCCGGACAGCATTAATAAACCCACACCAATGTTATACTGCAGATGTAAGTGTAACTGGGCCACACACACACACACACACACACACACACACACACACACACACACACACACACACACAGCATGTAATTGGGCCACACACACACGTAACTGGGCCACACACAGCGTGTAACTGGGCGCCACACACACACACGTGTAACTGGGCAACCAAAACGTTGTGTAAAACAGCTACAAATACTATGATTATTAGAAACAAATGACGCAGCGGGGAGAAGCACGGTAACAGGGGCAAGTATATTGTATGGCAACTAACGTCAGAATAAAAGGCAACCAGGGTGCAGGGTACTTAAAACACTTTTTAATCCCATAAAGGGGGAAAAAGGGGGGGGGGGGAAGGGTTCCATTGTTAAAACTAAAAGGGGGCAAGTAGCAAAATACGTAACAAGTAACCAGGTTATCAAACATGGACAGCAAGACATGCCCGGAAACCAGCGATAACCATCAACTGGTAACGCAGGAATAACGAATGCAACAGATAATGAGGAAACAGGTTATGTAGCAACACCCTGCAGCAACCATTATATGCAGCAACCATTATATGCTACAACCATTATATGCAGCAACATACGCTGCCACCATTATACGCTGCCACCATTATATGCTACAACATACACTACAACCATTATATGCAGCAACATACGCTGCCACCATTATATGCTACAACATACACTACAACCATTATATGCAGCAACATCTGCTACCACCATTATACGCTGCCACCATTATATGCTACAACATACACTACAACCATTATATGCAACCACCATTATATGCTACAACATACGCTACCACCATTATATGCTACCACCATTATATGCCACCACCATTATATGCCACCACCATTATATGCCACCACCATTATATGCTACAACATACGCTACCACCATTATATGCTACCACCATTATATGCAGCAACATAAGCTACCACCATTATATGCTACAACATACGCTACCACCATTATATGCAGCAACATACGCTACCACCATTATATGCTACAACCATTATATGCTACAACATACGCTGCCACCATTATACGCTGCCACCATTATACGCTACAACCATTATACGCTACAACCATTATACGCTACAACCATTATACGCTACAACCATTATACGCTACAACCATTATACGCTACAACCATTATACGCTACAACATACGCTACCACCATTATACGCTGCCACCATTATACGCTACAACATACGCTACCACCATTATATGCAGCAACATACGCTACCACCATTATATGCTACAACCATTATATGCTACAACATACGCTACCACCATTATACGCTGCCACCATTATACGCTACAACCATTATACGCTACAACCATTATACGCTACAACCATTATACGCTACAACATACGCTACCACCATTATATGCTACAACATACACTACCACCATTATATGCTACCACCATTATATGCTACCACCATTATACGCTACAACCATTATACGCTACCACCATTATACGCTACCACCATTATACGCTACCACCATTATACGCTACCACCATTATACGCTACCACCATTATACGCTACCACCATTATACGCTACCACCATTATACGCTACAACCATTATGTGCGGCTTGTGTAAAGCTAGGCACACACTGGGCGATGTGTGGGCCCGTCATATCGTACTGCGAGTACGCATTAGAGCGATGCTATGAACGATGGAAAGACCACTCGTTACGTCCTTCAATAGCATGAATGAGGCGATATCGTCAGGTTTGATGTGCAGCACATCTGATGACGTCGCATGCGACCGTGGGAGCGCGCATATTGTGCATACACACTGCACGATACGTTGTCACAATTTGGCCAAATTGTAATGACATCGCTCCAGTGTGTACCTCTAGCTTACCAGACAATGCGGTATAGCTCCATCTAACAACAGGAGATACAGCACATGGCACTCACCTATGAGAGCTACAGGCCCCAAGCCCAGCAATAAATATCTATATATCTATCTATCCATATCTATATATATTATTCTTTAGGAGCCCTCCTGTCCGGGCTTTGAGGGACGCTATTCGGACTTACACATTAGAGTAACTTGGTAACAGAGTGTCCGGGTGGTTTCTTGCCTAATAATGATTAATTTTTTCTATGCAGATCTTGCTGGCGCGATTAGTGCGACACTCAGTTCTGTCAGAGCACTAGACGTGTACGTACAGTTATTAGCCGCAGCACAGACTATGACCTTGTAGATAGATGGCCTGGAAATTAAGGCCTCCATATTTGCCGATGACACAAAGTTATGTAGGGTTATTAGCACAGAGCAGGGGGAAGCACTTAGCCAAATGGTAACACGGGCGGCACCATGGCAGATCACCTGCAGCGTCACGCACCTGAGCTGTGATAATGAGGGATGTGCAGGCTCGGATTAGTTCGGATTTTTCCCGCCAAAAATCGGGTCTCAGAAAGAGGCAAAACATCATCTTTCATGGACCTTTGTCCAGGAATGATGATGTTTGTCCATGAAAGATGACGTTGTGCCTCGTTCTGAGACCCGATTTTTGGCGGGAAAATCCGAACTAATCGGAGCCTGCACATCCCTGGTGATAATAACTCCGCCAATCACACAGTCGCTGGGATACTGGTGGGGAGGGGGAAGGAGTGAGGAATGACATAGAGCTGACACAATCCTGCATAGCGCCACACGCACAGCGTCAGGCAGCAGCTGCAAAAGCCAATACATTGTACAAGGGTGATAAGTACACAGCACAAGTAACCCCTTACTCCACGTCTATAATATGATATATATATATATACATATATACACACACACACAGGCGTCACACTAGGATGGGCACAGCAGGTGCAGGAAACCTGGGGCACTAAGAGTTACATGTAAGAAGTTGCAAAGAGGGGTTTAGATTTTTTATTTTTTTTGGTGGGGGGGGGAAATTGTCATTGGTAATCTAATAAATATATAGAAGTCAACAAAATATTTGTCTATCAGACGTTTTTTTATACCAAGGTCCATGAAGTGACAAGAAGCATCCGTTCCAAATAGAAGATAAAATGTTCCACGTCAGCACAGCAGAGGGTTCTTTACTGTAAAGGTGAGTACACACTAGACGGCTCGCAAAAGATGCGATGTCAGCAACGATTTCCCCTGCCCTCCCCCCCGGTAACCTCCCCTGCCCTCCCCCCGGCAACCTCCCCTGCCTTCCCCCCGGCAACCTCCCCCGGTAACCTCCCCTGCACTCCCCCCGGCAACCTCCCCTGCACTCCCCCCGGCAACCTCCCCCGGTAACCTCCCCTGCCTTCCCCCCGGCAACCTCCCCTGGTAACTCCCCTGCCCTCCCCCCGGCAACCTCCCCCGGTAACCTCCCCTGCACTCCCCCCGGCAATCTCCCCTGGTAACTCCCCTGCCCTCCCCCCGGTAACCTCCCCCACACTCCCCCCGGTAACCTCCCCCCGGGAACCTCCCCCGCACTCCCCCCGGCAACCTCCCCTGCCCTCCCCCCGGCAACTCCCAAACAAACGATATCTTGTATAAACTGTGCAATCTGACAAACTACCTGAATCTTGTTAACGAGATTGGCAGACCTTACCTGCTGTAGGTAAGATCTGAAGATACGATGTACGACCCGTGGGGACGCGCATCCGCATCGTTATTGCGAGTAGACACTCACAATTTGGCCATGTTACATAATTTGTCGTTCCGATGCGTCGAAATCAGACAAAATATCGTCTAGTGTGTACGCACCTTAAGTGTGGCGAATCTACACAAAGGGTTGGGTATTAAATACTCAAATCCTGACGCTGCAAGTTCGACGCTGCAGAATCCCCACAGATGAAGGTAAGTGACCAAACGCTCCCCTCTCTCTCCCCGCGGCCTAACCCTAACCCCCCCTCCCCGAAGCCTAACCCTAACCCCCTCTCCCCGCAGCCTAACCCTCCCCCGGGTTGCCTAACACTAATTTCCCCCCGGGAGTCCCTAAACCTAACCCCCCTCCCTTCCCTGGGCTAACGCGAATACTTACCCAGATACTACATTTGGGATCCCAGAGGTAAGAATGCAGACGCCGGTATCCTGATCCCATTCGGGATAGTGGAGTCAGCATTTTGCTGGGCGGCAGGATTCGACGGCCGGCATCCCGTCTGCCAGCAAATTCACTATATCCCACAGAAAATTATGGTATTCCCATCAGAATATAACTATGTATTAGATGCCTTTGCCCTAAATGACATTATAAAAGACATTAAGGGTGATCCCGGGAAGTTACCACATTCCGGTCTTTCACCTCCCGTGGGACTAACATGGTCGTACGTGGGAGGTGATTTGTTGTCATCTGGATTAAGAAAAGTAACATCTCTGAACACATCAGGCCCAGAAATACAAAGCTGTGTTTGGACCTGCTTTATGGATGGAATTAGGTTAGGAGGGATCAATCCTCCTGACGTTCATCATATAATCACCAAACCGTCAGATTTCTGCCAAATTGTGTACGGACAATGCTGAGGTCATTACATACCAGGAGAGCCGACAAAACTGACTACAGACAACAACAATCCCAAACGGAGAAGGAAAATCTATCTCACCAGGGGAAACACTATAACATAACATTGCACATTTCCCAGCAAACAGGCTGCGGCACACCAGGAAACACTGCTGTCTATAACCAGCCGTCACACATGTAGCCAGTCATCGGCCGTCACACATGTAGCCAGTCATCGGCCGTCACACATGTAGCCAGTCATCGGCCGTCACACATGTAGCCAGTCATCGGCCGTCACACATGTAGCCAGTCATCGGCCGTCACACATGTAGCCAGTCATCGGCCGTCACACATGTAGCCAGTCATCGGCCGTCACATATAACCCAACACAACATCCATGCAATGACCAGCCAAGTGCACACTGTCCCCAGCCACTAATCTGGGTGCACACTGTCCCCAGCCACTAATCTGGGTGCACACCGTCCCCAGCCACTAATCTGGGTGCACACCGTCCCCAGCCACTAATCTGGGTGTACACTGTCCCCAGCCACTAATCTGGGTGCACACCGTCCCCAGCCACTAATTTGGGTGTACACTGTCCCCAGCCACTAATCTGGGTGCACACCGTTCCCAGCCACTAATCTGGGTGCAGTCAGTACAGGTCCCTTCCGGCACCATTAAGCAGAATATAAGACTTTACCACACACCAAAGTGATTACATTAATAGGCTGAAGTTTGGCAGTATGCGGGCACTGTGGTACACATTGTTGATTTATAGCCTCAGGGTCAAAAGTTTGATTCTCAGTCAGGACTGTGTGTGGAGTTTGTATGTTCTCTCATATTCGCACTTTAAAAACATACTTTTCAGTTACTTGGTCACTGACTAACATGTATCAGTGTGTGTGTGCAGTGTGTGTGTGTGTGTGTGTGTGTGTGTGTGTGCAGTGTGTGTGTGTGAGTGTGTGTGTGTGTGTGCAGTGTGTGTGTGTGTGTGTGTGTGTGTGTGCAGTGTGTGTGTGTGCGTGTGTGTGTGTAGGGCATTAAGCTGCAGTGGGACAGGGACTGATGTGAATGATAATTATTCTCTGTACAATGCTGCATACCTGGCGGTACCATATATAGGATAATGCTGGTATTTGGAGTTCACCATCTGCAGGACCACGGAACATGACCGGTTACAAAGAGCCGACGTGTCTCACAAACATCCTTATGAGGGACCAGATCATGACAACGAGAGAACCCTGCGCAGACAGCGGCTATGGGAATAACCGGAAGAGAGACGCCCAAGGCTCTGACACTAAGGGGGAGATGTACTAAGCTCTGAAAAGTGATAAACCAGCAGCCACTCAGCTCCTAACTGTCATGTTACAGGCTGTGGCCCGTATTCAATAAGAGGCAAAAAGTCAGAGAAGTTTCGCCTGTCTGGCTTTCCGCCTCCTTCGTCTGTTTCAGAGGCGAAAACTTTTCGCCCTATTCAATTCCTAAACACGCGAAAACGGAAAGTGGCGAATGCGGAACAGGCGGAAAGTACTGTCAGAAGTGGGGAAATCAGTCTGTACCCCCCAAAAAATGCACTAACATAGGGATCAAATGTAGATGTGTACTAATAGCCCTAATAAACGTGTTTGAGGTATTAAGTAGTTTAAATTGCTTCTTATCTGTATAGCGTGGTGAAGAATGGCATAAAGCAATATTTTTTGGTGAAAATAAATAGTCCAGTCAAATTTGGGGTACTTGAAAATGGGTGCTAGTAAATTTTAATATTTCTAAAGGGAACTTTTTTAAAAAAATGTCAAAAACACACCTGCGGCATGCAACTGTAATCCCAAAAACACCTGACCCATCCTTGCAGACCCCCAAGAAGTCGGCTTCCCTAGTTTTTATGCTCGTCCCCCCACTTTTTTGCCTCAAAATTGAAAGTACTTTTGTTTAGGTGTTCTTAGGGGATTTCTATTGCCAGATTTGCCCTTTGGGGGCTGTCCCAAGGGTTCTGGGTCGCTTCCCCACGTTTACAGCCCAAAATAAAGATTTGCACCCCTTTCACCTGCTATTCTTTGTAGAAATTTTTTCGCCTATTACATTGCATTGAGTTTCCGCTTTGGCAAATTCTGTCTGAAATTGAATATGGAGAGAATTTCCGAACAGGTGAAAAGCGGCAATAGGCGAAACTTTTTCAAGGATTGCTGTTTTTCACGTCTAATTGAATACGGCCCTGTGTTTGAAAAATGACAGGAGTTGATTGGTTGGTGGTTTATATATAATATATATATATATATATCTTAGTACATCTGGCCCTAGGCCTGTTAGAGACACCTGACAGCAGGTCCAGCCCGACAGGCCCAACCAGTCTGCAAACATACTGCTGGGTCATGCCGAGATTAGACCGCAGCTCCTGCAGAAGAGTATTATTCTGTTAATAACCCACAAAGTGTAAGAAAATAGAAAAACAGCTTATAAATAAAACATAAATAAAAGCGAAATTAAATCTTTTGATTTTATCTCGCAGACTTCAGAGTCTCAGACGTTTCCCGATGGCGCACAATAGGATTATGTTCTGTTATTTTCTGCAGTGTATTTGGGTCAGGAGAAATCTCGCTGCTGTGTAACATGGCCGCCTCTGGCTGAGGCTTTATACACCGCACATCCTGGATATTATCTCCAGGTCATGAGAGAGAAACCGTCACTGCTGAGGAAATTATCATTTATTCTGTAATTATATATCTGCCTGCAAGGAAGCAATACAATTAAGGAAATGTAAAACTGCAGTTTCTTGACATAAATGTTTAAATTAGTGGCATTCAACTATTGCCGAAATCAGTGGTTCCCAAACTGTGTGACGTGGCACCCTGGGGTGCCTCGGGACACGTGCTGGGGTGCCTCAGGTCCAGCACCAACTCTAATTATTTATGGTCAGTGTAATGTAAATATGTGGAGAAACAGAAGCGCATCCCTGTCCCCACCACATAACTGAGCCTAAAGCTGCACACACACAACGATTTTGTTACCAACGATTTTATGAACGATTTTCTGTCAGATTTTTTTTAAAGTGTAATGAACGATTTTTTTGTACTACAAATGATTTTTGCATATTAACTTAATGAAAATCGTTGCGGTGACAAGTCTGACTGAACTGCAAACGTGAACGCGCATGAATGTTAATCGTTCATCGCTTGACTCAGAAAGTGAACAATTTTTTCAAACGATTATCGTTAAACGATATCGTTTAACAAGAATTGTTCAAAAAATCATTGTGTGTGTATGCAGCTTAAGGATGACAGGTCAGCACAATTTACTGCATTTTTAACAAATTTCTCAATAACAAAACTTTTGGCTTAGGGGTGCCGTGTGAACAATGCTGATACGCTAAGGCGCCGTGTTTCAAAAAAGTTTGGGAACCCCTGGCCTAAACACATCAGGGGCAGCCATTCTGTAAGCTTAGCACACAGTCATGAGAATTCAGCCTATCCACTCACAAGGAACTAGTGACATCACTAAGGCACAAAATGGCTGAAACAATACTGAGAATGCAGCCAATCACAGCAGCTTCCGGTCACAAAGCTCTTCGTGAATGGATAAGGCTGCGTTCTCATGAACGTTGGCACAGACCACAAAATGGCTGCCTCTGGCAGAGATCACCGGTACCCTGCCAAGGCTGCAGTTTGGTTTGATGTGGCAATACACACCGCAGGGCTATATACTAATGTTTTTGGCCAGTAACCTGGGGCTGGACCCTATTCCCTGGACCCTCAGAGGAAATAATTGCCATTCTGCATGCTCAGAGTACCAGTGACATGCTGAGGGGGGGAGAAGTCTATAACTAGGAATAGCATTCCTCGCTCTCCAGGGAATCACATATCCCAACATCCACGAGGGGTCTGCAGCCTCCTTTCCTCAGCGAGGACAATACAACACGGCGCACATTCCTGAGGCCTTTATCCTCGTATTGTCACATGCAAACACAGTCCCAGCTATTCTTATGCTGAAATAGCTATGGCTTATTTGCATTATTTACAGGGGTCTTTCCATGTCACGTGGACCATTTCTGAAGATCGTCCCCACCGGCTGATTGTGCGCTGCAGAGTCGGCGACAGTTGCACCCCCCCCTCCCCACTTCCAGGGTCATAGTTTTGCTACCACTGCACATTGTAACCCAAAATGTTCCCAAAGTTAGTCTCACATATATGCCAACCTTCATGTGACATTTTATCAGTGTGGGGATTGTCTGGTGACCCCTGGTCCACTTGTCAGGTCAACACTCAGCTTCTTATACTAAACCAGGTATACGGAGGAGCGCAGAGTCACCGCGGATACTAGACAAGGTATACGGAGGTGCGCAGAGTCACCGCGGATACTAAACCAGGTATACGGAGGTGCGCAGAGTCACCGCGGATACTAGACAAGGTATACGGAGGTGCGCAGAGTCACCGCGGATACTAAACCAGGTATACGGAGGTCCGCAGAGTCACCGCGGATACTAGACAAGGTATACGGAGGTGCGCAGAGTCACCGCGGATACTAAACCAGGTATACGGAGGTGCGCAGAGTCACCGCGGATACTAAACCAGGTATACGGAGGTGCCCAGAGTCACCGCGGATACTAAACCAGGTATACGGAGGTGCGCAGAGTCACCGCGGATACTAAACCAGGTATACGGAGGTGCGCAGAGTCACCGCGGATACTAAACCAGGTATACGGAGGTGCGCAGAGTCACCGCGGATACTAAACCAGGTATACGGAGGTGCGCAGAGTCACCGCGGATACTAGACAAGGTATACGGAGGTGCCCAGAGTCACCGCGGATACTAGACAAGGTATACGGAGGTGCGCAGAGTCACCGCGGATACTAAACCAGGTATACGGAGGTGCGCAGAGTCACCGCGGATACTAAACCAGGTATACGGAGGTGCCCAGAGTCACCGCGGATACTAAACCAGGTATACGGAGGTGCGCAGAGTCACCGCGGATACAAAACCAGGTATACGGAGGTGCGCAGAGTCACCGCGGATACTAAACAAGGTATACGGAGGTGCGCAGAGTCACCGCGGATACTAAACCAGGTATACGGAGGTGCGCAGAGTCACCGCGAATACTAAACCAGGTATACGGAGGTGCCCAGCATCACCACAGATACAAAACCAGGTATACGGAGGTGCGCAGAGTCACCGCGGATACAAAACCAGGTATACGGAGGTGCGCAGAGTCACCGCGAATACTAAACAAGGTATACGGAGGTGCGCAGAGTCACCGCGGATACTAAACCAGGTATACGGAGGTGCCCAGCGTCACCGCGGATACTAAACCAGGTATACGGAGGTGCGCAGAGTCACCGCGGATACTAAACCAGGTATACGGAGGTGCGCAGAGTCACCGCGGATACTAAACCAGGTATACGGAGGTGCGCAGCGTCACCGCGGATACTAAACCAGGTATACGGAGGTGCCCAGCGTCACCGCGGATACTAAACAAGGTATACGGAGGTGCGCAGAGTCACCGCGGATACTAAACCAGGTATACGGAGGTGCGCAGAGTCACCGCGGATACTAAACCAGGTATACGGAGGTGCCCAGAGTCACCGCGGATACTAAACCAGGTATACGGAGGTGCGCAGAGTCACCGCGGATACTAAACCAGGTATACGGAGGTGCGCAGAGTCACCGCGGATACTAAACCAGGTATACGGAGGTGCGCAGAGTCACCGCGGATACTAAACCAGGTATACGGAGGTGCGCAGAGTCACCGCGGATACTAGACAAGGTATACGGAGGTGCCCAGAGTCACCGCGGATACTAGACAAGGTATACGGAGGTGCGCAGAGTCACCGCGGATACTAAACCAGGTATACGGAGGTGCGCAGAGTCACCGCGGATACTAAACCAGGTATACGGAGGTGCCCAGAGTCACCGCGGATACTAAACCAGGTATACGGAGGTGCGCAGAGTCACCGCGGATACAAAACCAGGTATACGGAGGTGCGCAGAGTCACCGCGGATACTAAACAAGGTATACGGAGGTGCGCAGAGTCACCGCGGATACTAAACCAGGTATACGGAGGTGCGCAGAGTCACCGCGGATACTAAACCAGGTATACGGAGGTGCGCAGAGTCACCGCGGATACTAAACCAGGTATACGGAGGTGCGCAGAGTCACCGCGGATACTAAACCAGGTATACGGAGGTGCGCAGAGTCACCGCGGATACTAAACCAGGTATACGGAGGTGCGCAGCGTCACCGCGGATACTAAACCAGGTATACGGAGGTGCCCAGCGTCACCGCGGATACTAAACCAGGTATACGGAGGTGCGCAGAGTCACCGCGGATACTAAACCAGGTATACGGAGGTGCGCAGAGTCACCGCGGATACTAAACCAGGTATACGGAGGTGCCCAGAGTCACCGCGGATACTAAACCAGGTATACGGAGGTGCGCAGAGTCACCGCGGATACTAAACCAGGTATACGGAGGTGCGCAGAGTCACCGCGGATACTAAACCAGGTATACGGAGGTGCGCAGAGTCACCGCGGATACTAAACCAGGTATACGGAGGTGCGCAGAGTCACCGCGGATACTAGACAAGGTATACGGAGGTGCCCAGAGTCACCGCGGATACTAAACCAGGTATACGGAGGTGCGCAGAGTCACCGCGGATACTAAACCAGGTATACGGAGGTGCGCAGAGTCACCGCGGATACTAAACCAGGTATACGGAGGTGCCCAGAGTCACCGCGGATACTAAACCAGGTATACGGAGGTGCGCAGAGTCACCGCGGATACAAAACCAGGTATACGGAGGTGCGCAGAGTCACCGCGGATACTAAACAAGGTATACGGAGGTGCGCAGAGTCACCGCGGATACTAAACCAGGTATACGGAGGTGCGCAGAGTCACCGCGAATACTAAACCAGGTATACGGAGGTGCCCAGCATCACCACAGATACAAAACCAGGTATACGGAGGTGCGCAGAGTCACCGCGGATACAAAACCAGGTATACGGAGGTGCGCAGAGTCACCGCGGATACTAAACCAGGTATACGGAGGTGCGCAGAGTCACCGCGGATACTAAACCAGGTATACGGAGGTGCGCAGAGTCACCGCGAATACTAAACAAGGTATACGGAGGTGCGCAGAGTCACCGCGGATACAAAACCAGGTATACGGAGGTGCGCAGAGTCACCGCGGATACTAAACAAGGTATACGGAGGTGCCCAGCGTCACCGCGGATACAAAACCAGGTATACGGAGGTGCCCAGCGTCACCGCGGATACAAAACCAGGTATACGGAGGTGCGCAGAGTCACCGCGGATACTAAACAAGGTATACGGAGGTGCGCAGAGTCACCGCGGATACTAAACCAGGTATACGGAGGTGCGCAGAGTCACCGCGAATACTAAACCAGGTATACGGAGGTGCGCAGAGTCACCGCGGATACAAAACCAGGTATACGGAGGTGCGCAGAGTCACCGCGGATACAAAACCAGGTATACGGAGGTGCGCAGAGTCACCGCGGATACTAAACCAGGTATACGGAGGTGCGCAGAGTCACCGCGGATACTAAACCAGGTATACGGAGGTGCCCAGCATCACCGCGAATACTAAACCAGGTATACGGAGGTGCCCAGCATCACCACAGATACAAAACCAGGTATACGGAGGTGCGCAGAGTCACCGCGGATACAAAACCAGGTATACGGAGGTGCGCAGAGTCACCGCGGATACTAAACCAGGTATACGGAGGTGCGCAGAGTCACCGCGGATACTAAACCAGGTATACGGAGGTGCGCAGAGTCACCGCGGATACAAAACCAGGTATACGGAGGTGCGCAGAGTCACCGCGAATACTAAACAAGGTATACGGAGGTGCGCAGAGTCACCGCAGATACAAAACCAGGTATACGGAGGTGCGCAGAGTCACCGCGGATACTAAACAAGGTATACGGAGGTGCCCAGCGTCACCGCGGATACAAAACCAGGTATACGGAGGTGCCCAGCGTCACCACGGATACAAAACCAGGTATACGGAGGTGCGCAGAGTCACCGCGGATACTAAACAAGGTATACGGAGGTGCACAGAGTCACCGCGGATATTAGACCAGGTATACGGAGGTGCGCAGAGTCACCGCGGATACTAGACAAGGTATACGGAGGTGCCCAGAGTCACCGCGGATACTAGACAAGGTATACGGAGGTGCGCAGAGTCACCGCGAATACTAAACCAGGTATACGGAGGTGCGCAGAGTCACCGCGAATACTAAACCAGGTATACGGAGGTGCGCAGAGTCACCGCGGATACAAAACCAGGTATACGGAGGTGCGCAGAGTCACCGCGGATACAAAACCAGGTATACGGAGGTGCGCAGAGTCACCGCGAATACTAAACCAGGTATACGGAGGTGCGCAGAGTCACCGCGGATACAAAACCAGGTATACGGAGGTGCGCAGAGTCACCGCGGATACAAAACCAGGTATACGGAGGTGCGCAGAGTCACCGCGAATACTAAACCAGGTATACGGAGGTGCGCAGAGTCACCGCGGATACAAAACCAGGTATACGGAGGTGCGCAGAGTCACCGCGGATACTAAACAAGGTATACGGAGGTGCCCAGAGTCACCGCGGATACAAAACCAGGTATACGGAGGTGCCCAGCGTCACCGCGGATACAAAACCAGGTATACGGAGGTGCGCAGAGTCACCGCGGATATTAGACAAGGTATACGGAGGTGCACAGAGTCACCGCGGATACTAAACCAGGTATACGGAGGTGCGCAGAGTCACCGCGGATACTAAACCAGGTATACGGAGGTGCGCAGAGTCACCGCGGATACTAAACAAGGTATACGGAGGTGCGCAGAGTCACCGCGGATACTAAACAAGGTATACGGCGGTGCGCAGAGTCACCGCGGATACTAAACAAGGTATACGGCGGTGCGCAGAGTCACCGCGGATACTAAACAAGGTATACGGAGGTGCGCAGAGTCACCGCGGATACTAAACAAGGTATACGGAGGTGCGCAGAGTCACCGCGGATACTAGACAAGGTATACGGAGGTGCGCAGAGTCACCGCGGATACTAAACCAGGTATACGGAGGTGCGCAGAGTCACCGCGGATACTAAACCAGGTATACGGAGGTGCGCAGAGTCACCGCGGATACTAGACCAGGTATACGGAGGTGCGCAGAGTCACCGCGGATACTAAACCAGGTATACGGAGGTGCGCAGAGTCACCGCGGATACTAAACCAGGTATACGGCGGTGCGCAGCGTCACCACAGACACAAACCCAGGTATACGGAGGTGCGCAGAGTCACCGCGGATACTAGACAAGGTATACGGAGGTGCCCAGCGTCACCACGGATACAAAACCAGGTATACGGAGGTGCGCAGAGTCACCACGGATACAAAACCAGGTATACGGAGGTGCGCAGCGTCACCGCGGATACTAAACAAGGTATACGGAGGTGCCCAGCGTCACCACGGATACAAAACCAGGTATACGGAGGTGCGCAGAGTCACCGCGGATACTAAACAAGGTATACGGAGGTGCGCAGAGTCACCGCGGATATTAGACAAGGTATACGGAGGTGCGCAGCGTCACCGCGGATACTAAACCAGGTATACGGAGGTGCCCAGCGTCACCGCGGATACAAAACCAGGTATACGGAGGTGCGCAGAGTCACCGCGGATACTAAACCAGGTATACGGAGGTGCGCAGAGTCACCGCGGATACTAAACAAGGTATACGGAGGTGCGCAGAGTCACCGCGGATACTAAACCAGGTATACGGAGGTGCGCAGAGTCACCGCGAATACTAAACCAGGTATACGGAGGTGCGCAGAGTCACCGCGGATACAAAACCAGGTATACGGAGGTGCGCAGAGTCACCGCGGATACAAAACCAGGTATACGGAGGTGCGCAGAGTCACCGCGGATACTAAACCAGGTATACGGAGGTGCGCAGAGTCACCGCGGATACTAAACCAGGTATACGGAGGTGCCCAGCATCACCGCGAATACTAAACCAGGTATACGGAGGTGCCCAGCATCACCACAGATACAAAACCAGGTATACGGAGGTGCGCAGAGTCACCGCGGATACAAAACCAGGTATACGGAGGTGCGCAGAGTCACCGCGGATACTAAACCAGGTATACGGAGGTGCGCAGAGTCACCGCGGATACTAAACCAGGTATACGGAGGTGCGCAGAGTCACCGCGGATACAAAACCAGGTATACGGAGGTGCGCAGAGTCACCGCGAATACTAAACAAGGTATACGGAGGTGCGCAGAGTCACCGCAGATACAAAACCAGGTATACGGAGGTGCGCAGAGTCACCGCGGATACTAAACAAGGTATACGGAGGTGCCCAGCGTCACCGCGGATACAAAACCAGGTATACGGAGGTGCCCAGCGTCACCACGGATACAAAACCAGGTATACGGAGGTGCGCAGAGTCACCGCGGATACTAAACAAGGTATACGGAGGTGCACAGAGTCACCGCGGATATTAGACCAGGTATACGGAGGTGCGCAGAGTCACCGCGGATACTAGACAAGGTATACGGAGGTGCCCAGAGTCACCGCGGATACTAGACAAGGTATACGGAGGTGCGCAGAGTCACCGCGAATACTAAACCAGGTATACGGAGGTGCGCAGAGTCACCGCGAATACTAAACCAGGTATACGGAGGTGCGCAGAGTCACCGCGGATACAAAACCAGGTATACGGAGGTGCGCAGAGTCACCGCGGATACAAAACCAGGTATACGGAGGTGCGCAGAGTCACCGCGAATACTAAACCAGGTATACGGAGGTGCGCAGAGTCACCGCGGATACAAAACCAGGTATACGGAGGTGCGCAGAGTCACCGCGGATACAAAACCAGGTATACGGAGGTGCGCAGAGTCACCGCGAATACTAAACCAGGTATACGGAGGTGCGCAGAGTCACCGCGGATACAAAACCAGGTATACGGAGGTGCGCAGAGTCACCGCGGATACTAAACAAGGTATACGGAGGTGCCCAGAGTCACCGCGGATACAAAACCAGGTATACGGAGGTGCCCAGCGTCACCGCGGATACAAAACCAGGTATACGGAGGTGCGCAGAGTCACCGCGGATATTAGACAAGGTATACGGAGGTGCACAGAGTCACCGCGGATACTAAACCAGGTATACGGAGGTGCGCAGAGTCACCGCGGATACTAAACCAGGTATACGGAGGTGCGCAGAGTCACCGCGGATACTAAACAAGGTATACGGAGGTGCGCAGAGTCACCGCGGATACTAAACAAGGTATACGGCGGTGCGCAGAGTCACCGCGGATACTAAACAAGGTATACGGCGGTGCGCAGAGTCACCGCGGATACTAAACAAGGTATACGGAGGTGCGCAGAGTCACCGCGGATACTAAACAAGGTATACGGAGGTGCGCAGAGTCACCGCGGATACTAGACAAGGTATACGGAGGTGCGCAGAGTCACCGCGGATACTAAACCAGGTATACGGAGGTGCGCAGAGTCACCGCGGATACTAAACCAGGTATACGGAGGTGCGCAGAGTCACCGCGGATACTAGACCAGGTATACGGAGGTGCGCAGAGTCACCGCGGATACTAAACCAGGTATACGGAGGTGCGCAGAGTCACCGCGGATACTAAACCAGGTATACGGCGGTGCGCAGCGTCACCACAGACACAAACCCAGGTATACGGAGGTGCGCAGAGTCACCGCGGATACTAGACAAGGTATACGGAGGTGCCCAGCGTCACCACGGATACAAAACCAGGTATACGGAGGTGCGCAGAGTCACCACGGATACAAAACCAGGTATACGGAGGTGCGCAGCGTCACCGCGGATACTAAACAAGGTATACGGAGGTGCCCAGCGTCACCACGGATACAAAACCAGGTATACGGAGGTGCGCAGAGTCACCGCGGATACTAAACAAGGTATACGGAGGTGCGCAGAGTCACCGCGGATATTAGACAAGGTATACGGAGGTGCGCAGCGTCACCGCGGATACTAAACCAGGTATACGGAGGTGCCCAGCGTCACCGCGGATACAAAACCAGGTATACGGAGGTGCGCAGAGTCACCGCGGATACTAAACAAGGTATACGGCGGTGCGCAGAGTCACCGCGGATACTAAACAAGGTATACGGAGGTGCGCAGAGTCACCGCGGATACTAAACCAGGTATACGGAGGTGGGCAGAGTCACCGCGGATACTAAACCAGGTATACGGAGGTGGGCAGAGTCACCGCGGATACTAAACCAGGTATACGGAGGTGCGCAGAGTCACCGCGGATACTAAACAAGGTATACGGCGGTGCGCAGAGTCACCGCGGATACTAAACCAGGTATACGGCGGTGCGCAGAGTCACCGCGGATACTAAACCAGGTATACGGAGGTGCGCAGAGTCACCGCGGATACTAAACCAGGTATACGGAGGTGCGCAGAGTCACCGCGGATACTAAACCAGGTATACGGAGGTGCGCAGAGTCACCGCGGATACTAGACAAGGTATACGGAGGTGCGCAGCGTCACCGCGGATACTAAACCAGGTATACGGAGGTGCGCAGCGTCACCGCGGATACTAAACCAGGTATACGGAGGTGCGCAGAGTCACCGCGGATACTAAACCAGGTATACGGAGGTGCGCAGAGTCACCGCGGATACTAAACCAGGTATACGGAGGTGCGCAGAGTCACCGCGGATACTAAACCAGGTATACGGAGGTGCGCAGAGTCACCGCGGATACTAAACCAGGTATACGGAGGTGCGCAGAGTCACCGCGGATACTAAACCAGGTATACGGAGGTGCGCAGAGTCACCGCGGATACTAAACCAGGTATACGGAGGTGCGCAGAGTCACCGCGGATACTAAACAAGGTATACGGAGGTGCGCAGAGTCACCGCGGATACTAAACAAGGTATACGGAGGTGCGCAGCGTCACCACGGATACAAAACCAGGTATACGGAGGTGCGCAGAGTCACCGCGGATACTAGACAAGGTATACGGAGGTGCGCAGAGTCACCGCGGATACTAGACAAGGTATACGGAGGTGCGCAGCGTCACCACGGATACAAAACCAGGTATACGGAGGTGCGCAGCGTCACCACGGATACTAAACCAGGTATACGGCGGTGCCCAGCGTCACCACGGACACAAACCCAGGTATACGGAGGTGCGCAGAGTCACCGCGGATACTAGACAAGGTATACGGAGGTGCGCAGAGTCACCGCGGATACTAAACCAGGTATACGGAGGTGCGCAGAGTCACCGCGGATACTAAACCAGGTATACGGAGGTGCGCAGAGTCACCGCGGATACTAAACCAGGTATACGGAGGTGCGCAGAGTCACCGCGGATACTAGACAAGGTATACGGAGGTGCGCAGAGTCACCGCGGATACTAGACAAGGTATACGGAGGTGCGCAGAGTCACCGCGGATACTAGACAAGGTATACGGAGGTGCGCAGAGTCACCGCGGATACTAAACAAGGTATACGGAGGTGCGCAGAGTCACCGCGGATACTAAACCAGGTATACGGAGGTGCGCAGAGTCACCGCGGATACTAAACAAGGTATACGGAGGTGCCCAGAGTCACCGCGGATACTAGACAAGGTATACGGAGGTGCGCAGAGTCACCGCGGATACTAGACAAGGTATACGGAGGTGCGCAGAGTCACCGCGGATACTAAACCAGGTATACGGAGGTGCGCAGAGTCACCGCGGATACTAAACCAGGTATACGGAGGTGCGCAGAGTCACCGCGGATACTAAACCAGGTATACGGAGGTGCGCAGAGTCACCGCGGATACTAAACCAGGTATACGGAGGTGCGCAGAGTCACCGCGGATACTAAACCAGGTATACGGAGGTGCGCAGAGTCACCGCGGATACTAAACCAGGTATACGGAGGTGCGCAGAGTCACCGCGGATACTAAACCAGGTATACGGAGGTGCCCAGCGTCACCGCGGATACTAAACCAGGTATACGGAGGTGCGCAGAGTCACCGCGGATACTAAACCAGGTATACGGAGGTGCGCAGAGTCACCGCGGATACTAAACAAGGTATACGGAGGTGCGCAGAGTCACCGCGGATACAAAACCAGGTATACGGAGGTGCGCAGAGTCACCGCGGATACTAAACCAGGTATACGGAGGTGCGCAGAGTCACCGCGGATACTAGACAAGGTATACGGAGGTGCGCAGAGTCACCGCGGATACTAGACCAGGTATACGGAGGTGCGCAGAGTCACCGCGGATACTAAACCAGGTATACGGAGGTGCGCAGAGTCACCGCGGATACTAAACCAGGTATACGGAGGTGCGCAGAGTCACCGCGGATACTAAACCAGGTATACGGAGGTGCGCAGAGTCACCGCGGATACTAAACCAGGTATACGGAGGTGCGCAGAGTCACCGCGGATACAAAACCAGGTATACGGAGGTGCGCAGAGTCACCGCGGATACTAAACCAGGTATACGGAGGTGCGCAGAGTCACCGCGGATACTAAACCAGGTATACGGAGGTGCCCAGCGTCACCGCGGATACTAAACCAGGTATACGGAGGTGCGCAGAGTCACCGCGGATACTAAACAAGGTATACGGAGGTGCGCAGAGTCACCGCGGATACTAAACAAGGTATACGGAGGTGCGCAGAGTCACCGCGGATACAAAACCAGGTATACGGAGGTGCGCAGAGTCACCGCGGATACAAAACCAGGTATACGGAGGTGCGCAGAGTCACCGCGGATACTAAACCAGGTATACGGAGGTGCGCAGAGTCACCGCGGATACTAAACCAGGTATACGGAGGTGCGCAGAGTCACCGCGGATACTAAACAAGGTATACGGAGGTGCGCAGAGTCACCGCGGATACTAGACAAGGTATACGGAGGTGCGCAGAGTCACCGCGGATACTAAACCAGGTATACGGAGGTGCGCAGAGTCACCGCGGATACTAAACCAGGTATACGGAGGTGCGCAGAGTCACCGCGGATACTAAACCAGGTATACGGAGGTGCGCAGAGTCACCGCGGATACTAAACAAGGTATACGGAGGTGCGCAGAGTCACCGCGGATACTAGACAAGGTATACGGAGGTGCGCAGAGTCACCGCGGATACTAAACAAGGTATACGGAGGTGCGCAGAGTCACCGCGGATACTAGACAAGGTATACGGAGGTGCGCAGAGTCACCGCGGATACTAAACCAGGTATACGGAGGTGCGCAGAGTCACCGCGGATACTAAACCAGGTATACGGAGGTGCGCAGAGTCACCGCGGATACTAAACCAGGTATACGGAGGTGCGCAGAGTCACCGCGGATACTAAACCAGGTATACGGAGGTGCGCAGAGTCACCGCGGATACTAAACCAGGTATACGGAGGTGCGCAGAGTCACCGCGGATACTAAACCAGGTATACGGAGGTGCCCAGCGTCACCGCGGATACTAAACCAGGTATACGGAGGTGCCCAGCGTCACCACGGATACAAAACCAGGTATACGGAGGTGCGCAGAGTCACCGCGGATACTAGACAAGGTATACGGAGGTGCGCAGAGTCACCGCGGATACTAAACCAGGTATACGGAGGTGCGCAGAGTCACCGCGGATACTAAACCAGGTATACGGAGGTGCCCAGCGTCACCGCGGATACAAAACCAGGTATACGGAGGTGCGCAGCGTCACCACGGATACAAAACCAGGTATACAGAGGTGCGCAGAGTCACCGCGGATACTAAACCAGGTATACGGAGGTGCGCAGCGTCACCACAGATACAAACCCAGGTATACGGAGGTGCCCAGCGTCACCACAGATACAAACCCAGGTATACGGAGGTGCCCAGCGTCACCACAGACACAAACCCAGGTATACGGAGGTGCCCAGCGTCACCACAGACACAAACCCAGGTATACGGAGGTGCCCAGCGTCACCACAGACACAAACCCAGGTATACGGCGGTGCCCAGCGTCACCACAGATACAAACCCAGGTATACGGCGGTGCCCAGCGTCACCACAGACACAAACCCAGGTATACGGCGGTGCCCAGCGTCACCACAGACACAAACCCAGGTATACGGAGGTGCCCAGCGTCACCACAGACACAAACCCAGGTATACGGAGGTGCGCAGAGTCACCGCGGATACTAAACAAGGTATACGGAGGTGCGCAGAGTCACCGCGGATACTAAACCAGGTATACGGAGGTGCGCAGAGTCACCACAGACACAAACCCAGGTATACGGAGGTGCGCAGCGTCACCACAGACACAAACCCAGGTATACGGAGGTGCCCAGCGTCACCACAGACACAAACCCAGGTATACGGAGGTGCCCAGCGTCACCGCGGATACTAGACCAGGTATACGGAGGTGCGCAGAGTCACCGCGGATACTAAACCAGGTATACGGAGGTGCGCAGAGTCACCGCGGATACTAAACCAGGTATACGGAGGTGCGCAGAGTCACCGCGGATACTAAACCAGGTATACGGAGGTGCGCAGAGTCACCGCGGATACTAAACCAGGTATACGGAGGTGCGCAGAGTCACCGCGGATACAAAACCAGGTATACGGAGGTGCGCAGAGTCACCGCGGATACTAAACCAGGTATACGGAGGTGCGCAGAGTCACCGCGGATACTAAACCAGGTATACGGAGGTGCCCAGCGTCACCGCGGATACTAAACCAGGTATACGGAGGTGCGCAGAGTCACCGCGGATACTAAACAAGGTATACGGAGGTGCGCAGAGTCACCGCGGATACTAAACAAGGTATACGGAGGTGCGCAGAGTCACCGCGGATACAAAACCAGGTATACGGAGGTGCGCAGAGTCACCGCGGATACAAAACCAGGTATACGGAGGTGCGCAGAGTCACCGCGGATACTAAACCAGGTATACGGAGGTGCGCAGAGTCACCGCGGATACTAAACCAGGTATACGGAGGTGCGCAGAGTCACCGCGGATACTAAACAAGGTATACGGAGGTGCGCAGAGTCACCGCGGATACTAGACAAGGTATACGGAGGTGCGCAGAGTCACCGCGGATACTAAACCAGGTATACGGAGGTGCGCAGAGTCACCGCGGATACTAAACCAGGTATACGGAGGTGCGCAGAGTCACCGCGGATACAAAACCAGGTATACGGAGGTGCGCAGAGTCACCGCGGATACTAAACCAGGTATACGGAGGTGCGCAGAGTCACCGCGGATACTAAACCAGGTATACGGAGGTGCCCAGCGTCACCGCGGATACTAAACCAGGTATACGGAGGTGCGCAGAGTCACCGCGGATACTAAACAAGGTATACGGAGGTGCGCAGAGTCACCGCGGATACTAAACAAGGTATACGGAGGTGCGCAGAGTCACCGCGGATACAAAACCAGGTATACGGAGGTGCGCAGAGTCACCGCGGATACAAAACCAGGTATACGGAGGTGCGCAGAGTCACCGCGGATACTAAACCAGGTATACGGAGGTGCGCAGAGTCACCGCGGATACTAAACAAGGTATACGGAGGTGCGCAGAGTCACCGCGGATACTAAACAAGGTATACGGAGGTGCGCAGAGTCACCGCGGATACTAGACAAGGTATACGGAGGTGCGCAGAGTCACCGCGGATACTAAACCAGGTATACGGAGGTGCGCAGAGTCACCGCGGATACTAAACCAGGTATACGGAGGTGCGCAGAGTCACCGCGGATACTAAACCAGGTATACGGAGGTGCGCAGAGTCACCGCGGATACTAAACAAGGTATACGGAGGTGCGCAGAGTCACCGCGGATACTAGACAAGGTATACGGAGGTGCGCAGAGTCACCGCGGATACTAAACAAGGTATACGGAGGTGCGCAGAGTCACCGCGGATACTAGACAAGGTATACGGAGGTGCGCAGAGTCACCGCGGATACTAAACCAGGTATACGGAGGTGCGCAGAGTCACCGCGGATACTAAACCAGGTATACGGAGGTGCGCAGAGTCACCGCGGATACTAAACCAGGTATACGGAGGTGCGCAGAGTCACCGCGGATACTAAACCAGGTATACGGAGGTGCGCAGAGTCACCGCGGATACTAAACCAGGTATACGGAGGTGCGCAGAGTCACCGCGGATACTAAACCAGGTATACGGAGGTGCCCAGCGTCACCGCGGATACTAAACCAGGTATACGGAGGTGCCCAGCGTCACCACGGATACAAAACCAGGTATACGGAGGTGCGCAGAGTCACCGCGGATACTAGACAAGGTATACGGAGGTGCGCAGAGTCACCGCGGATACTAAACCAGGTATACGGAGGTGCGCAGAGTCACCGCGGATACTAAACCAGGTATACGGAGGTGCCCAGCGTCACCGCGGATACAAAACCAGGTATACGGAGGTGCGCAGCGTCACCGCGGATACAAAACCAGGTATACAGAGGTGCGCAGAGTCACCGCGGATACTAAACCAGGTATACGGAGGTGCGCAGCGTCACCACAGATACAAACCCAGGTATACGGAGGTGCCCAGCGTCACCACAGATACAAACCCAGGTATACGGAGGTGCCCAGCGTCACCACAGACACAAACCCAGGTATACGGAGGTGCCCAGCGTCACCACAGACACAAACCCAGGTATACGGAGGTGCCCAGCGTCACCACAGACACAAACCCAGGTATACGGCGGTGCCCAGCGTCACCACAGATACAAACCCAGGTATACGGCGGTGCCCAGCGTCACCACAGACACAAACCCAGGTATACGGCGGTGCCCAGCGTCACCACAGACACAAACCCAGGTATACGGAGGTGCCCAGCGTCACCACAGACACAAACCCAGGTATACGGAGGTGCGCAGAGTCACCGCGGATACTAAACAAGGTATACGGAGGTGCGCAGAGTCACCGCGGATACTAAACCAGGTATACGGAGGTGCGCAGAGTCACCACAGACACAAACCCAGGTATACGGAGGTGCGCAGCGTCACCACAGACACAAACCCAGGTATACGGAGGTGCCCAGCGTCACCACAGACACAAACCCAGGTATACGGAGGTGCCCAGCGTCACCACAGACACAAACCCAGGTATACGGCGGTGCCCAGCGTCACCACAGATACAAACCCAGGTATACGGCGGTGCCCAGCGTCACCACAGACACAAACCCAGGTATACGGCGGTGCCCAGCGTCACCACAGACACAAACCCAGGTATACGGAGGTGCCCAGCGTCACCACAGACACAAACCCAGGTATACGGAGGTGCGCAGAGTCACCGCGGATACAAAACCAGGTATACGGAGGTGCGCAGAGTCACCGCGGATACTAAACAAGGTATACGGAGGTGCGCAGAGTCACCGCGGATACTAAACCAGGTATACGGAGGTGCCCAGCGTCACCACGGATACAAAACCAGGTATACGGAGGTGCGCAGAGTCACCGCGGATACTAAACCAGGTATACGGAGGTGCGCAGAGTCACCGCGGATACTAAACCAGGTATACGGAGGTGCGCAGCGTCACCACAGACACAAACCCAGGTATACGGAGGTGCCCAGCGTCACCACAGATACAAACCCAGGTATACGGAGGTGCCCAGCGTCACCACAGACACAAACCCAGGTATACGGAGGTGCCCAGCGTCACCACAGATACAAACCCAGGTATACGGCGGTGCCCAGCGTCACCACAGACACAAACCCAGGTATACGGCGGTGCCCAGCGTCACCACAGACACAAACCCAGGTATACGGAGGTGCCCAGCGTCACCACAGACACAAACCCAGGTATACGGAGGTGCGCAGAGTCACCGCGGATACTAAACCAGGTATACGGAGGTGCGCAGAGTCACCGCGGATACTAAACAAGGTATACGGAGGTGCGCAGAGTCACCGCGGATACTAAACCAGGTATACGGAGGTGCCCAGCGTCACCACGGATACAAAACCAGGTATACGGAGGTGCGCAGAGTCACCGCGGATACTAAACAAGGTATACGGAGGTGCGCAGAGTCACCGCGGATACTAAACCAGGTATACGGAGGTGCCCAGCGTCACCACGGATACAAAACCAGGTATACGGAGGTGCGCAGCGTCACCACGGATACTAAACCAGGTATACGGCGGTGCGCAGCGTCACCACGGATACAAAACCAGGTATACGGCGGTGCCCAGCGTCACCACAGACACAAACCCAGGTATACGGCGGTGCCCAGCGTCACCACAGATACAAAACCAGGTATACGGCGGTGCCCAGCGTCACCACAGACACAAACCCAGGTATACGGAGGTGCCCAGCGTCACCACAGATACAAACCCAGGTATACGGCGGTGCCCAGCGTCACCACAGATACAAACCCAGGTATACGGCGGTGCCCAGCGTCACCACAGACACAAACCCAGGTATACGGAGGTGCCCAGCGTCACCACAGATACAAACCCAGGTATACGGAGGTGCCCAGCGTCACCACAGATACAAACCCAGGTGTACGGAGGTGCCCAGAGTCACCGCGGATACTAAACAAGGTATACGGAGGTGCCCAGCGTCACCACGGATACAAAACCAGGTATACGGAGGTGCGCAGCGTCACCACGGATACAAAACCAGGTATACGGAGGTGCGCAGAGTCACCTCGGATACTAAACAAGGTATACGGAGGTGCCCAGCGTCACCACGGATACAAAACCAGGTATACGGAGGTGCGCAGCGTCACCACGGATACAAAACCAGGTATACGGAGGTGCGCAGAGTCACCGCGGATACTAAACAAGGTATACGGAGGTGCCCAGCGTCACCACGGATACAAAACCAGGTATACGGAGGTGCGCAGCGTCACCACGGATACAAAACCAGGTATACGGAGGTGCGCAGAGTCACCGCGGATACTAAACCAGGTATACGGAGGTGCGCAGAGTCACCGCGGATACTAAACAAGGTATACGGAGGTGCGCAGAGTCACCGCGGATACTAAACCAGGTATACGGAGGTGCCCAGCGTCACCACGGATACAAAACCAGGTATACGGAGGTGCGCAGAGTCACCGCGGATACTAAACAAGGTATACGGAGGTGCGCAGAGTCACCGCGGATACTAAACCAGGTATACGGAGGTGCGCAGAGTCACCGCGGATACTAAACCAGGTATACGGAGGTGCCCAGCGTCACCACGGATACAAAACCAGGTATACGGAGGTGCGCAGAGTCACCGCGGATACTAAACAAGGTATACGGAGGTGCGCAGAGTCACCGCGGATACTAAACCAGGTATACGGAGGTGCCCAGCGTCACCACGGATACAAAACCAGGTATACGGAGGTGCGCAGAGTCACCGCGGATACTAAACAAGGTATACGGAGGTGCGCAGAGTCACCGCGGATACTAAACCAGGTATACGGAGGTGCCCAGCGTCACCACGGATACAAAACCAGGTATACGGAGGTGCGCAGAGTCACCGCGGATACTAAACAAGGTATACGGAGGTGCGCAGAGTCACCGCGGATACTAAACCAGGTATACGGCGGTGCCCAGCGTCACCACGGATACAAAACCAGGTATACGGAGGTGCGCAGAGTCACCGCGGATACTAAACAAGGTATACGGAGGTGCGCAGAGTCACCGCGGATACTAAACCAGGTATACGGAGGTGCCCAGCGTCACCACGGATACAAAACCAGGTATACGGAGGTGCGCAGCGTCACCACGGATACTAAACCAGGTATACGGCGGTGCGCAGCGTCACCACGGATACAAAACCAGGTATACGGCGGTGCCCAGCGTCACCACAGACACAAACCCAGGTATACGGAGGTGCCCAGCGTCACCACAGATACAAAACCAGGTATACGGCGGTGCCCAGCGTCACCACAGACACAAACCCAGGTATACGGAGGTGCCCAGCGTCACCACAGATACAAACCCAGGTATACGGAGGTGCCCAGCGTCACCACAGATACAAACCCAGGTATACGGCGGTGCCCAGCGTCACCACAGACACAAACCCAGGTATACGGAGGTGCCCAGCGTCACCACAGATACAAACCCAGGTATACGGAGGTGCCCAGCGTCACCACAGATACAAACCCAGGTGTACGGAGGTGCCCAGCGTCACCACAGATACAAAACTTCAACTGTTACTGTGAAGGACCTCATAAGCATGCTTAGCAGTGGCGTAACAAGGGGGGGTGGGGTGGGCAAGCAGGGCTCCTGCCCTGGGTGCCATCGGACCGGCAGCGCCGATCGCAGTGGTCAGTGTAGTGCGGACTGCACTACACAGTAACAAACACAGTCGCCAGCTAGTACACTCGTATAACCCGGCGGCAATGTGTTTGTTTTGACAGCAAATGAGAGTCAGACAGACTGACTGCTGCGCCCACTGCCGGAGCTCCCTCATGAGCTCCATCTTCCTGCTCCCGCAGTGGGTGATGGGAGAAACATCTCTCCCATAATGTACAGCGGGCCGGCCCGGGGCGTCGGAGGAGCGGGGATTCAGGTAAGTGTTTTTGTTTTGTTTTTTACGTGTTTGTCTTTGTCTGGGGCTACTACTGGGGGCACTGCATAGGGGGGACCACTACTGGGGGCACTGCATAGGGGGGACCACTACTGGGGGCACTGCATAGGGGGGACCACTACTGGGGGCACTGCATAGGGGGGACCACTACTGGGGGCACTGTATAAGGGGCACTGCATAGGGGGGCCACTACTGGGGGCACTGCATGGGGGGGGGGGGACTACTACTGGAGCACTGTATAAGGGTGACTACTAGGAGCACTGAATAGGTGGGGGGGGGACCACTACTGGGGGCACTGTATAGGGGCATTACTGGGGACATTGCATAAGGGGCACTATTACAGTGGTCATTGCAAGAGGGGCACTACTACTTGGGGCATTAAGGTGCATATGGAATGGAAAGGAATGTTCCCAGAGTGATGAGAAACGGTGGTGTATCATGTTGCCACGCCCCCATTCTCCAGTGGCCACGCCCCTTGTGCCATGTGGTCACGCTTACTTACTTATGGGGAGGAGGGGGGGGGGGGGGTCAGTTTTTTGGGGGCTCCAAATACCCTAGTTACGCCACTCATGCTTAGCAATCATATTACATAGTATCTCCTTTTCAAAATCTCTTGAGGGAAAACCAGTATGGCTGCAGTTCAGACAGACGCTCTCAGCAGGTCATGCGATGGTCAGGGGGGGGGGGGGATTACATCACATCATCGGGTGACTGTGGTTACATGACACTGTGGAGAACCTGAACGATTATATACTGCGCTCTAATATTTTTGTTGGGACATTAATATACCAGATGAAAAATTATATAGATATAAAAATGTATTCAATAATAGACAGTTATTAAGGCAAAAACATAAATCATAAAAAGTTAATAAACAAATAATTTTCACATATATCTCAGTTTCTGATATGACGATCAGATAAATAACTATAGTCAGATTCACATTATGAGCAGATTATATTCCCATAACATAAAAAAAATTGTATTCAAAATAATAAAAAAAAAAAGGAGTTGATCAGGTTCTTTATAAATTATTACATGGGAGCGATAATTCCAATATCAAGCAGCTAAATCTTAGCTTGGACAGGTCGGCACCAGTATCTCGACCGTCGGCATCCCGAAGGTAAGTATCGGGGTGTTAGGGGGAGGTTAGCGTTAGCTAGCGGGTTAGACATTTGGGGGAGGGTTAATCACCAGGGAGGGAGTGTTAGGATTAGGGTGTGGGGAGGGGTAGGTTAGGTTTAGGCACTGGGGAGGGAGTGTTAGGATTAGGGTGTGGGGAGGGGGAGGTTAGGTTTAGGCACTGGGGGGGTTACGGTAGGGGTAGGAAATATACTTACCTTTAGTTCCTATGGGTATCGGGACTCTGGCTGTCAGGATGTCGCTGTCGGTATTCTGAACAGCGGCTTCCCGACAGCCGGGATTTCATACCCAGCCCCTCCCCCAGTATGTTATGTTTTGCCTTTGTTGGATTGTATACTTATGTAGTGGTTTTTATTACTTAGTTATTACATTCATTGTTTTTGTACTATTTGGAGATGGTTTACTTCAATACTATATTCAACACGCAAGAGTATTATATAGCAATACAATAATATTAATGCTACTATTAGATTAATAAGAGTAGTAATACTGTCTTAATATTAGTAATAATACACAGTGTATATCCGCATTACTATCATTTATATTAGTAGTGTTCATCAAATTTGTGAATGATAATATTACAGTTTATTATTATTAGGACTGGTAAACTATTATTGAGGTGACGGGTAATAACATCGTCAGGAAGTGCATGTTCGGGGAAGTACAGGGTGACGTTAATGATATCGTTACGTGTGCATGCTACATGAGCGATATCGTTACGTGTACACGCTCCATGAGCGATATCGTTACGTGTGTACGCTCCATGAGCGATATCGTTACGTGTGTACGCTCCATGAGCGATAACGTTACGTGTGTACGCTCCATGAGCGAGATCGTTACGTGTGTACGCTCCATGAGCGAGATCGTTACGTGTGTACGCTCCATGAGCGAGATCGTTACGTGTGTACGCTCCATGAGCGAGATCGTTACGTGTGTACGCTCCATGAGCGAGATCGTTACGTGTGTACGCTCCATGAGCGAGATCGTTACGTGTGTACGCTCCATGAGCGAGATCGTTACGTGTGTACGCTCCATGAGCGAGATCGTTACGTGTGTACGCTCCATGAGCGAGATCGTTACGTGTGTACGCTCCATGAGCGAGATCGTTACGTGTGTACGCTCCATGAGCGATATCGTTACGTGTGTATGCTGCATGAGCGATATCGTTACGTGTGTATGCTCCATGAGCGATATTGTTACGTGTGTATGCTCCATGAGCGATATTGTTACGTGTGTATGCTCCATGGGCGGAATTCAATTGATTAGACGGGAGATCCGGACCACGTCAAGTGACAGGAGATCGTGGGCCGCCATTCAATTGCTGCCGTTCTTCGCGCTGGTCGCGCCCATAGAGGTCAGGTTTAGCCGCGTAAAGCAGCTAAACCCGACCAAAGTGCTGGACGCGATCGCGAAAAGTGATGTTTGGGCGTCCAAACATGTCACTTTTCGCACATTTCAGCTCTCATCCCCCAGGGGCTGCGAGCTGAAATGTAGCGCTTGGCAGCTGATCGCACCCGACAGGAGCAAGAATAGAATAGCTCCGTCGGGCGCGATAGGGGATGAAAACAATTGAATTCCGCCCCATGAGCGATATAGTTACGTGTGTATTAGCGTTAAGTCTGCAGATGAGATTTGGAGGCCACTGTCCGCACCCAATGACTTGTACAGAGCTGGCTGGGATTAGCGGCTAGTAACCATACGGGGTAGCAGTTCTGTGGTGACCTAGCTTAGGACTAACCTTACAAATATATAGGTGCTGTCCGTACAATATAATGCTGTACAGCGGTGCAGGAGACTGGCTGCGATGGTCAGGGGGAACCCCGCACTGGGGACATGATCACTGCAGTTATAGTTCTGTTTGTTTTCCTTTTAGGCTGACATCGGAATATGAAGAATTTGACCTGTAATTAGGGAGTGTAAGGAACCCGTGAGGAGGGGGCAGGGGGACAAAGAACGGCAGCCAGATAGGATGAGATCACCCCCGCTCTCCTGCAGGGGGGGAGAGTCACTTCTTACTTACATTCATTCTCTGCCTCATCTGTCCCTGTGACAGACTCACCCACTTGTCAGAAGTCCCAGCTGCCTGCAAACCATGGAGGTGGCCATCAGATTTATGCCTCATGCCTCAATGGTGTCTCTAATATCTAGTGACCGGAGAGGATGGATATAATACTGCATGGCTGATGTATGTCGTACCCACATGGGATTATTCACCATCTTATTCCAGAACCATGTTCCCCCACCACCCTTTGCTCCTGTCCTGTATGAGTACGAGGTCTCCTACGCTCTGCTGGGAAGGCTGTCACTGTATTCTGGTACATGGCAGAGGGGATTCCCCTCCATTCAGAGCATTAGTGAGGCCGGACAGTGATCAGAGGCTGCAGCCAATGGGGCGGAGGTCAGTGCTGTGTGCAGGGCAGTCAGGAGCTTCTGCACCAACCTCTGCGCCCATTGTATGATGGACCTCGCTCTGTGTACGGGACATGGTCATGCCAGGAGAAGGCCTTCCTCACACAGCTGTCCACTATTGTGTCAGTGTATGCTGGAGCAGTAACCGGTCCCATCACTGGCACTAAGGGGCCCGGGGCCACGCCATGTAATACAGCCTCAGCACCCATTGTATGATGGACCTCACTCTATATACGGGACATGGTCATGCCAGGAGAAGGACTTCCTCACACAGCTGTCCTCTATTGTGTCAGTGTATGCTGGAGCAGTAAGATGACCCATCACTGGCACTAAGGGGCACGGGGCCATGCCATGTAATACAGCCTCAGACTCCTATACAGTCAGCAGTACACATTCGGAGAGGAAGCGTTCTGCTGGCATTCACCAAACTCAGATACATCCGTCAGACTGCCTTATGGTGAAGCGCAATTCACCACTTCAAGAGAACGCGTTTCCACTGCTCCAGTGGCGGCTGCTTTACTCCACTCAAGCAGATATATTGCAAATAGGGATCTGAGGCTTGTGTGCAGCCATGGAAACCCAAACCATAAGGCTCCGGACAAACATTTCTGTGCCAACAACGCTGCCACACACAGTAACTCTGTACTTGGACAAAGCATGTTTGCATGCAGGGTAAATACTGGCTGCCTCTACATGTAGCCCACAAATGCTGGGCAGCTCTATTCTTACACTGCAATTTAGATTTGAGTTTGGACGCGTCCCTTCCAACGCTAATCTCACTGCACATTGTACATCCCCCCCCCTGCAGTGCAGCACGGTTTACCCAAGGTGCAGAGTTACTGCTTCACTCCCACCTCAGAATCAACCCCAGAGTCTGGAACTCTGCAGCCAAGGGCTGGAGATTTCTGTGTGATACACGCTCGAGCACTCAATGGCCCGGTCTGTGCGGCTATCACTGTGCGGCTTTCGCTGTGCGGCAGAGGTGTGCGGCTATCGCTGTGCGGCAGAGGTGTGCGGCTATCGCTGTGCGGCACAGCTGTGCGGCTATCGCTGTGCGGCACAGCTGTGCGGCTATCGCTGTGCGGCACAGGTGTGCGGCTATCGCTGTGCGGCACAGGTGTGCGGCTATCGCTGTGCGGCACAGGTGTGCGGCTATCGCTGTGCGGCACAGGTGTGCGGCTATCGCTGTGCGGCACAGGTGTGCGGCTATCGCTGTGCGGCACAGGTGTGCGGCTATCGCTGTGCGGCACAGGTGTGCGGCTATCGCTGTGCGGCAGAGGTGTGCGGCTATCGCTGTGCGGCAGAGGTGTGCGGCTATCGCTGTGCCGCAGAGGTGTGCGGCTATCGCTGTGCGGCAGAGGTGTGCGGCTATCGCTGTGCGGCAGAGGTGTGCGGCTATCGCTGTGCGGCAGAGGTGTGCGGCTATCGCTGTGCGGCAGAGGTGTGCGGCTATCGCTGTGCGGCAGAGGTGTGCGGCTATCGCTGTGCGGCAGAGGTGTGCGGCTATCGCTGTGCGGCAGAGGTGTGCGGCCATCGCTGTGCGGCAGAGGTGTGCGGCTATCGCTGTGCGGCAGAGGTGTGCGGCTATCGCTGTGCGGCAGAGGTGTGCGGCTATCGCTGTGCGGCAGAGGTGTGCGGCTATCGCTGTGCGGCAGAGGTGTGCAACTATCGCTGTGCGGCAGAGGTGTACGGCTATCGCTGTGTGGCAGAGCTGTTGTTGCTCCTAGACATTTCCACACCACAGTACCAGCACTTACAGGTGCCCAGGGCAGCACTACCCGGGCAGAAGTGTGATGACCTGTCTGGTTGGAGAGGTGGCATCTTATGGCAGTGCCACACTGACCGTCACTGATCCTCCTGCTAATGTGTGACTGTGAGGACTGCACGGCCAGATGCTGGATGCTATGCTCCTGCCAGCAATGAGCAAACACTAATTATCAGGGCCTGATTCTGGACACACCGGGACGTACTCTACTGTATGTAGGAGACACTAACTAACGTTACTTACACTGGTGTATACTCGGTCATGATAAACACGTATCCATTCTCTGCTATCCTCGCCCTATAATACTCTGCCTAGCAGAAGGAACAATTCACTTTATAGCTGTATCCCTGAGTCAAATGACCGCTAAATTAGATATAATTCCCATCACAGTGCCTTACACAAAGCAGTCTGTGCGTCCATCCTAGAGCTCTGTCACGCCGTTTATCCGTAGGGGAATTACGAGCGCTGGAAACCATATGGGAACAGTCACTTATTTTTAAATTAAGAAGTAGCAGAGATCCAGCCATGACCTAAGACTATAACATATAGTTACCAAGTCTGTCATTTCTGTACTAGTGCAATAACACATTAAGTATATATACACACACACACACACACACACATTTATAATTTATTAATTTTCCAAAAACTTTATAGATGTTTTCTACGAACAACATTCCAACGGCTCATACCTGCATTTCCCCTCCTCGTAGAAACCCATCACAATGATAAGATATGGGAGACGGATATTAGGAGAATCCTCCTGTGTGACACGTAGCCGTGTAAGGCGTCACATGACCCAGAATAATCCCCGGATCTAAGCTGTGCATTAGCGTTTATCAGGGCAGAATAGTAGTAAGGGCGCTTTTCCCACGTTATCACTGTACGCAGTAATGCGCACATCTGGCTGTGACGTTCACTATTATCCAAACCCTTCTCATTGATCTGTGATAAAATACCCAGCAAATTTATCAAATCGTATCAAACAAAGGTCAACTTCTCATTACAAATATATAAAGCGCCCGTCTCTGGCGGCAGCAAGTAACCGTCTTCATGTGCGCACTTCTCTGCAGCATCAGCGAGACATTCTGACGTCCCTAGGAAGCCTATGAATATAGGACGGGCCTCTCATCCACATGCCGGGACTCTGAAGACAAGCAGCTTTGTTACCCATATACAGGGTGAGCCCTTCCGGCCTCCGTTCTATGCAATACCATCGCTGAGTGCACAGACCAGACTCACTGTACCCAAAATACATATATACAAATTACAGGGGACAGACAGCTGTACAGCACCAGCTCTGTGCAGGGAGAATAACACTCTCAGCGTTACTGACTAATGACATGGAGACTGTGCCCCCCAGGTATCACTATATACATATATATACACATTACAGGGGGACAGACAGCTGTACAGCACCAGCTCTGTGCAGGGAGAATAACACTCTCAGCGTTACTGACTAATGACATGGAGACTGTGCCCCCAGGTATCACTATATACATATATACACATTACAGGGGGACAGACAGCTGTACAGCACCAGCTCTGTGCAGGGAGAATAACACTCTCAGCGTTACTGACTAATGACATGGAGACTGTGCCCCCCAGGTATCACTATATACATATATATACACATTACAGGGGGACAGACAGCTGTACAGCACCAGCTCTGTGCAGGGAGAATAACACTCTCAGCGTTACTGACTAATGACATGGAGACTGTGCCCCCCAGGTATCACTATATACATATATATACACATTACAGGGGGGACAGACAGCTGTACAGCACCAGCTCTGTGCAGGGAGAATAACACTCTCAGCGTTACTGACTAATGACATGGAGCCTGTGCCCCCCAGGTATCACTATATACATATATACACATTACAGGGGACAGACAGCTGTACAGCACCAGCTCTGTGCAGGGAGAATAACACTCTCAGCGTTACTGACTAATGACATGGAGCCTGTGCCCCCCAGGTATCACTATATACATATATACACATTACAGGGGACAGACAGCTGTACAGCACCAGCTCTGTGCAGGGAGAATAACACTCTCAGCGTTACTGACTAATGACATGGAGACTGTGCCCCCCAGGGATCACTATATACATATATACACATTCCCCATAATAGTTACAGGCAGATATGTAAGAACATCGCCATTAGGTGATAAATTAACATGGTGTTTAGAAATAATATATCTGCCTTTTCCTCCTCCTCATTATAATCGTATAATGTGCTACTTAGGGAAGGTCAGAGCAGAAGGGGGGTTGGGGGAATTGTGCTATTACGCCCCCCCCACCCTACAACAGAAATAAGTGAGGGTCCTGACGAGCGCGGTGCAGTTTCCAAGAAGCACTTTACACTCTTACACAGCAGCAGTGATCCAACTACCAGATGCCTCCACCCCCGTGCTAAATTCTCCAACAGCGCAGGGTTCAGGGGCCGCCGAGCTCTATAAGAGGGTCCAAAATATAGGAACAGGTGTCTGCGTATAATATTGTCCGACACCCTTCGTGTAGCTGCAGCAATCAGCGAGATGAGCAGACACGTAGCGGTATCCATGTACTGTGGGCCTGATTCAGCAAGGACCGAAACTGCCATTACGCACGCAAGAGGCCAGTTGTTGCGCAGTGCGTGTGCACGAACACTTCACTGCGGTCAGGATTGAGACCGCAGTGGCTATGCAGACCCATCGCAGGGTGATTGACGGGAAGTAGCGTTTGGCGGTGGCGGAGGCTGAAGTGTGTGGCCGGTGAAACGCAGATGTGCTAGTGCATTTGAACGTTGTTGAAGGGGCGTACATAAATTATAGACTGCAATGCCTTACGCAGCCTGAGGCCTCATAGCGTGCGATGCCGGAAGGTTAGCAATTACCGAGTAAGGTCAGAGCCTGCGCCTGTGTGTGTGAGGCTGTGATGGTACTCGCTGTTACTGATGGCTTTGCAGTCTAGCTAAGTATTACGGATGTGTGTAAGGTAAAGGGGCATCCTCATGTAGGGCTGCGATGGCATAGCGATCGCAGAGCATTAGCATATGAGACTGGTATCGCATCTGCAATCCTTGCTGAATCGGCCCTGTATATGAGGCATGAACACTGCTGACAGACTGCATCACATAAAACAATAGATATGGTAAGAACTTACCTTTGCTATCTCTGTTTCTACGAAGTCCATAGGGTCCACAGGGTTGACCTTGGGGTATAGCTTGGATCTGGATCCACGGGCACCATACAGTTAAAGCTTTAGCTCCCAGGATGCACTTGGGTCCTCCTCTATACCCCGCCCCCGAGCCACAGGCACCTCAGTTGGTAAGTAGCCTAGGCCGAAGGAGGAGACTAAACAGAGAGAAGGAAGACTGGAACACACAAGAAACCATACTCACAGAAATGGGAGACAGAAACACCGGTGACCAGTACCACAGCCCATTTGAAGCCAGGTGCGTCAGGGCGGGCGCCCTGTGGACCCTATGGACTTCGTAGAAACAGAGATAACAAAGGTAAGTTCTTACCATATCTCTTGTTTTCTACTTCAGGGTCCATAGGGGGTCCACAGGGTTGACCTTGGGGATGTCCCAAAGCAGTTCAACTAAGGGCGGGGACGCTCCTGAGCAGAAAGGAGAATCCTGCGCCCGAAGGATGCATCCTGAGAGGCAAAGGTGTCAAACGCATAAAACCTCAAAAATGTCTGAATTGAAGACCAAGTGGCCGCCTTACACAGCTGAACAGCGGAGGCACCACGTCTAGCAGCCCAAGAAGGGCCTACAGACAGAGTGGAATGAGCCTTAACCGAGGCTGGAACAGGCAAAGGTTCCTGTATATAAGCCTCCCCAATAACAGAACAAAGCCAACGGGCTAAAGTTTGTTTGTTGGCAGGCCAACCCCTCTTATGGAAACCAAAGAGGATGAACAACGAATCGGACTTCCTAACAGAGGCCGTCTGTTCAACATAAATTCTGAGAGCCCGGACCACCTCCAGCGAAGCCTCGCCAGCCGTAAGACCCGGAGCCTGAAAAGCTGGCACCACAAGTTCCTGATTTATGTGGAACTTAGAAACCACTTTAGGCAAGAACTCAGGACGGGTGCGAAGCACAGCCCTGTCCTGATGAAAAATCAGGAAGGGGGGGCTACAGGAAAGTGCCCCCAACTCGGATACCCTCCTGGCCGAAGCAAGAGCCAGGAGAAACACAGTCTTAAGTGTTAACCACTTGAGGTCAACCGACTCAGGACTGCAGGACCCGAAGAACCACCGCCAAGTCCCACGGAGCCACTGGAGGCACAAAGGGAGGCTGGATCCTCAGCACACCTTGGAACAAGGTGTGAACGTCAGGCAGTGAGGCAATCCTTCGTTGGAACCACACTGACAGGGCCGATACATGAACTTTTAGGGAAGCAAGCCGTAAGCCCAGGTCAAGACCTGACTGCAAAAATGCCAAGATCCTAGAAACTCTGAACACCTGAGGGTCATAGCTTCTAGACTCGCACCATTGAAAGTAAGTGTGCCACACTCTGTGGTAAATCCGTGCAGAGGCAGGTTTACGTGCCCTAAGCATGGTACTGTTGACAGAGCTTGAAAAACCCTGGGACCTTAAGACGTCTGGGCCACGCTGGAGCCACCAGCAGAAACGTGCCTCCATCCCGTTTGATCTTTCTGAGTACCCGAGGTAGCAGGGAGATTGGAGGAAACAGATACGCTAGGTGAAACGACCATTTCACTGACAAAGGCATCCACTAGGCTTGCGCCCGCGTCCCTTGTCCTTGAGCCGTATATGGGCAACTTGTAATTGTGACGAGAGGCCATCAAGTTGAAACACCTCTGGGTGAAGCGACCATTCCCCGGGATGCACGTCGTGACGGCTGAGGAAGTCTGCCTCCCAATTGAGGACTCCCGGGATGAAGACTGCCGATATTGCTGGAAGGTGGCACTCCGCCCAAGTCAGGATTTGGGACACTTCCGACATCGCAGCTCAACTGCGAGTTCCTCCCTGGTGCCAGAAGAGCACGGTACACTGCCCGTAGCTCTAGAATGTTTATGGGAAGGACAGCCTCCTCCGCCGACCAACGGCCCTGAAGAGACAACGAGCCGGTCACTGCCCCTCAACCCCGGAGACTGGCATCTGTCGTGAGCAGAACCCAGTCCGGGATCCAAAAGGGGCGACCCTGGCTGAGATGAGCTGACTGCAGCCACCACGCCAAGGACCTGAACCCGAAAGGACCGAAAGGCAGTCCTCCTCACCCTAGCCGGCGCAGAAGCCGAAGGGAGGAAAGCCGACTTGGACTTAGCCAAGGTATCCACTATACTACCATCCGGACCAAATAGCAAATCTCCATTAAAGGGGAGAGTCTCCAGACCCTTTTTAGAGTCCGCATCAGCCCTCCAGGACCGCAGCCACAAGGATCTCCGAGCAGACACAGCAGCAGCCGAAACTCTAGAGGTTAACATGCTTGCGTCAAATGACGCTTCCCCAATATAGGAAGCGGCATCCCTCATTTGTGCCACTAATGCTCTCTGAACATCCGGAACATCGTCCGTAAGAGAATCCTCCAAGGCATTGGCCCAGTTCTCAATGGCTTTAGCCACCCAGGAAATGGCCATGGACGGGCGCGCCACCGCTCCGGAGAGCGATTAAGTGGACTTCAAACAAACCTCCACTTTCCTGTCCGTTGGATCCTTTAAAGAGGAAATAGACGGCAATGGTAGCGTAGCGGTTTTAACCAAGCGAGTGACATGTGAATCCACCGCCGGTGGAGTCTCCCATTTTCTGCAATGATCCTCAGGAAAGGTATAATGAGAAGCCAACCTTTTCTGCGGTTGGAATCTCTTGCTGGGTAATTGCCAGGCCGCCGCCATATGATCCGCCAACTGATCGGACAGAGGGAACACATTAGAAGTAACCTTTGCTTTCTTGAAGTCAGGAAACTTCGACTTAGGGACCGGTGCCTCCTCTTCTATATTGAGAATAGCCCGCACCGCCCTAACTAATGCTGGAACATTAATGGAGGACCTAGGCTCAACCTCCTGTCCCACAGCATCCAAATCAGAATCCTCATGGACCTCTCCAACATCTGAAGAGGGATCCGATTCTGATATCTGCGCAGTGAGTAAACTCACAACAGGCCGCTTAGTCGCCTTCTGTGGCACATCACCCTGCAAAAATGACTGAAAAGCCGAGGATGAAGGCGCCAAACTCTGTACCGAGCTGGAGAGAACATCCACCCAAGGCGGAGGAGCCGACTGAGGGAAGCTCCGAAAAGGCACTACAGACCGTTGTGATACAGGGGGAGGCTGGACATACACAGGCAGCCCCGAATACTGTCTCACAGTCTGGGCCCCGGAGGGAGACCGCAATACCTGCGGAATATCCGGGGAATGGGAGATAGAGTGCTGGGACAATGCCCCAGAAGGGGTCACTGTAGGGATCGACATCTGCAATAGATGTCAGCACTTGTGAAAACATCGCCCAAGGGGGGTCCTGCTGCATAGGGGGTATAGAGGGGCCTGGTGCCAGCTGGCACTGCCCGCAAAGACCATCCTGAGATAAATCCCCCCATTAACACCAGCAGAACAGCGTCTGCAGGAAAGCAACACAGGAGCCCCGGAGTGCTCAGTCTCCTCATCAGACATAATACAGTAATTATACAATAAATACTTATCAGCAGAGGACATACGGTGTTAACACCCTCGCACTCACCAGCATGCAACACAAACAGGCCCAAAAATATGGTACTGTGTAGCACACAACAGTATGTGACTGACCTCACAAATACATGATTTATAAGAGTGAGGTTAATAGAAAAACGCCCCTCCCCCACATACCTTCGGGCTGTAGGAGAAGCAAAGGGATAGATATAAGCTGACAGCAATTAGAGAATAAGTACAGACAGCAGCACTAGCAAAGTCACATACAATGCAGGAAGATTGTACTTACTGCACCAATCGCTGCCCTCAACCACCCAGATTCAGTGTCTGGGGGGAGTTATAGCGCTGTGTACACTGTCCTTTAGGTAGGGGAGAGGTACACAGGGGGACCTGACCATGCACCTACCTGCCTGGGAGCCTGCGTTAGCCGGAGAGCTCTGAGGAGGAGTGGCCAGCAGAGGAGCAGCTCAGCGACGCCAGTACACATGAGAAAAGGCGCGCTGAGCTGAGGGGAGGAGCCGCTAAACCAGGGAAGGCTGCCTCCCCTGGCTAGTATTTAACCCCAGGGATGCCGGTTCCCCTCCGGAACTTATACCCTGGTGGTCCAGCGGAGCGCGGGGTATGCCTGCATGAGGGGGAGCCCGCCGCCGCTACTAGCGCCGCCGGTCTGTCCCCAGAGACCGGCGGCAACTGACTGCATTTATCCCCGCTCGCGGCGCTAAGAGCGCTGCTCGCGGCTTACCTGTTCCCCGTAGAGTCCGGCAGCAGTCAGAGGGAGGTCCCGGAGCCATGCTAGGACTAACTCCGGGGTCCAGCTGCGATCGCCAGATCAGTACTGGCGTCGCAGCGCCAGCGGGGTGTTGGAGCGGCAGCGTGGACGTCCAGAAGGACAGTCCTATGCTGCCGCATTAAGTGTAAAACAAGAGAAAAAATAAAAAAACTTTTCTCCTGTAAAAATAAAGCTTAGGGGCTGCTCCTGCACCCCCACTGCACAGTGCAACCGACTTCGGCCGGCACCAAACTGAAACTGAGGTGCCTGTGGCTCGGGGGCGGGGTATAGTGGAGGACCCAAGTGCATCCTGGGAGCTAAAGCTTTAACTGTATGGTTCCCGTGGATCCAGATCCAAGCTATACCCCAAGGTCAACCCTGTGGACCCCCTATGGACCCTGAAGTAGAAAGCACCTTTTATCGTCTGTCCAAGGTTTATAATAGGGATCCAGAGATCCCTACCTTTTTGTTTGTTTCTGGTCAAGCTGTGCTGTTCTCTCACTGAACATGGTGCCGGACACCACACCTCAGCCCAATGCGGAGAAAAGAGGGAACATTAATACAGGAAAGATAGAGATTATATATATATATATATATATATATATATATATATATAGCATTCCCGCTAGGCTGTTTTAGCGGAGCACATGCGTCCGGCATCTATTCTCCCTTTCTGCAGCGCTTGGGGGCTGCCCGGCGTGTCCGTAAGCGCCGGGCACGCCCCCAAGTATGACGAAAAGGAGACGCGTCTTATGGACACGCCCCCTTTTCGGGCACACGCGCGCATAAGGTTGCTCGCTCCGGCGCCCTGCCTGCCGCCGGAGCTACAGTGAACACTATAAATATATATATTTATATATATATATATATATATATATATACATACACACACACACACACATATACATATATATATATATATATACACACACATAGCCCAGTGATCAGGTGCGACATTTCATGTATAACGGAACTTCCAGGTCTTTGTAACGTGAGTGTATGTTAGTAAATCTCTTCAATGTTTTCTGCAGAAAGTAAGTTATTGTCTCAAGACGAGGTTAAATGGATACATGAAGATAGCAAGTGTTTGGATTAGGGATGTGCAGGCTCGGTTCTACTCGGTTCCGTTCGTTTTTTTTTCCCGAATCTTATTGGGTTTCAGCTGTCACGAGTTTTGGATAGCCAATAAGATTCGGTAAAAAAAAACGAACGGAACAGAGTAGAACCGAGCCTGCACATCCCTAGTTTGAATATTTCAACTGGATTTTAGTGTACCTGCCCCCCCCCCCCTCCCCATCCCCAATCCACACCCCAAGCAGAGAGGCAGCTATTGTATGCGCAAAACCAAGACTCCGATATTCATTAACTTACTGCCAAGTCTCCAGCTTTTCTCAATGAATAACCACATTTACACCATTGTCCCTATTTTACCTTTTACAGGACTCATAGTAAAACTGAAAGCAATGAAGGAAAAGTCCTGAGCGGAGGGATTATCCCTCTCTGCACAGATCCTCCTCCCGTACACACAGCGATCTGCAGATACAGACGTCACGGTGAAATAATTACCGATAACTTCTACCTGGTTACAGAACCGGCAACAAGGAACTTACAGAAGCTTTGTAATTACCGATCACTTCACGCCCAATGATGTTACAGAAAACTAAATTCCACATCTGCCCAACCAGAAACTAATTCAGCACCGTCAGCGGCTCCACTACCCACCCCGGCTGGCACTGCAACAACCGTATCCGAGGCACACAGCGCCAGCGTTGCCAAACTGTGCGCACTGCAACAACCGTATCCGAGGCACACAGCGCCAGCGTTGCCAAACTGTGCGCACTGCAACAACCGTATCCGAGGCACACAGCGCCAGCGTTGCCAAACTGTGCGCACTGCAACAACCGTATCCGAGGCACACAGCGCCAGCGTTGCCAAACTGTGCGCACTGCAACAACCGTATCCGAGGCACACAGCGCCAGCGTTGCCAAACTGTGCGCACTGCAACAACCGTATCCGAGGCACACAGCGCCAGCGTTGCCAAACTGTGCGCACTGCAACAACCGTATCCGAGGCACACAGCGCCAGCGTTGCCAAACTGTGCGCACTGCAACAACCGTATCCGAGGCACACAGCGCCAGCGTTGCCAAACTGTGCGCACTGCAACAACCGTATCCGAGGCACACAGCGCCAGCGTTGCCAAACTGTGCGCACTGCAACAACCGTATCCGAGGCACACAGCGCCAGCGTTGCCAAACTGTGCGCACTGCAACAACCGTATCCGAGGCACACAGCGCCAGCACTGCCAAACTGTGCGCACTGCAACAACCGTATCCGAGGTACACAGCACCAGCACTGCTAAACTGTGTACACTGCAAAAACCGTATTCGACGCACACAGCGCCAGCACTGCCAAACTGTGTGCACTGCAAGGACAGTATCCGAGACACACAACGCCATCGCTCCATGTCATGTGATGGCAGAGAGGGGAGAAGGAGGATATCAGAAAAAATAGAGCTCAAAGGGGGTTCCAAAGCCTCTCTGTTTACTACATTCGTTGCCATGTGACTGTGGTTGACATGGTAATCACATAACTATGCAGAATGCCAAATCACTAATAGGAGCCTGAAGAAACAAACCAATTGAAAATTGTAACTGCCCACATTCTTCTTTTAGCCCTTAGCACAGTGATTTATATTAAAAAGCACACCTCTATTTTCATGGGATTGCTGCTTTAACAACAGAGTGGCTTCTGGGTACAGCTTCGTCTCACTAACGTGTCCTGGAGAAGTCAGGCGACCCTGGAAGGCAAAGCTTGGGCCTAGTTTTTGCAATTTGAATATTGAGCAGGTCTACTGTAGAAGACGTTAATCAATCATTCCTCACGTTACATTCAATAAAAGAGTGCCATGCCAGTGGCGTATCCTCTGATAGGCCCGCTGTGCACCCTGCATGGTGTTCAGAGCCTGGTGGTGTCTATAGTAGTGTAACAGAGCCAGGGTAACGCCACATGGACAGACACGTCCCACGCTGGCTACAGCACAGCACTAGGAGGATGTCTGGAGAGCTGCTGGGTGATGAAGGATGAGAATTTCACATGTGCAAAATGTTAACATAGTGCAACATACATGTGGGGTGACAGCAGTGTGTGATGGAATGTACAGTGCCTTGCAAAAGTATACACCCCCCTTGGTTTTTCACCTTTTTTGTTACAAAAAAATAAATAAATACAGGTTGTAATGTATCTGAATTTTATGTGATGGATCTGCACAAAATAATATAATTTGGTGAAGTGAAATGAGAAAAATAGATATAAAAAAGAATCTTTATAATAAAATTCAGAAAATAGACATGTGCATATGTAATCATCCCCTTTGCTATGAAGCCCCTCAAAAGTTCTGGTGCAACCAATTACCCTCAGAAGTCACATAATTAGTGAAATGAAGCCGACCTGTGTGACATCTAAGTGTCACATATCTGTCAGTATAAACACACCTTTTCTGAGAGGCCCCAGAGGCTACAACACCACTAAGCGAGAGGCATCACACCATGAGGACCAAGGAGCTCTCCAAACACGTCAGGGACAAAGTTGTTGAGAACAACAATTCTGTGTTGGGTTATAAAAAAAATATCCAAATCTCTGATGATCCCCCGGAGCACCATCCAATCCATCATCATCAAATGGAAAGAACATGGTACCACAACAAACCTGCCAAGAGAGGGCCGCCAACCAAAACTCCCAGACCGGGCAAGGAGGGCATTAATCAGAGAGGCAGCACAGAGACCAAAGGTAACCCTGAAGGAGCTGCAGAGTTCCACAGCAGAGACTGGTGTATCTGTGCCTGTGACCACAATAAGCCGTACACTCCATAGAGCTGGGCTTTATGGAAGAGTGGCCAAAAAAAAGCCATTACTTAGTGATAAAAATAAGAAGACATGATTTGAGTTTGCCAGAAGCCATGTGGGCGACTCCCCAAATGTATGGAGGAAGGTGCTCTGGTCAGATGAGACTAAATCTGAACTTTTCAGCCACCAAGGAAAACGCTATGTCTGGAGCAAACCCAACACATCCCATCACCCCAAGACCACCATCCCCACAGTGACACATGGCGGTGGCAGCATCATGCTGGGAGGATGTTTGTCAGCAGCAGGGACTGGGAAACTGATACGAGTCGAGGGAAAGATGGATGGTGCTAAATACAGGGATATTCTTGAGCAAAACCTGTGTCAGTCTGCCTGTGATATGAGACTGGGACGGAGGTTCCCCTTCCAGCAGGACAATGACCCGATGCATACTGCTAAAGCAACACTCCAGTGGTCTAAGGGGAAACATGTAAATGTGTTGGAATGGCCGAGTCACAGCCCAGATCTCAGCGCAATTGAGAATCTGTGGTCAGACTTGAAGATTACTGGTCACAAGCGGAAACCATCCAACATGAAGGAGCTGGAGCAGTTTTGCTTTGAGGAATGGGCAAAGATCCCAGGGGCAAGATGTGGCAAGCTCATAGAGACTTATCCAAAGCGACTTCCAGCTGTAATTGCCGCAAAAGGTAGCTCAACAAAGTACTGACTTTAGGGGGGTGAATAGTTATGCACGCTGAAGTTTTTTGTTTTTGCCCTACATGTTGTTTGAGTCACATTATATAAAAAAAAACACAAGGTCACAGTTGTAGGCATGTTCTGTGAATGACATGACGCACACCTTCACACAATCCATTGTAATTCCAGGTTTAGGCAACAAAACATGAAAAATGCAAAGGGGGGTGAATACTTTTGCAAGGCACTGTACATAAGACACAAAGCAGACATAGTATTAGGCTCCGCACCCACCAAGATGGGATGGAATAATCACATACTATACAAGCCTATGCTTACTCATCCTATAGGTGACGTATCAGATATGCATAGTGTAACAGTGACTCCAGAGGGACCGGAGATCATGTGATAATGGTTCATCTACAAAGCTGCCAAAACCAGCGCAGTCACCATTAATAGGCCTTACCACATCGCTGTCTTACTAATACACGGAATTCTCAATATGGCGGCCACCTGTGTCTGTGGGCGACAGATCTATATAGTCACAGTGCACCTGTCATCACCACTATTATACTATTCTGTGCACTTTCATGTTAGATTTTGTGCTTCTCTCTCTTATAATATTGACGACTCTCCACAATTACTAAAGGGAACAATAGAAAGATTATTCTGGATTCTGTAACTTATGTATTTAAAAAAAAATGTAATTAATGGTGGAGGCGATTTCAGTGACTGCGTCTATAGCGAGACGGTTTATATAGACTTAGCCAGAGAGGGTTCGGCTGCTTTGCTGGAGCCATTATTCATATTAGGTGTGTCCTGTATATTATGTACACTCATTTACTGCAGGGAATGTGCCTTCGGTATTACTGTGAGCACATTACGCTCGCACAGGGATTTCTACACTAGCTCAATGTGAGTGTTGGGCTTTATATTTGGTATTATAATTAGTATTATTATTATTGGTATTATAATTAGCAGTTGTTAGGTGTTGGATTCCTTTGATTCGGGGAGATTGTGGAGCGCTGATTTTCCGATTACAAAGTGCATATGTGGCCTACAACGTACAGCGCAGGCAGACATGGTGCGCACACCAGTTACATTCAGCTTTCCATTCACTTAGTACTGGCAGCATCACTGAGGCATGAGGCACAAACATGTTACCCAAAACTAGCAAACATACATGTAAAATGATGAAGTATATACCTTATCAGATCAATGCACAAATCTGAACACCTCCACGCAGAGTATTCGTCCTACCCCTGATTCCTGGTGTTTCAGTCCAGTCACCCCTCGACAACCAGTTAAATTATCAAGTTGTCAGAGAACCTCCCTGTAATTACCTGTATTGCAATTTTCTTTTTCCAAGCACAATGAAACTGAACAGCCAATCGCAGACAGGCGCCAACAAATGTACTGCGGAGACGTTCGTCCCAGCTGGTGACTATCCCATTAAAAAATAAATGATCCAAAGGCGTAATCCATAAAATCTGCCCTGCTAAAACCACACATACATAAAGAAACACCAACAGAAAAGTGCTGCATACCAGTTACGGGTGGCGAGTGGTTTACAGGACGCAGCCTCTGCTAAGTGACAAATCGCCAGTAAATACCGATGACTCCCAATATACAGCAGGCCCTTCCCAAATCCCACACACGCCGCGCACTTCCTGGCCGGGAAGAAGATTTCCGCGTCACAGCCGACGTCACTGGGTCACTGTCAGCAGAAAGTAAAACGACGCTGTTACATCTCCATAGTGCATTAGTCTGTGCAAGGATCTTCTGTCTCCATCGATTCTCTATTGGCACGTCAGGTTCTCCTCTCCGTCATCCAGTCTCCATAGTAACCAGCTCCACTGGGCTGTGATGTCATAGGAGACGCAACGGGTGCATGCGTCAGGGACAGACTTGCTGGGCAAATCCTCAGCAGCGATGGCCCCAGCTCTGACACCATCAGGTGTAATGGTGGCTTATGTGACTAGCAGAGAGCCGTGCGATGCACCAAATCCCCCTGCAAAGCCACCGTACAGCAGGAAATCAGCAGCAAAGCATTCCAGACACTGTATCCCGTCCTTGTACACCTAAATAAAAGCCAGGCGCGAGAGCGAGCCTCTCATACACATCATGTCAGACTGATCTTATTTACACCAACTCATAGAGGACTATTTTATCATTTGCTGAGACAGAGCTACCAGTAAGTTACGTCACACCGGTCTGGCCTAAAATCCTTGTACCGGGCTGCATAAGGGTTAATGGCATTTATACGCGGCACTACTTAGACACCCCGGTGAGACCCGACCCCTTTACAGAAAGGAACATCTGGAAGCTAAAGAAGTATAAGAAAGAAAAGCGCCAGTGGGTGTATTACTTGGGGCTCATAGCATAATAGGAATGGCCAGGAGGCAGCAAGGCCGGCGTAATGCACAGCGCTGCTATCTTGGGCTCCGGCTTAATATGGCTGCTGCAGCCTGGTGAATCCGGCGCACATCTGTAATGCTCATTTGGACAGAACACAGGCTTCCCCCCTATAACGGCTCAGATGTCGGCTGAGGGGGGAAATAAAATATGGATCGAGGAGAAAACCGCGGACGGCCTAAGCATTCGGCGGCAGACGGAGGCATCACATAAATAAATACTCTTGTAGCAAAGTGGATGAGACTGAGACATGAATTAGACGGAGCGATGCTCATTACTCGCTGGGGGAGAGGGGTTAGGAGAATCCCCCCGGGGCCCAGGAAAATGCAGCATATAACAGTACATCTATGGGATGTGTGCAGCAGCTGACGCCCTGTCATGTCTGAGACCACAGCACACCGAGAGAGGAAAACCTGGCCTGCCATCACTGCCCATTTCCCTGACAGATCTCACATGCAGAGAGAGAGAATAACTCCCCTGTGACCTGCAGGACATTATGTATAATAAGCCCCCTGGCACCGTGGGGACATAATAACCCTGCACCGGTGAGGACGAGGAGCTTCTCCAGGGCTGCCGGTGACTGCGGGCTGGAAGGGGTTAAATGGGAGAGACCAGACAGGAAGACAACACTGACATCTTACAGCCATGGTGATCAGTTACCTGACATTATATAGTACATTCCCTATTGTCACACACTATACATGGGCATACGGGTCTGCACCAGGCGTGTCTCCTATACACACACATATGTACTAAGCACATACATCCATCTCTGCTGGGGACATACAGTCATATTACTGAGTGTACAGGGCACATATGCAGCAATAGCGTCACTGCTGCAGTGTCTGTGTATACAGGGTGTAAATACATACATTATATATATACACACACACACACTATATATTATAAACACATTATATACGCACACACTATATATTATACAGACAGTATATATATATATATATATACACACACACACTATATATTATACAGACAGTATATATATATATATATATATACACACACACACTATATATTATACAGACAGTATATATATATATATACACACACACTATATATTATAAACACATTATATACGCACACACTATATATTATACAGACAGTATATATATATATATATATTATAGCGAATAAGATATAGCTACATATATCAGGGGTGACAGGGACCCCCTGCTCCCTACTACACTGATGGTCGCAATGACGTCATCTGACGTCACCCCTGCTGGGCTCTGTCATGATGCCACACCCCACCCACTACCCCGATTGCCAGCCACATGTCGCGACTCACCGTGCGTTATGGGCGGCTGGGAGGGTCATCCAGCGGAGGGGAGCCCGGCCATGGGGGTGCCGGGGGTGAGCGGTGGGGGGATCCCAGAGGGCGATGCTGCCTCCTCCGCTGTCTCTCTGTGACTGAGGCCGCGATGCAGCGCGCAGCCGGCGCAGGGACACACTGTGCGTCAGGTGACAGACGTCTACCGCAGCCAATAGCGGGAGCCGCTGGGAAGAAGTCAGCCTATCAGCGATATGGAGGTGGTGAGGGTGGGGTAAACTGGGATGTCGGTAGCTGAGGAGATTGTGGATGAGTCCTTCGAGGTGGGATGGCTGCCCCCTAGTGTTCAGCCTGTGATGTGCAGCTGAGTAACCCGGAGCCGCAGCAGCATCAGCACCAGCCTGTGGAGAATAGCGCATGCCCAGGCAGAAGGGGATGGGAGCAGTGCAGGGGCCCCAGGCAGAAGGGGATGGGAGCAGTGCAGGGGCCCCAGGCAGAAGGGAACGGGAGCAGTGCAGGGGCCCCAGGCAGAAGGGAACGGGAACAGTGCAGGGGCCCCAGGCAGAAGGGAACGGGAGCAGTGCAGGGGCCCCAGGCAGAAGGGAACGGGAGCAGTGCAGGGGCCCCAGGCAGAAGGGAACGGGAGCAGTGCAGGGGCCCCAGGCAGAAGGGAACGGGAGCAGTGCAGGGGCCCCAGGCAGAAGGGAACGGGAGCAGTGCAGGGGCCCCAGGCAGAAGGGAACGGGAGCAGTGCAGGGGCCCCAGGCAGAAGGGAACGGGAGCAGTGCAGGGGCCCCAGGCAGAAGGGAACGGGAGCAGTGCAGGGGCCCCAGGCAGAAGGGAACGGGAGCAGTGCAGGGGCCCCAGGCAGAAGGGAACGGGAGCAGTGCAGGGGCCCCAGGCAGAAGGGAACGGGAGCAGTGCAGGGGCCCCAGGCAGAAGGGAACGGGAGCAGTGCAGGGGCCCCAGGCAGAAGGGAACGGGAGCAGTGCAGGGGCCCCAGGCAGAAGGGAACGGGAGCCGTGCAGGCCCAGGCAGAAGGGAATGGGAGCAGCGCAGGCCCAGGCAGAAGGGGATGGGAGCAGCGCAGGCCCAGGCAGAAGGGGACGGGAGCAGCGCAGGCCCAGGCAGAAGGGGACGGGAGCAGTGCAGGGGCCCCAGGCAGAAGGGGACGGGAGCAGTGCAGGGGCCCCAGGCAGAAGGGGACGGGAGCAGTGCAGGGGCCCCAGGCAGAAGGGGACGGGAGCAGTGCAGGGGCCCCAGGCAGAAGGGGACGGGAGCAGTGCAGGGGCCCCAGGCAGAAGGGAACGGGAGCAGTGCAGGGGCCCCAGGCAGAAGGGAACGGGAGCAGTGCAGGGGCCCCAGGCAGAAGGAAACGGGAGCAGTGCAGGGGCCCCAGGCAGAAGGGAACGGGAGCAGTGCAGGGGCCCCAGGCAGAAGGGAACGGGAGCAGTGCAGGGGCCCCAGGCAGAAGGGAACGGGAGCAGTGCAGGGGCCCCAGGGAGAAGGGAACGGGAGCAGTGCAGGGGCCCCAGGCAGAAGGGAACGGGAGCAGTGCAGGGGCCCCAGGCAGAAGGGAACGGGAGCCGCGCAGGGGCCCCAGGCAGAAGGGAACGGGAGCCGCGCAGGGGCCCCAGGCAGAAGGGAACGGGAGCAGTGCAGGGGCCCCAGGCAGAAGGGAACGGGAGCCGCGCAGGGGCCCCAGGCAGAAGGGAACGGGAGCAGCGCAGGCCCAGGCAGAAGGGGACGGGAGCAGCGCAGGCCCAGGCAGAAGGGAACGGGAGCAGTGCAGGGGCCCCAGGCAGAAGGGAACGGGAGCAGTGCAGGGGCCCCAGGCAGAAGGGAACGGGAGCAGTGCAGGGGCCCCAGGCAGAAGGGAACGGGAGCAGTGCAGGGGCCCCAGGCAGAAGGGAACGGGAGCAGTGCAGGGGCCCCAGGCAGAAGGGAACGGGAGCAGTGCAGGGGCCCCAGGCAGAAGGGAACGGGAGCAGTGCAGGGGCCCCAGGCAGAAGGGAACGGGAGCAGTGCAGGGGCCCCAGGCAGAAGGAAACGGGAGCAGTGCAGGGGCCCCAGGCAGAAGGGAACGGGAGCAGTGCAGGGGCCCCAGGCAGAAGGGAACGGGAGCAGTGCAGGGGCCCCAGGCAGAAGGGAACGGGAGCAGTGCAGGGGCCCCAGGCAGAAGGGAACGGGAGCAGTGCAGGGGCCCCAGGCAGAAGGGAACGGGAGCCGTGCAGGGGCCCCAGGCAGAAGGGAATGGGAGCAGCGCAGGCCCAGGCAGAAGGGGACGGGAGCAGCGCAGGCCCAGGCAGAAGGGGACGGGAGCAGTGCAGGCCCAGGCAGAAGGGGACGGGAGCAGTGCAGGGGCCCCAGGCAGAAGGGGACGGGAGCAGTGCAGGGGCCCCAGGCAGAAGGGGACGGGAGCAGTGCAGGGGCCCCAGGCAGAAGGGAACGGGAGCAGTGCAGGGGCCCCAGGCAGAAGGGAACGGGAGCAGTGCAGGGGCCCCAGGCAGAAGGGAACGGGAGCAGTGCAGGGGCCCCAGGCAGAAGGAAACGGGAGCAGTGCAGGGGCCCCAGGCAGAAGGGAACGGGAGCAGTGCAGGGGCCCCAGGCAGAAGGGAACGGGAGCAGTGCAGGGGCCCCAGGCAGAAGGGAACGGGAGCAGTGCAGGGGCCCCAGGCAGAAGGGAACGGGAGCAGCGCAGGCCCAGGCAGAAGGGGACGGGAGCAGCGCAGGCCCAGGCAGAAGGGGACGGGAGCAGTGCAGGGGCCCCAGGCAGAAGGGGACGGGAGCAGTGCAGGGGCCCCAGGCAGAAGGGGACGGGAGCAGTGCAGGGGCCCCAGGCAGAAGGGAACGGGAGCAGTGCAGGGGCCCCAGGCAGAAGGGAACGGGAGCAGTGCAGGGGCCCCAGGCAGAAGGGAACGGGAGCAGTGCAGGGGCCCCAGGCAGAAGGGAACGGGAGCCGTGCAGGGGCCCCAGGCAGAAGGGAACGGGAGCAGTGCAGGGGCCCCAGGCAGAAGGGAACGGGAGCCGTGCAGGGGCCCCAGGCAGAAGGGAACGGGAGCCGTGCAGGGGCCCCAGGCAGAAGGGAACGGGAGCCGTGCAGGGGCCCCAGGCAGAAGGGAATGGGAGCAGCGCAGGCCCAGGCAGAAGGGGATGGGAGCAGCGCAGACCCAGGCAGAAGGGGATGGGAGCAGCGCAGGCCCAGGCAGAAGGGGATGGGAGCAGTGCAGGGGCCCCAGGCAGAAGGGAACGGGAGCAGTGCAGGGGCCCCAGGCAGAAGGGAACGGGAGCAGTGCAGGGGCCCCAGGCAGAAGGGAACGGGAGCAGTGCAGGGGCCCCAGGCAGAAGGGAACGGGAGCAGCGCAGGGGCCCCAGGCAGAAGGGAACGGGAGCAGCGCAGGGGCCCCAGGCAGAAGGGAACGGGAGCAGCGCAGGGGCCCCAGGCAGAAGGGAACGGGAGCAGCGCAGGGGCCCCAGGCAGAAGGGAACGGGAGCAGCGCAGGGGCCCCAGGCAGAAGGGAACGGGAGCAGCGCAGGGGCCCCAGGCAGAAGGGAACGGGAGCAGCGCAGGGGCCCCAGGGAGAAGGGAACGGGAGCAGTGCAGGGGCCCCAGGCAGAAGGGAACGGGAGCAGTGCAGGGGCCCCAGGCAGAAGGGAACGGGAGCAGTGCAGGGGCCCCAGGCAGAAGGGAACGGGAGCAGTGCAGGGGCCCCAGGCAGAAGGGAACGGGAGCAGTGCAGGGGCCCCAGGCAGAAGGGAACGGGAGCAGTGCAGGGGCCCCAGGCAGAAGGGAACGGGAGCAGTGCAGGGGCCCCAGGCAGAAGGGAACGGGAGCAGTGCAGGGGCCCCAGGCAGAAGGAAACGGGAGCAGTGCAGGGGCCCCAGGCAGAAGGGAACGGGAGCAGTGCAGGGGCCCCAGGCAGAAGGGAACGGGAGCAGTGCAGGGGCCCCAGGCAGAAGGGAACGGGAGCAGTGCAGGGGCCCCAGGCAGAAGGGAACGGGAGCCGTGCAGGGGCCCCAGGCAGAAGGGAATGGGAGCAGCGCAGGCCCAGGCAGAAGGGGATGGGAGCAGCGCAGGCCCAGGCAGAAGGGGATGGGAGCAGCGCAGGCCCAGGCAGAAGGGGACGGGAGCAGTGCAGGGGCCCCAGGCAGAAGGGGACGGGAGCAGTGCAGGGGCCCCAGGCAGAAGGGGACGGGAGCAGTGCAGGGGCCCCAGGCAGAAGGGAACGGGAGCAGTGCAGGGGCCCCAGGCAGAAGGGAACGGGAGCAGTGCAGGGGCCCCAGGCAGAAGGGAACGGGAGCAGTGCAGGGGCCCCAGGCAGAAGGAAACGGGAGCAGTGCAGGGGCCCCAGGCAGAAGGGAACGGGAGCAGTGCAGGGGCCCCAGGCAGAAGGGAACGGGAGCAGTGCAGGGGCCCCAGGCAGAAGGGAACGGGAGCAGTGCAGGGGCCCCAGGCAGAAGGGAACGGGAGCCGTGCAGGGGCCCCAGGCAGAAGGGAATGGGAGCAGCGCAGGCCCAGGCAGAAGGGGACGGAGCAGTGCAGGGGCCCCAGGCAGAAGGGGACGGGAGCAGTGCAGGGGCCCCAGGCAGAAGGGAACGGGAGCAGTGCAGGGGCCCCAGGCAGAAGGGAACGGGAGCAGTGCAGGGGCCCCAGGCAGAAGGGAACGGGAGCAGTGCAGGGGCCCCAGGCAGAAGGGAACGGGAGCAGTGCAGGGGCCCCAGGCAGAAGGGAACGGGAGCAGTGCAGGGGCCCCAGGCAGAAGGGAACGGGAGCAGTGCAGGGGCCCCAGGCAGAAGGGAACGGGAGCAGTGCAGGGGCCCCAGGCAGAAGGGAACGGGAGCCGTGCAGGGGCCCCAGGCAGAAGGGAATGGGAGCAGCGCAGGCCCAGGCAGAAGGGGACGGGAGCAGCGCAGGCCCAGGCAGAAGGGGACGGGAGCAGCGCAGGCCCAGGCAGAAGGGGACGGGAGCAGTGCAGGGGCCCCAGGCAGAAGGGGACGGGAGCAGTGCAGGGGCCCCAGGCAGAAGGGGACGGGAGCAGTGCAGGGGCCCCAGGCAGAAGGGAACGGGAGCAGTGCAGGGGCCCCAGGCAGAAGGGAACGGGAGCAGTGCAGGGGCCCCAGGCAGAAGGGAACGGGAGCAGTGCAGGGGCCCCAGGCAGAAGGGAACGGGAGCCGTGCAGGGGCCCCAGGCAGAAGGGAACGGGAGCAGTGCAGGGGCCCCAGGCAGAAGGGAACGGGAGCCGTGCAGGGGCCCCAGGCAGAAGGGAACGGGAGCCGTGCAGGGGCCCCAGGCAGAAGGGAACGGGAGCCGTGCAGGGGCCCCAGGCAGAAGGGAATGGGAGCAGCGCAGGCCCAGGCAGAAGGGGATGGGAGCAGCGCAGACCCAGGCAGAAGGGGATGGGAGCAGCGCAGGCCCAGGCAGAAGGGGATGGGAGCAGTGCAGGGGCCCCAGGCAGAAGGGGATGGGAGCAGTGCAGGGGCCCCAGGCAGAAGGGAATGGGAGCAGTGCAGGCCCAGGCAGAGAGGGAATGAGGCAGTGCAGGCCCAGGCAGAGGGGGAATGAGGCAGTGCAGGCCCAGGCAGAAGGGGATGGGAGCAGTGCAGGGGCCCCAGGCAGAGCGGAATGGGGGCAACGCAGGCCCTGGCAGAGGGGAATAAGGGCAACGCAGGCCCTGGCAGAGGGGAATGGGGGCAGCGCAGGCCCAGGCAGAGGGGAACGGGAGCAGCGCAGGCTCTGGCAGAGGGGAATGGGGGCAGCGCAGGCCCTGGCAGAGGGGAATGGGGGCAGCGCAGGCCCAGGCAGAGGGGAATGGGAGCAGCACAGGGGAATGGGGGCAGCACAGGCCCAGGCAGAGGGGAATGGGTGCAGCGCAGGCCCTGGCAGTGGGGAATGGGAGCAGCGCAGGCCCAGTCAGAGGGGAATGGGAGCAGCGCAGGCCCTGGCAGAGGGGAATGGGAGCAGCGCAGGCCCAGGCAGAGGGGAATGGGAGCAGCGCAGGCCCAGGCTGAGGGGAATGGGAGCAGCACAGGGGAATGGGGGCAGCACAGGCCCAGGCAGAGGGGAATGGGTGCAGCGCAGGCCCTGGCAGAGGGGAATGGGAGCAGCACAGGCCCAGGCAGAGGGGAATGGGAGCAGCGCAGGCCCTGGCAGAGGGGAATGGGAGCAGCGCAGGCCCAGGCAGAGGGGAATGGGAGCAGCGCAGGCCCAGGCTGAGGGGAATGGGAGCAGCACAGGGGAATGGGGGCAGCACAGGCCCAGGCAGAGGGAAATGGGTGCAGCGCAGGCCCTGGCAGAGGGGAATGGGAGCAGTGCAGGCCCAGGCAGAGGGGAATGGGAGCAGCGCAGGCCCAGGCAGAGGGGAATGGGGGCAGCGCAGGCCTGTGCGATGGGGAGCACAATGTGGGTGGGATAAGGGAAGGAGAAAATGGTGTGGGATGGGGAGCACAGTGTGGGTGGGATAAGGGAAGGAGAGCACGGTGTGGGGAGCACAGCGTGGGTGGGATAAGGGAAGGAGAGCACGGTGTGGGGAGCACAGTGTGGGTGGGATGGGGAGCACAGTGTGGGTGGGATAAGGGAAGGAGAGCACGGTGTGGGGAGCACAGTGTGGGTGGGTTAAGGGAAGGAGAGCACGGTGTCGGGAGCACATTGTGGGTGGGATAAGGGAAGGAGAGCAAGGTGTGGGATGGGGAGTACAGTGTGGGTGGGATAAGGGAAAGAGAGCACGGTGTGGGATGGGGAGCACAATGTGGGTGGGATAAGGGAAGGAGAGCACGGTGTGGGATGGGGAGCACAGTGTGGGTGGTATAAGGGAAGGAGAGCACGGTGTGGGATGGGGAGCACAATGTGGGTGGGATAAGGGAAGGAGAGCACGGTGTGGGAAGGGGAGCACAGTGTGGGTGGTATAAGGGAAGGAGAGCACGGTGTGGGATGGGGAGCACAATGTGGGTGGGATAAAAGAAGGAGAGCATGGTGTGGGTGGGATAAGGGAAGTAGAGCACGGTGTGAGATGGGGAGCACAGTGTGGGTGGGATAAGGGAAGGAGAGCACGGTGTGGGGAGCACAGTGTGGGTGGGATAAGGGAAGGAGAGCACGGTGTGGGATGGGGAGCACAATGTGGGAGGGATAAGGGAAGGAGAGCACGGTGTGGGATGGGGAGCACAGTGTGGGTGGGATAAGGGAAAGAGAGCACGGTGTGGGATGGGGAGCACAGTGTGGGTGGGATAAGGGTAGGAGAGCACGGTGTGGGATGGGGAGCACAGTGTGGGTGGGATAAGGGAAGAAGAGCACAGTGTGGGATGGGGAGCACAGTATGGGTGAGATAAGGGAAGGAGAGCAAGGTTTGGTATGGGGAGCACAGTGTGGGTGGGATAAGAGAAGGAGAGCACAGTGTGGGTGGGATAAGGGAAGGAGAGCACGGTGTGGGATGGGGGAGCACAATGTGGGTGGGATAAGGGAAGGAGAGAATGGTGTGGGTGGGATAAGGGAAGGAGAGCACAGTGTGGGTGGGATAAGGGAAGGAGAGCCGGTGTGGGGAGCACAGTGTGGGTGGGATAAGGAAAGGAGACACGGTGTGGGAAGGGGAGCACAGTGTGGGTGGTATAAGGGAAGGAGAGAATGGTGTGGGATGGGGAGCACAATGTGGGTGGGATAAGGGAAGGAGAGCACAGTGTGGGATGGGGAGCACAGTGTAGGTGGTATAAGGGAAGGAGAGAATGGTGTGGTATGGCGAGCACAATGTATGTGAGTGGGATAAGGGAAGGAGAGCACGGTGTGGGATGGGGAGCACAGTGTGGTTGGGATAAGGGAAGGAGAGCACGGTGTGGGATGGGGAGCACAGTGTGGTTGGGATAAGGGAAGGAAAGCACGGTGTGGGATGGGGAGCACAATGTGGGTGGGATAAGGGAAGGAGAGCACGGTGTGGGATGGGGAGCACAATGTGGGTGGTATAAGGGAAGGAGAGCACGGTGTGGGATGGGGAGCACAGTGTGGGAGGGATAAGGGAAGGAGAGCACGGTTTGGGATGGGAAGCACATTGTGTGTGGGATAAGGGAAGGAGAGCACGGTGTGGGATGGGGAGCACAGTGTGGGTGGGATGAGGGAAGGGAACACAGTGTGGGTGGGATGAGGGAAGGGGAACACAGTGTGGGTGGGATGAGGGAAGGGGAACACAGTGTGGGTGGGATGAGGGAAGGGGAACAGTGTGGGTGGGATGGGGAGCACAGTGTGGGTGGGATAAGGGAAGGAGACACGGTGTGGGAAGGGGAGCACAGTGTGGGTGGGATAAGGGAAGGAGAGCACGGTGTGGGATGGGGGAGCACAATGTGGGTGGGATAAGGGAAGGAGAGAATGGTGTGGGTGGGATAAGGGAAGGAGAGCACAGTGTGGGTGGGATAAGGGAAGGAGAGCACGGTGTGGGATGGGGAGCACAGTGTGGGTGGGATAAGGGAAGGAGAGCACGGTGTGGGGAGCACAGTGTGGGTGGGATAAGGGAAGGAGAGCACGGTGTGGGGAGCACAGTGTGGGTGGGATAAGGGAAGGAGACACGGTGTGGGAAGGGGAGCACAGTGTTGGTGGGATAATGGAAGGAGAGCACGGTGTGGGATGGGGAGCACAATGTGGGTGGGATAAGTGAAGGAGAGCATGGTGTGGGATGGGGAGCACAATGTGGGTGGGATAAAGGAAGGAGAGCACGGTGTGGGATGGGGAGCACAGTGTGGGTGGGATAAGGGAAAGAGAGCACGGTGTGGGATGGGGAGCACAGTGTGGGTGGGATAAGGGAAGGAGAGCACGGTGTGGGATGGGGAGCACAGTGTGGGTGGTATAAGGGAAGGAGAGAATGGTGTGGGATGGGGAGCACAATGTGGGTGGGATAAGGGAAAGAGCACGGTGTGGGATGGGGAGCACAGTGTGGGTGGGATAAGGGTTGGGGAGCACAGTATGGGTGGGATAAGGGAAGGAAAGCAAGGTTTGGGATGGGGAGCACAGTGTGGGTGGGATAAGGGAAGGAGACACGGTGTGGGAAGGGGAGCACAGTGTGGGTGGGATAAGGGAAGGAGAGCACGGTGTGGGATGGGGGAGCACAATGTGTGTGGGATAAGGGAAGGAGAGAATAGTGTTGGTGGGATAAGGGAAGGAGAGCACAGTGTGGGTGGGATAAGGGAAGGAGAGCACGGTGTGGGATGGGGAGCACAGTGTGGGTGGGATAAGGGAAGGAGAGCACGGTGTGGGATGGGGGAGCACAATGTGGGTGGGATAAGGGAAGGAGAGAACGGTGTGGGTGGGATAAGGGAAGGAGAGCACAGTGTGGGTGGGATAAGGGAAGGAGAGCACGGTGTGGGATGGGGAGCACAGTGTGGGTGGGATAAGGGAAGGAGAGCACGGTGTGGGGAGCACAGTGTGGGTGGGATAAGGGAAGGAGAGCACGGTGTGGGGAGCACAGTGTGGGTGGGATAAGGGAAGGAGACACGGTGTGGGAAGGGGAGCACAGTGTTGGTGGGATAATGGAAGGAGAGCACGGTGTGGGATGGGGAGCACAATGTGGGTGGGATAAGTGAAGGAGAGCATGGTGTGGGATGGGGAGCACAATGTGGGTGGGATAAGGGAAGGAGAGCACGGTGTGGGATGGGGAGCACAGTGTGGGTGGGATAAGGGAAAGAGAGCACGGTGTGGGATGGGGAGCACAGTGTGGGTGGGATAAGGGAAGGAGAGCACGGTGTGGGATGGGGAGCACAGTGTGGGTAGTATAAGGGAAGGAGAGAATGGTGTGGGATGGGGAGCACAATGTGGGTGGGATAAGGGAAAGAGAGCACGGTGTGGGATGGGGAGCACAGTGTGGGTGGGATAAGGGATGGGGAGCACAGTTTGGGTGGGATAAGGGAAGGAGAGCAAGGTTTGGGATGGGGAGCACAGTGTCGGTGGGATAAGGGAAGGAGACACGGTGTGGGAAGGGGAGCACAGTGTGGGTGGGATAAGGGAAGGAGAGCACGGTGTGGGATGGGGGAGCACAATGTGGGTGGGATAAGGGAAGGAGAGAATGGTGTTGGTGGGATAAGGGAAGGAGAGCACAGTGTGGGTGGGATAAGGGAAGGAGAGCACGGTGTGGGATGGGGAGCACAGTGTGGGTGGGATAAGGGAAGGAGAGCACGGTGTGGGTGGGATAAGGGAAGGAGAGCACGGTGTGGGGAGCACAGTGTGGGTGGGATAAGGGAAGGAGACACGGTGTGGGAAGGGGAGCACAGTGTTGGTGGGATAATGGAAGGAGAGCACGGTGTGGGATGGGGAGCACAATGTGGGTGGGATAAGTGAAGGAGAGCATGGTGTGGGATGGGGAGCACAATGTGGGTGGGATAAGGGACGGAGAGCATGGTGTGGGATGGGGAGCACAGTGTGGGTGGGATAAGGGAAAGAGAGCACGGTGTGGGATGGGGAGCACAGTGTGGGTGGGATAAGGGTAGGAGAGCACGGTGTGGGATGGGGAGCACAGTGTGGGTGGTATAAGGGAAAGAGAGAATGGTGTGGGATGGGGAGCACAATGTGGGTGGGATAAGGGAAAGAGAGCACGGTGTGGGATGGGGAGCACAGTGTGGGTGGGATAAGGGATGGGGAGCACAGTATGGGTGGGATAAGGGAAGGAGAGCAAGGTTTGGGATGGGGAGCACAGTGTGGGTGGGATAAGGGAAGGAGACACGGTGTGGGAAGGGGAGCACAGTGTGGGTGGGATAAGGGAAGGAGAGCACGGTGTGGGATGGGGGAGCACAATGTGGGTGGGATAAGGGAAGGAGAGAATGGTGTTGGTGGGATAAGGGAAGGAGAGCACAGTGTGGGTGGGATAAGGGAAGGAGAGCACGGTGTGGGATGGGGAGCACAGTGTGGGTGGGATAAGGGAAGGAGAGCACGGTGTGGGGAGCACAGTGTGGGTGGGATAAGGGAAGGAGAGCACGGTGTGGGGAGCACAGTGTGGGTGGGATAAGGGAAGGAGACAAGGTGTGGGAAGGGGAGCACAGTGTTGGTGGGATAATGGAAGGAGAGCACGGTGTGGGATGGGGAGCACAATGTGGGTGGGATAAGTGAAGGAGAGCATGGTGTGGGATGGGGAGCACAGTGTGGGTGGGATAAGGGAAGGAGAGCACGGTGTCGGGAGCACAGTGTGGGTGGTATAAGGGAAGGAGAGAATGGTGTGGGATGGGGAGCACAATGTGGGTGGGATAAGGGAAGGAGAGCACTGTGTGGGATGGGGAGCACAGTGTGGGTGGTATAAGGGAAGGAGAGAATGGTGTGGCATGGCGAGCACAATGTGGGTGGGATAAGGGAAGGAGAGTACAGTGTGGGATGGGGAGCACAGTATGGGTGGGATAAGGGAAGGAGAGCAAGGTTTGGGATGGGGAGCACAGTGTGGTTGGGATAAGGGAAGGAAAGCACGGTGTGGGATGGGGAGCACAATGTGGGTGGGATTATGGAAGGAGAGCACGGTGTGGGATGGGGAGCACAATGTGGGTGGGATAAGAGAAGAGGAGCACAGTGTGGGTGGTATAAGGGAAGGAGAGCACGGTGTGGGATTGGGATCATGGTGTGGGATGGGGAGCACAGTGTGGGTGGGATAAGGGAAGGAGAGCACGGTGTGGGATGGGGAGCACATTGTGGGTGGGATAAGGGAAGGAGAGCACGGTGTGGGATGGGGAGCACAGTGTGGGTGGGATAAGGGAAGGAGAGCATGGTTTGGGATGGGAAGCACAGTGTGGGTGGGATAAGGGAAAGAGAGCACGGTGTGGGATGGGGAGCAGAGTGTGGGTGGGATGAGGGAAGGGAACACAGTGTGGGTGGGATGAGGGAAGGAGAACAGTGTGGGTGGGATGGGGAGCACATTGTGGGTGGGATAAGGGAAGGAGACACGGTGTGGGAAGGGGAGCACAGTGTGGGTGGGATAAGGGAAGGAGAGCACGGTGTGGGATGGGGGAGCACAATGTGGGTGGGATAAGGGAAGGAGAGAATGGTGTGGGTGGGATAAGGGAAGGAGAGCACAGTGTGGGTGGGATAAGGGAAGGAGAGCACGGTGTGGGATGGGGAGCACAGTGTGGGTGGGATAAGGGAAGGAGAGCACGGTGTGGGGAACACAGTGTGGGTGGGATGAGGGAAGGGGAACACAGTGTGGGTGGGATGAGGGAAGGGGAACACAGTGTGGGTGGGATGAGGGAAGGGGAACAGTGTAGGTGGGATGGGGAGCACAGTGTGGGTGGGATAAGGGAAGGAGAGCACGGTGTGGGGAGCACAGTGTGGGTAGGTTAAGGGAAGGAGAGCATGGTGTGGGATGGGGAGCACGGTGTGGGTGGGATAAGGGAAGGAGAGCACAGTGTGGCATGGGGAGCACAGTGTGGGTGGGATAAGGGAAGGAGAGCACGGTGTGGGATGGGGAGCACAGTGTGGGTGGGATAAGGGAAGGAGAGCACGGTGTGGGGAGCACAGTGTGGGTGGGATAAGGGAAGGAGAGCACGGTGTGGGGAGCACAGTGTGGGTGGGATAAGAGAAGGAGACACAGTGTGGGAAGGGGGCACAGTGTGGGTGGGATAAGGGAAGGAGAGCATGGTGTGAGATGGGGAGCACAGTGTGGGTGGGATAAGGGAAGGAGAGCACGGTGTGGGGAGCACAGTGTGGGTGGGATAAGAGAAGGAGACACAGTGTGGGAAGGGGGCACAGTGTGGGTGGGATAAGGGAAGGAGAGCATGGTGTGGGATGGGGAGCACAGTGTGGGTGGGATAAGGGAAGGAGAGCACGGTGTGGGGAACACAGAGTGGGTGGGATAAGGGAAGGAGAGCATGGTGTGGGGAGCACAGTGTGGGTGGGATAAGGGAAGGAGAGCACGGTGTGGGGAGCACAGTGTGGTTGGGATAAGGGAAGGAGAGCACGGTGTGGGGAGCACAGTGTGGGTGGGTTAAGTTAAGGAAAGGAGAGCACGGTGTCGGGAGCACACGGTGACGTGGTATCAGTCCCCCGTTAGAATGGGTCCAGGGCTGGTTTTAAATATACAGGGGACCTCACGCCAATTTTTTTTCTCTGTATATTTAAAACCAGCTCTGTCCCTGCTGCCTGTTGCTGGTTCGTAATTTATAGTGGAACCCTACACATTTATTTCCCTGTAAATTAAGAACCAGGACAGGCTGGCAAGCCCGAGGCTGGTTAGTCCTTTGTGGGGGGACCTCACGTCATTTTTTTATAAAAACATTTATCTATTTTTTACACGTTTTTTTAACACACAAGCAGCAAGCACATGTCATACTGATATGTGCTGGCTGCTAGCTCGGGAGAGATTTGCAGAGAGAAAACACTGCAATCTCAGGTGAGTAATCTCCTGCAAAACGAGTTACTTGGGAGAGATATCTCGTTCTGCTTCACCATCGGCAAACTCGTTTAGCCTCAAATCGTCTGTTGGTAAATTTGGTTAAAAAAAAGGGATGAAATCACCCGAATTTTGGTGAGTACCAGCGAGATAAATCGGGAAAATCGGGACCATCTCAAATCTTAGTAAATTTACCCCTTAGGATTACGTCAAAGAGAAGGGCTCGCCAAGCCAAAACACCACCCACCCCTGAAAAAAATCTGGGTTGGAATATATATATATATATATATATATATATATATATATACACACAGTCAGGTGCATAAATATTGGGACATTGACATAATTTTCATATTTTGGCCTCTATTCACCACCACAATGGTTTGAAATGAAACAAACAAGATGTGCTTTAACTGCAGACTTTCAGATTTAATTTGAGGGTAATTACATCCAAATCAGGTGAACGGTGTAGGAGTTACAACGGTTTCTATATGTGCCTCCCACTTTTTAAGGGGTCAAAAGTAATGGGACAAACTAAACAATTCTAAATCTAACTTTCACTTTTTAATACTTTGTTGCAAATCCTTTGCAGGCAATTACAGCCTGAAGTCTGGAACGCATAGACATCACCAGACGCTGGGTTTCATCCCTGGTGATCCTCTGCCAGGCCTCTACTGCAAATGTCTTCAGTTCCTGCTTGTTCTTGGGGCATTTTCCCTTCAGTTTTGTCTTCATCAAGTGAAATGCATGCTCAATCGGATTCAGGTCAGGGGATTGACTTGGCCATTGCATAACATTCCACTTCTTAGCCTTAAAAAACTCTTTGGTTGCTTTTGCAGTATGCTTCAGGTCATTGTCCATCTGCACTGTGAAGCACCGTCCAATGAGTTCTGAAGCATTTGACTGAATATGAGCATATAATATTGCCCAAAACACTTCAGAATTCATTCTGCTGCTTTTGTCAGCAGTCACATCATCAATAAATACAAGGGAACCAGTTCCATTGGCAGCCAAACATGCCCATACCATGACACTACCACCACCATGCTTCACTGATGAGGTGGTATGTTTTGGATCATGAGCAGTTCCTTTCCTTCTCCATACTCTTCTCTTCCCATCACTCTGGTACAAGTTGATCTTTGTCTCATCTGTCCATAGGATGTTGTTCCAGAACTGTAATGGCTTTTTTAGATGTTGTTGGGCAAACTCTAATCTGGTCTTCCTGTTTTTATGGCTCACCAATGGTTTACATCTTGTGGTGAACCCTCTATATTCACTCTTGTGAAGTCTTCTCTTGATTGTCACATATTGACACATTGACACATTTGCACCTACCTCCTGGAGAGTGTTCTTGATTTGGTCAATTGTTGTGAAGGGGTTTTTCTTCACCAGGGAAATAATTCTTCTGTCATCCACCACAGTTGTTTTCCGTGGTTTTCCGGGTCTTTTGGTGTTGCTTAGCTCTCCGATGCATTCTTTCTTTTTAAGAATGTTCCAAACAGTTGATTTGGCCACACCTAATGTTTTTGCTATCTCTCTGATGGGTTTGTTTTGATCTTTCAGCCTAATGATGGCTTCACTGATAGTGACAGCTCTTTGGATCTCATATTGAGAGTCGACAGCAACTGATTCCAAATGCAAACGTCACGCCTAGAATCAACTCCAGACCTTTTGCCTGCTTAATTGATAATGAAATAACGAGGGAATAGCCCACACCTGTCCATGAAATAGCTTTTGAGTTGATAGTCCCATTACTTTTGGCCCCTTAAAAAGTGGGAGGCACATATAGAAACCGTTGTAATTCCTACACTGTTCACCTGATTTGGATGTAATTACCCTCAAATTAAATCTGAAAGTCTACAGGTAAAGTACATCTTGTTTGTTTCATTTCAATGCCATTGTGGTGGTGAATAGAGGCCAAAATATGAAAATTATGTAAATTTCCCAATATTTATGCACCTGACTGTATATATAAATATATGTGCAGATATTAGATAGTTCGACATCTAGATATATGTATATACATCTATGTATATATCTAAATGTATATATATTTGTCTGGATATCTCTGTTGAAAGCAAAAATATATAATTTGACAACAAAGTTGGGGGAAGTCCAATTTGCTAACTCCAGACTCTGTAAATAAGAATAAAAGAAATAAAAAAACCAACAGGTGCGAATTTACACTAATTCACTGATTGCAATCGCATCTGAAGCAATTAAAGGGGCCATCGAAAGCGCAGATGAGAAAACATGACTCTGCCAAGTAATCGCGATGGCTGCGTAGGCTGACGGCTGCGTCCATCAGACTACTATGAGTGTAGTCGTCGCTCGTTCTGTTACGTGGTCCAGTAGGTGTGCTTTCATTGTGTTGGGTGTTTACCCGCTTGCACTGTACATTACAAGCGATCGCACGCTTTGCATTTTCTCGCTCGCCGCAGCTACAAGCGATCACGCCTTAGCAAGTGGGTCTGAATCAGGTCCTATGTTGCCCATCCCTCATCCAACCCACAGTGCTCCCCATCCCACCCACACTTTGTTCCCCTTCCCTCATCCTACCCACACTGTGTTCCCCATCCCACCCACACTATGTTCCCCTTCCCTCAATCCACCCACACTATGTTCCCCATCCCTCATCCCACACTATGTTCCCCTTCCCTCATCCCACCCACACTGTGTTCCCCATCCCACCCACACTGTTCCCCTTCCTTCATTCCACCTACACTGTGTTCCCCATCCCTCATTCCACCCACACTATGTTCCCCATCCCTCATCACACCCACTCTGTGCTCCCCATCCCACCCACACTGTGCTCCCCATCCCAACCCCCTTCCCTCATCCCACCCACACTGTGTTCCCCATTCCTCATCCCACCTACACTATGTTACCCTTCCCTCATTCCACCCACACTGTGCTCCTCATCCCACCCACACTATGTTCCCCATCACTCATCACACCCACTCTGTGCTCCCCATCCCACCCACATTGTTCCCCTTCCCTCATCCCACCCATACTATGTTTCCCATCCCTCATCCCACCCACACTGTGCTCCCCATCCCACCCACACTATGTTCCCCTTCCCTCATTCCACCCACACTGTGTTCCCCATCCCTCATCCCACCCACACTATGCTCCCCATCCCACCCACACTGTGTTCCCCTTCCCTTATTCCACCCACACTGTGTTCCCCATCCCTCATCACACCCACTCTGTGCTCCCCAACCCATCCACACTGTTCCCCTTCCCTCATCCCACCCACACTATGTTCCCCTTCCCTCATTCCACCCACACTATGTTCCCCATTCCTCATCCCACCCATACTGTGCTCCCGATACTACCCACACTGTTTACCTTCCCTCATTCCACCCACACTGTGTACCCCATCCCTCATCCCACCCACACTGTTCCCCATCCCACCACACTGTGCTCCCCATCCCACCTACACTATGTTCCCCTTCCCTCATCCCACCCACACTGTGTTCCCCATCCCTCATCCGACCCACACTATGTTCCCCTTCCCTCATTCCACCCACAGTGTGTTCCCCTTCCCTCATTCCACCCACACTGTGCTCCCATCCCTCATCCCACCCACACTGTGTGCCCCATCCCTCATCCCACCCACACTGTGCTCCCCATCCCACCCACACTATGTTCCCCTTCCCTCATCCCACCCACACTGTGTTCCCCATCCCACCCACACTGTTCCCCTTCCTTCATTCCACCTACACTGTGTTCCCCATCCCTCATCCCACCCACACTATGTTCCCCATCCCTCATCACACCCACTCTGTGCTCCCCATCCCACCCACACTGTGCTCACCATCCCAACCACAATCCCCTTCCCTCATCCCACCCACACTGTGTTCCCCATTCCTCATCCCACCTACACTATGTTACCCTTCCCTCATTCCACCCACACTGTGCTCCTCATCCCACCCACACTATGTTCCCCATCACTCATCACACCCACTCTGTGCTCCCCATCCCACCCACATTGTTCCCCTTCCCTCATCCCACCCACACTATGTTCCCCATCCCTCATCCCACCCACACTGTGCTCCCCATCCCACCCACACTATGTTCCCCTTCCCTCATTCCACCCACACTGTGTTCCCCATCCCTCATCCCACCCACACTATGCTCCCCATCCCACCAACACTGTGTTCCCCTTCCCTTATTCCACCCACACTGTGTTCCCCATCCCTCATCACACCCACTCTGTGCTCCCCAACCCATCCACACTGTTCCCCTTCCCTCATCCCACCCACACTATGTTCCCCTTCCCTCATTCCACCCACACTATGTTCCCCATTCCTCATCCCACCCATACTGTGCTCCCGATACTACCCACACTGTTTACCTTCCCTCATTCCACCCACACTGCGTACCCCATCCCTCATCCCACCCACACTGTTCCCCTTCCCTCATCCCAACCACACTGTTCCCCATCCCACCCACACTGTGCTCCCCATCCCACCTACACTATGTTCCCCTTCCCTCATCCCACCCACACTGTGTTCCCCATCCCTCATCCGACCCACACTATGTTCCCCTTCCCTCATTCCACCCACAGTGTGTTCCCCTTCCCTCATTCCACCCACACTGTGCTCCCCATCCCTCCCACACTGTGTTCCCCATCCCTCATCCCACCCACACTGTGCTCCCCATCCCACCCACACTATGTTCCCTTCCCTCATCCCACCCACACTGTGTTCCCCATCCCACCCACACTGTTCCCCTTCCTTCATTCCACCTACACTGTGTTCCCCATCCCTCATCCCACCCACACTATGTTCCCCATCCCTCATCACACCCACTCTGTGCTCCCCATCCCACCCACACTGTGCTCCCCATCCCAACCACAATCCCCTTCCCTCATCCCACCCACACTGTGTTCCCCATTCCTCATCCCACCCACACTATGTTCCCCTTCCTCATTCCACCCACACTGTGCTCCTCATCCCACCCACACTATGTTCCCCATCACTCATCACACCCACTCTGTGCTCCCATCCCACCCACACTGTTCCCCTTCCCTCATCCCACCCACACTATGTTCCCCATCCCTCATCCCACCCACACTGTGCTCCCCATCCCACCCACACTATGTTCCCCTTCCCTCTTCCCACCCACACTGTGCTCCCCATCCCTCATCCCACCCACACTGTGCTCCCCATCCCACCCACACTGTGTTCCCCTTCCCTTATTCCACCCACACTGTGTTCCCCATCCCTCATCCCACCCAAACTATGTTCCTCATCCCTCATCACACCCACTCTGTGCTCCCCCAACCCTCCCACACTGTTCCCCTTCCCTCATCCCACCCACACTATGTTCCCCTTCCCTCATTCCACCCACACTATGTTCCCCTTCCCTCATTCCACCCACACTATGTTCCCCATCCCTCATTCCACCCACACTATGTTCCCCATCCTCATCCCACCCATACTGTGCTCCCGATACTACCCACACTGTTTACCTTCCCTCATCCCACCCACACTGTTCCCCTTCCCTCATCCCACCCACACTGTTCCCCATCCCACCCACACTGCGCTCCCCATCCCACCTACACTGTGTTCCCCTTCCCTCATCCCACCCACACTGTGTTCCCCATCCCTCATCCCACCCACACTGTGCTCCCCATCCCACCCACACTATGTTCCCCTTCCCTCATTCCACCCACACTGTGCTCCCCATCCCAACCACACTATGTTCCCCTTCCCTCAACCCACCCATACTGTGCTCCCCATCCCACCCACACTATGTTCCCCATTCCTCATCCCACCCACACGATGTTCCTCTTACCTCATCCCACCCACACTATGTTCCCCTTCCCTCATTCCACCCACACTGTGCTCCCCATCCCTCATCCCACCCACACTATGTTCCCCATCCCTCTTCCCACCCACACTGTGCTCCCCATCCCTCATCCCACCCACACTGTACTCCCCATCCCACCCACACTGTGTTCCCCTTCCCTTATTCCACCCACACTGTGTTCCCCATCCCTCATCCCACCCAAACTATGTTCCTCATCCCTCATCACACCCACTCTGTGCTCCCAACCCACCCACACTGTTCCCCTTCCTTCATCCCACCCACACTATGTTCCCCTTCCCTCATTCCACCCACACTATGTTCCCCTTCCCTCATTCCACCCACACTATGTTCCCCATCCCTCATCCCACCCACTCTGTGCTCCCCATCCCACCCACACTGTTCCCCTTCCCTCATCCCACCCACACTATGTTCCCCTTCCTTCATTCCACCAAAACTGTTCCCCATCCCTCATCCCACCCACACTATGTTCCCCATCCCTCATCCCACCCACACTGTTCTCCTCATCCCACCCACACTATGTTACCCTCCCCTCAACACACCTAAACTATGCTCCCCATCCCTCATCCCACCCACACTGTGCTCCCCATCCCACCCACACTATGTTGCCCTCCCCTCATCCCACCCACACTGTGCTCCCCATCCCTCATCCCACCCACACTATGTTCCCCTTCCCTCATTCCACCCACACTATGTTCCCCATCCCTCATCACACCCACTCTGTGCTCCCCAACCCACCCACACTGTTCCCCTTCCCTCATCCCACCCACACTATGTTCCCCTTCCCTCATTCCACCCACACTATGTTCCCCTTCCCTCATTCCACCCACACTATGTTCCCCTTCCCTCATTCCACCCACACTATGTTCCCCATCCCTCATCCCACCCATACTGTGCTCCCGATACTACCCACACTGTTTACCTTCCCTCATTCCACCCACACTGTGTACCCCATCCCTCATCCCACCCACACTGTTCCCCATCCCACCCACACTATGTTTTCCTTCCCTCATCCCACCCACACTGTGTTCCCCATCCCTCATCCCACCCACACTGTGCTCCCCATCCCACCCACACTATGTTCCCCTTCCCTCATTCCACCCACACTGTGCTCCCCATCCCACCCACACTATGTTCCCCTTCCCTCAACCCACCCACACTGTGCTCCCCATCCCACCCACACTATGTTCCCCATTCCTCATCCCACCCACACTGTGCTCTCCATCCCACCCACACTATGTTCCTCTTACCTCATCCCACCCACACTATGTTCCCCTTCCCTCATTCCACCCACACTGTGCTCCCCATCCCTCATCCCACCCACACTATGCTCCCCATCCCACCCACACTATGTTCCCCTCCCCTCATCCCACCTACACTATGCTCCCCATCCCTCATCCCACCCACACTGTGCTCCCCATCCCACCCACACTATGTTCCCCTTCCCTCATCCCACCCACACTGTGCTCCCCTTCCCTCATTCCACCCATACTGTGCTCCCCATCCCACCCACACTGTTCCCCTTCCCTCCTCCAACCCACACTGTGCTCCCCATCCCAACCACACTATGTTCCCCATCCCTCATCCCACCCACACTGTGCTCCCCATCCCACCCACACTATATTCCTCTTCCCTCATCCCACCCACACTGTGTTCCCCATCCCACCCACACTATGTTCCCCTTCCCTCATTCCACCCACACTGTGCTCCCCATCCCACCCACACTATGTTCCCCTTCCCTCATTCCACCCACACTTTGTGCCCCATCCCTCATCCCACCCACACTGTGCTCCCAATCCCACCTACACTATGTTCCCCTTCCCTCATCCCACCCACACTGTGTTCCCCATCCCCCGTCCCACCCACACTGTGCTCCCCATCCCACCTACACTATGTTCCCCATCCCACCCACACTGTTCCCCTTCCCTCATCCCACCCACACTGTGCTCCCCTTCCCTCATTCCACCCACACTGTGTGCCCCATCCCTCATCCCACCCACACTGTGCTCCCCATCTTACCTACACTATGTTCCCCTTCCCTCATCCCACCCACACTGTGTTCCCCATCCCACCTACACTATGTTCCCATCCCCTCATCCACCCAGACTGTGCTCCCCATCCCACCCACATTATGTTCCCCATCCCTCATCCCACCCACACTGTGCTCCCCATCCCTCATCCCATCCACACTGTGCTCCCCTTCCCTCATTCCACCCATACTGTGCTCCCATCCCACCCACACTGTATTCCCTTCCCTCATCCCACCCACACCGTGCTCTCCTTCCCTTCTCCCACCCACACTGTGCTCCCCACATCATGCTCTCCTTCCCTTATCCCACCCACATTGTGCTCCCCATCCCACACCATTCTCTCCTTCCCTTATCCCACCCACATTGTGCTCCCCATCCCACAC